>JADQWA010000850.1:287500-887500 GCA_018344505.1 Nebria ingens riversi
AGACCAAATCGAAGTTAGTTACAGAAATAAAGTGTTAATTCTTAAATATTCGAATAGGTAGAGAAGATTCTTGTAATTTTTTTAATATTATATAAGCAAAGTATGCAACATTATATTTAAAATAAAATAATATAAACGGTGTAAAATTTTTTTTATAAAATTTTAAAAAATATTTGACGTTTTGTCCAGTTTTGTAAAATTTACTAAAATACTATAGGTATAAGTATTAATTATAATGTTATATTGCAAGTCATAACAATTTTTTTAACAGTGTATCTATAGTATGGCGACAATTTGTAATAAGTGAAGGCAACAGTAGGTAAACCGAATTATTTATATTTATGTTATGTTTTCCAAAAAAATATTGAATAAAAAAAACTGAAGCCGTTTATTATTTCGATTGCACCAACAGGAAATGGTGCGTGATAGCGTGTTGCCGCGTGAACGTAAAACAGGAACACGCGTATACAAAACGAGACATTCAATTTACCCATAACTTACTGTTCTACTGATATTTATTACACAAGTTCCATTTGGGAAAATACAAAAGTCTTGAGATGACAGAAAAATTATATTCAAACTCTATAAAACTTTTACAATAATAAAATACGCACAGCCAACGCTATTAATGCCTATGATTTATAGGAACACAAAGGGACGATTCTACAGGTTGACTGGAAACAAAGACGAGGAATGGTTGATTTATTTCCGATATAAAACTTTTAAATTTATATTATTTGATATGAAAAATGGAATTTATTTTTCTGATTTTCTGGTTGTTATTATTAAAAAAGTTTTCGAAATTGTATTGGATCTAAAATAATTTTATTATCTGTTTTTAGTTTGTAGTCGTCTTTGATTTTTGTGAAACTCGACGGGGAAAAAACCGCAAATATTAAAAGTGCTTTTATATAAAATAACATTTATTATTCCAGTCAATTAATAATTATAAAAACTTTGTTATAATCTTATCTAACAAATTTAATTACCAGAGTACAATTATTATTTTCAGGAAAAAATATAATTAATCATTTGTTTAATTAAATGTCAGTGTTTTATCTTTTTAATTGGTCAGTCAAATCAAATTGCCACATATATTATGATGCCGCTCTATACAAAAGCAACTTTTCTTAAATTCTAACTTAGCGAGCCATCTAGTAACGGGTAGTCGAACTACAATCTTAGTTCTTCAAGTATAGCTGCCTCTACTGTCGGTCTACTTCAGCACTATCTAGCGAATACAATTAAAAGCTAAAGATTGTAGCGAATAAAAATTTGTAGAAAGCTTTCGTCTACAATTCATTGTAACTTAGCTCACTTCATACCCTATTTTCATCATGCTCTCCCAGATGTTGCTACTATCGGTAACACTTAAATTAATAACCGAAACACCTGTTATGATTCATTTATTGCTATTTCACATTATTTAATTACAACTTGCACAACAAATACTTGCATATAATAAAGCACGCGTTCTCTTGTTTGTCAATATTACGATTTTATATCTTGTAATTAGTATTTTATTACCAGAAGTGCAGGTGAGATGGAGTAAAAAGTCGTATATATTGCCTCTAGGCTATTTGGAAAAAAGTGCGCACATTCTTTTAAAAGAAACTCTTCGTCAAATAATAATTTCGTTCATTAGAAAGGGTGTCAATATATGAATTGTCGTGCATGTTAATTCTACTAAGTATTATTTACCTTTAATAAAATATTATTAAAAATATATGAATTAGGTCAGAATTTATTTCGGGTTACACCCTAAATTGATTTACTGCGATTGACTGAAGCTAATATAGATACACATTTGTCTATAACTAGACGGAGCACAAATTACGGTTATCATTTTATTATAATTGTAACGTTTAGATTGTTAGTTGTGCATATGGGTATTATAAAATGTTTATCTAGTTAATATCAATAAATATATAGTATCAAATGAAAGCTTTTTTTACGTGTAACTTGTTTTCCACATGCAACATATAAATAAATAAATACTACACTTAATTTTGTTACATTTACTCATATTTTGACAAAAAAATTAGTTAAATTCAATATTTGAACGAGCTTAAAATATATTTTCGATACAGTGTACTGTCAGTTTATAACTATGAAATGTGACATCGTATATTTTAAATTTTCTAAAATTAATTTATTAGTTTTTCATTCTATAACAAAAAAATTAATTATAATATGGCCTACATAAGGAATTTGCTTTGATAAAGGTATCGGTAAAGTAAAAAATTTTAATTTTTTTTTTGGAGAAAGCATCTTAATATAATATATATATGAAAAAAACAAACAAACAAGATTTTAATAGAAAATTAATGAAAAAAACTCTATTAATTATCGACCCTTTAAAGAACAATGGTGTCATGTACCACTAGTAAACTTTTCAGAAGAGAAAATAATTATAAAATATATTATTATTAAAACATATAGTAATTTGTGACATTGCGGAAAAATATCACAAATATAACTTGGTTATGTTATATTATTAAAGTGTACAAAAATGTATTTCCGCCCCATTGTTCAGAGGAGTATGGGGCTACTGCCCCTAATGCCTTCGGCGCCCATATAAAGAGAAACCCTAGAAATAGTTTTTTTTTCTTTCTTTAAGTTGTCGTTTTGTATACTAAAATGGTAAATTCTTGTAAGTGATTGGATTTTATATTTACTAGTAGTCGTTAAAATCACACCTGTGTGTATTTTGTCATTATTATGAACGTGTATACCTGATTATATGGAGGTGACAATTAAACTTAACACAGTAGGCATATTATGGGGATTAAAGTTAACCCCTCTGTCACAGCTGGAGGTATATTATGATTAGTTTTAAATTAATCTATTATCTTCACAATTTATTTAAATTTTTTTATCGTTATATGGTTTTCGGTTATAAACTGAAGAGATTTTAAAAAAAATTGTAATTTTACTTAGTCTTTTTTAATACCTAAAGAAAATCAAATATTATCAAAAATACATTTTATAGCCTGCCCTTTTCTTTTGGGGCTCACTATCTCCTGAAGTATTATGCCTATTAGATTTAGAATATGAGCGGAATCAATCAAGCACCTATATAATAGGTGTGCCAAATTTGGTTGAAATCGATTAGGTGCCTTCAAAGGAGAAGAGGCGACAACATTTGGTCTTACGACATAGGGAGCGAGTGAGCAACCAACATGTTACTAATTATATGACATATAGGCATTTTCGCAGTTAGGACGATATGAATTGAATTTCTGTGAAAGTATTTTTCGTATCCGAGAATGTTACAGATAAAATATGAAGACAAACACTTAAGCTCTTCTGTACTACGTACGGCAAGCTCAAAATACATAGTGTAGTTATTAAATTTTGAATTAAATATGCTTATAAATATTTCTTCAATATTTCAAAAAAAAAAAATCTAAAAAGTTACAAAATTTAAGTACCTATGTAAATTAAGAATCGTAACGTTGTTATTTGTAATTTCGGGCAGGTATTTTCGGAATTTAACAATTTAAAATGACCCCCTCTTCGTAGCTGTGTACCTGAGCTGCCTTGTACCGATTTCCTGACGGTATACTGGTGTCTATGTATAAGCCGCGCATACCTGAGTAACGGGACGCGCCTATAGAACACCGCTCACTCCGCGAGTAGTTTACACGGCGACCTCGCGCTAACAAAAACGTATGCAAAAGTGTCTTGTGATGGTTCAAATGTGTTAAAAATCTAAGGATATACCACTATACAACACCCTTCAGCGTCACCAAGTAAGTTTTCTCACTTTTAACTAGCTATACAAATAGACTATTTGATCTTTTCGTCTGGCGAGACTTTAACTACAAGTCAAGCAATGCGTGACGTCATTCTATTTTTATTTATGGTTAAATCACCCTATCTAGATATATCCTGGCTAAATATTATTTTGTGTTAAACATTTTTAAAATACATTTTATTACAATTCAACCAAATACAATCCTCAAATAATATTAATTAATATATAACTTGTTAACGCAGATGCAAATTGTTATTACATTTAATATTTAAAAATGTTACACTTAAATTTTTAAAAATATTTCAAATTTATCCGTTATGTGTCCACCACAACGAATTTCCTATGTGTGTTATAAGTATTAACTAAAGTTAAGGCCTTATACATTAAATGTATAACAAAAATAAACAATTTCATAAATCATTACGGGTGTTTATATAAATGAGGTGGTTTACCCTTTAAATAAAACTTTTATCTTAAAGACTGCAACGTTCCATGAAGCAACGAACCTGACGTCATTTTTTAGTTGTGTGAGAATTTTAACTATTTCGAATGTCATATAATATGTGAACCATTTTGATTGTGTAAGATTCAAGGTGATTTTTGATTGGCATCTTGCTAAAATTCAATTAATACACAATTTTTTATTTAAGATCTTAACGTATGAAAATGTCATTCATATGTGATTTGATCCACTCAATTTTAATTTAGAAATATAAAACATGTGCTCGCGTAGTTACTTCAGTTTTAAACGAGCAGATTGTTATTATAATTTGCTGTGTTAGTATTTACGCGTACGATAGCACCAACATAACCTAAGAAGTTATCGTGTTGGTCTCGGTGAAATAACCACAAGTATATTGACCTCTTTTATAATTAATATCGTTACTAAAGAAATCTATAAGAATATAAGTGAATTTGACTCCAAAATAAAATTACATAATGCATTTTATACCGAGCTAACATTTTCAACAAATGTATTATCTAAATCAATAACAATTTAGCAGTAAACAAACACATAATATCCGTAAATGAACAATATTGATATCTGAATTAAAACATTTTATAATATTAATTACTAAAAATAACGTTCATTCACTGGTGACGACACTGTAAAGCGGAATAATTTATTTTACATGTTACTTCATATTAATATCGACAAAAAAAAAGTTTGGCGGTCTCTGAGACCGCAATACAATACAGAATGAATTAATAATGCATTCCTGTCTAAGCACATCATCCGATGTTTATTTATATATTATGTAAACTTTAAGAATAACTAAAAATCTAAGGATGTATAATTGAATATATAAATACACATTGTGTTCATTCAAGTTGTATTTTTTTTTGTGCATGTTGGCAGGCTTGTTTGTAACGTAATAAATAACCAAATTTAATTTGCGGAGATTACGAAAAAATGTCTGTGCTTTATTATATATAAATGCAATACCTATATGGTGATTAATATTTAATTAGTTATTTATTGTCTAATAAATTTATTTTTATTTTGCTATTAAACTTATTGTAACATCTTGTTTTATAAATTTTGGTTTAATATTTTTATTAGTAAAGCAAGTCATTAAATATTTTATGTTTTAAACATTACACGAATATGCATTAATATATTTAGTTACAGTTCGTTACTGAATTATTAATAATAATTTGTCTACCCATCATAGAATTGCATTAAAGTTGGGTGTAACTCATTTTGCCTTACGGTCAAGATTGTAAATAATTTTTCTCAAATTTAAAATCTCCCTTTTTCCTGAAGGAAAAAACAGGTAAGAACCCCCTAATAAACTGAATTTTGAAAGCCAGGTTCACACAGAAAAAAAAAAGAAAATCCAAATTAAAATCTTAGGAAATGTCACCAGTTGTTTATTACTCAAACTAATATTAATACTCCTAGTGATTTACATAACTAACCTAAATTTCTAGGTGTTTTTAACCAGTATTTTATTATTTTTATTTCGTATCTCGTATGTAAATGTTAATGTTGTAGTAATCCGATTTTTGTAATAATTAATTAATTTCGAGTAATTAAATAATATAATTAATCCATGTAGAAATAAAAAATATATATATTATTTGAAATTTTCTGAAGCATATATTATTTAAAATATTATGCAACCATATTGTACCACATTTATAATAATATAGGTATTTAAAATAAAAACACCTGCATATTTTTATTCTTGTTGACCCGCTGATCTCATCTTTCAAAACACGTCAACTGATAATAGCAATAGAAATTGTTTTATTTATTATTTGCAATAAACCTAAACTAATACCAGCATTAAATTATTTCAAATAAACATCTATGCAATAGAAATCGAATCTTTCGTAAACAATGAATCAAATAATTTGAGGTTATTTTATACCTAACTGCAATCCTATATCAACACTATCTATCGGAGCATGGTTACACTATAGACATTTAGATGTTTGATCGCGTTCGTCCAGTGACGTCATCATTTTATACAAAACTTAATATAAGCCCAAGTGAATTAGTACTTGGGCACCATTCATATATAGGTATATAATGTGGTTTCATTCACATCAATATTATATGGTATCATAATAAAGAATGCAGCTTTCTCAGTTCGACCCAGTTTTCGGGACGACGAATCGCTTATCTCGTATATACTCTGCTTTGGTGTGCACTGCACAGTGTGCAGACATATTTTCACTCGTAGTTAATAATACACTTAAAATCGATTATCAGTACAGAACATATGACTAGATCATTTATTTACATAAATAGTACATTTGCTTTCCATTAGAGAAACAATATTATATTGGTGTTTTGACTTTTACTTAAGAAGTTAATTCAGTGCACTGTGCAGTTACATCATCTAATTAACTCATTTGAATGTTAAACGCCCAATACTACAACTTGAAATATATTAATTTACTATAAATCATTGATTACGCTTATATATTTTAATTTAATGTTGTATTTGACCCAAAAATCGTTATTGAACAAATATACTCAAAGTATAAATAAATATGCATAATATTTACGAACAAAAAACACGTAAAGCTTAATTTCTACAAACAAATATGACGTCAATTTAAATAATAAATTAAAGAACTGATAAACAACCTCGAAAAATAAATAGCCACCGCACGAATATTTTTAAGTTAATTCATCGCTGTTCCCCAAATTATAACTTGCTAAAATCCTGTAAATCTACTCTATGACATACTTAACTAACAACATAGACCCCTTAAAATAGACAAAGTAGAGAAGCATCGAGGTTTTAATGGTAGTTTATTACTATTATAGTCAAATTAAATATCAAACATATATGTTTAAATGCACATGTTCATACTACTCAATTTGATTAATAAATCAGTAGAAAATATCGTTATTTATCTAAAAAGTGTTGGTCAAGGAGTCGCTTTTGACAAGTTTTTTTTATAAAATCGTTTTTGAGTTTTTCAAAATATGCTCTTCGCCAAAATTTGGAATCACTCTCAAAAATTGTGCTATATGGAATAACCTACGCTGTAAATATTGCTACACGATTCAAAATAGATTTTTAACTGCAATAACATTTACTTTTTCATGAATTAGTCATGTATTGAAGGTTAAATTCTTAGAATATTTCCCTATCTTCTTAGTACGAAAAAAAACACGCAATTTTCTAGTGGTGTACACCGGTGTAAAACAAGGACAGTTACGTAGTTATGTTGTGGAATGCGTGTATTAGATCCTAATTCGATGCACGGAAAGGAAGTAGGTTTTTGGTTGAGACTCCAACATGGTTAACTGTTTGTCAACACACTCACGGCATTTTAAATATACTAAATTGTTTTGGTCAGCTTTACAATAGTTTACATTCTTCACAGCGAGTCTAACCTGTCTACATCATTCATTACGCTTCAACATTAATTAATAGTAGTTCAAAGTATTCATAGACATTTTAAAACAGTTTTATTTCCATAAATACTAATAACGATCTTTATTTATGGATGTAAACAGTTTTCTATCATTTGATAGGAGCAGGCATGGAGTTATGTATGTATTTATATAAGGTGGCCATTAGTTAGTTTCTTTTTGATGTGAGTGTTATTTCGACAGTTTGCAACACTGACGCGTTTGACATTGTTCAAGCGTAAAACGATTTCTTACAGCGGAAGTTTGACACTACATATATATCAATGTCAAGCGCACCAGTGTTGCAAATTGTCGACTTAACACGCACTTCAAAAAGAAACCATCATATGGCCTACCGTATACGAATATCAAATGTTGTAAATAAGGCACGAATCGCATATTTATTAAACTATTTAGTATTTAGTGGCTGTGATTTGTATTTAAAAATAAAATGATACTAAGAGTATTTGAGCACGTTTTTACAAGTCATAAAATACAATACAAATAAGTATATCGTACTTTTAAAGAATACAAATAATATGACATAAATTCCCAAACATTCGGGTCAGCTAACGAAGTCAGTACGCCCTATTCGACCACGTATACAGTAAACACAACACGTCGAAACGAAGGTTGGCGAACTTAACACATAAGATCGTATAACGTTGATGATTTACCGCAAACAATGCACTATATTTTATAGGCAGATTATTCCCACGATTTGCCATGTTGGAAATTGTATCGCATATGATTTGAAAATCATATTATTGTGTGCCTGAGTGTACCGCAAATTAGAGTTATTACGAACAAAATGCGCTTGATTTATGGTAGTTAGGAAGTATCATATAATGATGTCAATATTATCATGCTAACTAATAAATTTAAAAACAAAAGATTGTATAAACACTTGCGAAGCATGCACTTTTATATTATAATATACTTGTAATAAATTTTAAAAAAATTAGACAACGAATCTCAGTGGTGTATTTAAATATTTCCCAAAAAAGTGTATACTCAAAATATTAGGAAGGAGATATATTTAGAACCACTGGTATTTGTAAATCATTATTTAAAAAAAAGTGTTTTATGCATTATTTTTAAATTATATTTTCTACGTCTCCATATTTTCATTGTATTTCTGAGTAATTTTTCAATAAAAGGGAAACTTTAATAGGTAATATAGAAAATTGATTCAAATACTCATCGGGAAAGTTTAGTAAAATATCGCAAATGGATAATTAGTTAGTTTGTTGCAAGAGAAAGACATTCTTTCACATATTAAGTCAAGGACATGCTTGTTTTATCTGAAAACATCGCTAGTATGTGTCTACAAAAATACGTACATATACACTTATGGGTGTGTCCAGCCTACACCAGCAAAATTTCAAAATACCACGCAAAACGTTAAACTATTATTTCTCACTTATAATATAAGCTACATACAATAAATGGTACAATTCAACGAGTGATTTACCATATATTTTGTAGGATATTGACCCTGAAATTTCAAGAAATAAATATGCATTACGTTGTCTTATGAAAACGGAAGTGGTGTGTATACTGTTCTTGGAGACAGAACAGCAGGAAGTTATAGTAAAGACAGTTGTTTCAAACCTACACATATACATATACTGATAATGAGTTTGTGTGCATATAATTATCTTTGGGAACCTTGTATGTATATTTATTAATAATTATCTATTAGAAATTGCAAAATTACCACGGATATATTTTATATATTTACAACAACGTCCAGAAATAATCGGGCTCGAATGACACTAGTCGATTGTGTTCGATCTATATACGCATCGCGGACATCCGCCTTAGGGTCAATTGCATAACATATCATATTTAAAATAGGCACAGTCAATAATGTGTAAATTGTTCGTTAGTTTCGAGAAAAAAATATTTCACTCTCAGGAATGTTCTGTTTTAAACAAATGTATTACTTCCATAAGATTCCCTTTGCAAGAACTTTCACCGACTGCAACAGTATCTAACAACGACAATTCTTTTTTTTTTGTCATAGTCTGGTGTTTTTAATATTAAGTAATATAAAAATCGTGCAGACGAATCTTATTTCGCTTCCGCAAACCTCATTTTTACTTTCTTATACGAAGTAATAAGTAAGAATTGTAATCAGGCAAAAAATAGATTTCGAGATTTTAACGAAAATACACCGTTTGACCTTCCCTAAATCGAGTCTGACTATTTTTGGAACGTGTGTGTGTTTAACAAGAAAACTAAATATATTTAAATAATTTGGGATTTGACATTTAAGAACAATTTGTGACAAATAGATTTAGTGAAAAAGTGTTTCAATGGTTAATAAAATATTAACCTATACATAGAATTCTATTAAGAGAATCTGTAATATTTTATAAATCTATATTCTTCTTATAGATTTATAGACATTTCCGTATTATATATTGCTTTCGAACAGTTTCGTGCAAGCGTATATACACCTTTACAACTACAACTACTTGTTGCCTATACACATACATACATAACCAAAAACATGACGCCAATGAATACGTAATAAATGCACTTACATTTTACAATTTGCGCTATCCTATTCATCAATTGATATCACAAACACTTACAAACGTTTCATTTGTTAGTTTCACATATTTTCGAGCTGTTTTTCCCGGTTATTCCACTATTTACATAGCACAAAAACTTTCAACACATGACCAAGATAATTTTTCACTGACACTAGCACACTAGCCACAAGGGTAGTGCGCAAACGCGGAAGTGCTTTTGAATTTACTAATCTAGGCGACTAGATATTTATTTCTTTATACATATTTCAATATTTTGTTATTTTTTTTGAAAACTAAAAAACTTCCGGCCAGAATAATTTCTAATAGGTATATAGTTTAATGAATAAATATATTTTTCTTGTATGTTGTATTTTAATATCGTTTTTATCTAAATAAAATATACCTACTACGTATAACAAAGTCCATTGTAAGGCAGTGTAGATGTTTTATAATTGTTTTAAATATATTCAACAAATTTTTAAATAAATTTCACTTCATTCAGGCGTTCTTTTTGTTATTGATCGAATTCTGTTTTTAAGAAATCACGCATTCTAAATGTTTTGTAATCTAATGTTATTTTTTACGTTTATTTTCTTTTATTCATGGAATTATTGAAGGCCACTACTATTTTTTCGGATTTAATGAGCGATTTCACTATTAATTTGAATGTTATATATTTGGTAATGTGATGGTTTCAAAATTTTACAAGGTGTCTAAATATTTCAAAATAATATCAATAATTAAATATTGCGAAAATATTTACGAATTAGTATTTAGCTAATCAATATATATTATTAAATCTAATTTTGAGTAGTTTCTAAATAATAATTTTTAATTCTATACTAAATTAGTGCAATGGTAAGAAAGTGTAATTCTATAAGAAGCTGTAAAGCTTTTAAGGCGCTTAAACTATTTATACATTTATCGAATTTATTAAATTTTGCGATTATTATTTTTGATTTTACAATAAACTATAGTAAATAATGTATTTATTATAGAATTATTACTAACATATTTAATATATAAAACGATTAAATCGTCCAGAATCATCTATATAGATTATTTGTTTTTGTAAATAATAGAGATAATAAAAAATATGTATACCTACTTATAGATAATTTTAAAAATATATAATCTTAATGTTTTGTGTGGTTCGCTATTGTATTAGATGTGAGCATTTTCACAAGTATCTCACTGATATAACAGAGGATACCACTAACGGCTAAAAAAAACTTCGTTTGTTATAAATTTCGATAAAAAAATAGTAGAATATCAATTTTATGAATATTTAACATGAAATAAGTAAAAGTATATAAAATAAATCACGCTTTTTGCCGCTAACGCATTTTGTAATATAGCAACAATTAACTATAATAATTACAAAGTACGGATGGAAGAAAATAACAACAGTTTCACAAAGGAAGTATCACGATGATGATGTGTTGAGCTAGGTATACACTGTTTGTTAAGTTGTTTAGTTTAGAAGGAAGACTTTCGTTTACAATAGAATTTCAATTCACTGACTGATTTACACTCGCAAAGAAAAAGAAATGTGCCTAGACCATTCAAAAATAAAAACAGATCAAATTACATCGTTTTAACACTTCATAAACATGTAGAATGCATCATTAAAGTCCTGTCTATAAATTGTTTGAACAATTTTAAATTGAAAGTAATCAATCATTACCTCTCACAAACTCACAATTATCTTTACAAATAGAATATATAAGACATACTCATAAATAAACAAAGCATATAAACGAAGTAGGAAATCAATTCTATAATTAATTTATAATATAAATCTTTATTTTAAATTGTACACACTTCATTATTTCAAAATAATTAAGTATTACGTAGGTACATTTATTAATTTATTATTAGCTATTATTTTATTTGAATATTTTTGTGTTTCAGTTATACAAGTGTGAACACCACAAGGATGTTGTCGAAGTTTTACTAGCACTAGCAGAATGGGTACCCTGGATTGGAACACGGGCGACCTGGTGTGGTTTGACCCCGGGGTCGGTCACTGGTTGCCCGGTGAAGTTCTCGAATGTCATCGGACCGCGAATGTTCTCACCGTCCAAGCACTCATCAATGGCAAGGTAAGACACAAACTTTTTTATTGATTACCTACATATAATTTGTTTCGATCCAAAAAAAATGTGTTTACCAATTTTAAAAGTGTTTCTAAAAAGCAGAATGTAGCTTTGAGGTATCGTTTTAGTTTCTGTACTATGAAATATTAAATTTAATGTTTACACTTTCATTTATAGATTATATGCTACTATAACTATTAAAAATTGATTTGTTAAGAGACTGTGTACTTTCTTTTTATTTCCATTAATTTTCTGGTTAAGTGTTATCTATAAAAATAATTTATAGACGCAGTAAAAGATATCACTAGAGAAATGACACTTATGAACAATTAAGCGGCAAATGTAATTCATTTTCGAGCTACATATTTATTTAATAGCAATCAGGAAGCATGCTAGCGATATATATATATATATATATATATATATATAATGTATGTATATATATATATATATATATATATATATATATATATATATGTATATATATATATATATATATATATATATATATATATATATATATATATTTATATGTATGTATATATATATATATATATATATATATATATATATATATATATATATGTGTATATATATATATATATATATATATATATATATATATATATATATATATATATATATATATATATGTATATATATATATATATATATATATATATATATATATATATATATATATATATATATATATATATATATATATATATATATATATATATATATATATATATATTCACGATTTAGTAAAAATAATAACTAAATCAACAAATAGCTATTTAATAAAAAATAAATATATTTAAAAAAAATTACATATAAGTTCACTTAGACATGTAATGCTTACTTAAATGAAACTGATCCCTCACATTTTTATAAATAATATTTACTTTTGAAAATCTCTATTACCGATTAGTTTTTTCAACTGACCAGTGTTCCATTAGCGTAGCTATTACTTTAGTTGGGTCATGAGGTCGAGCGTAACAGCAATAAGATCGTTATCACTCGTGTATCTTCGTGTTACGCTTGGTATCCGGCGACCATTGTTCGGTAAAACAATTGTTTCATGTCTTTACAAACAACAAATTGACTATTGGTCAATTGCCCTTGTTTTTGTTTTTTCCTTCTCAATTCTTTGCTACTGTTTGATTTCTAAAAGAAACCGCAATTTAATTTAACGGAAATATGAACACCTAACGAGTTTTACCGATTGATATTTCCGGAATAAAAAATACGGAACTCTAAATACTAATTTTGCTATTTATTTTGTAGTCTACTGGAAAAATTAAAGTTCCTGGGAATGGTTACAAATTGATTTGTTGTTCATAGTTTGTAATTTAAGCTTTAAAAAATGGTGTTTATTTATTTTTGTAAATTAATTTCACTTTCATGATTCAATTAGTACCTTGACATATCAAATTACGTTAAAAGGTGTTTACTAATGGACTTGTTATAAAAGCATTAAAAACTATTCAATATAATATATTTAGAATTTTATTTTTTGTGTGTCGATAAATTTAGCAATACTGGTGTCATAATATCTACATATAATGTAATAAATAATTTATTTTCCCACACAAATTAGATATATGTATGTATTTTAATTTTAAATAAAATTATAATGGTACTGATATACGACATATATTTATTACCTATAAACATTTAATAGATATTTTATGTGAAATATAATAATGAATGTGCCAAATATTTAATTAAAATAATCAATAAATTACGACATAAACACAAAAAGGCCATATTGCCATTCTTCAAAGTAATATTGTTACTTGGAATTGTTTCTAAGTAATCTCAGAAGAAACAAACAATCGTGTTATACAAAGACTTATATCGTCATCTAATTACGATATTATGTAACTTACTTGTAATCCTGGCATAATCTTTAACGCCAAACTGTCATTGCTACAATCAGCATTACTATTATTTACAGCAACCGAGTTGCAATGTATAGTACCAACTTGTTTATAATGTTTATATATCATTTGCACAAAACAAAATTACGCGAATTAGCGAATATTACGGCCAAGGAAATAACTATTTATTATATTTTAAAAATGTAAATAGCATGTAATTCGCATAAAAAAAATGGCTCTTTTTATATGCATGGAAATCTGCGAAAATATTGTGAAATAGCATATAAGTTGTTGTATTGTTGAAATTTGTCAATTTGATAAAATGAGTTTATGTACTATATGATTTCTAAGGAAGAGGACAATGTGAGTGGATCTGATTGGCTGGAACGACATCTCACATGCATGGCCTCCCTTGTTAAACCTGTTTTTGTAGTGTCTCATGTAAAGAACTTTTTGTTTTTAACCACTGGCGTCCTAACGATTCGACAAACTTATATATTTTTTATTTAATAAAAACATCTATTGACTTCATCCTTGGCTAAATATTTGAGTAATGCCAGTTATTAACTTTATAGAGAAAACGATGAGCTCAAATAAAGAAATAAATATTAACATTTTATACGTTCACCGAGATATATAATTTTCTAAATTATAGTATATTGCTACTTGATGATTTCCGTATCGAAGTTTAAAGATTATTGAATTTTTTGAACGATTACGTTAACTACTTAAATATGATACTTTCCTTTTCAATCAAACAAATAACTGCTGTTTTCTATAACTATGTTTTCTCGAAAATCATTCCAATATTTCCAATTTTTACTACGAACCAAAGAACCCTGTAATTCATGTCTAAATTACAGCCCGTGGTAACACTGGTTACATTTACCAAAGCTATAATAGAAATTCAATTTGTTTAAAAGGATTTTCTCGGGAAATTAAACACCTACAATTAAAATTGTACGAATTTTATTCCATAAGTGTTATATGTACATATATAAATTTTCTAATAATTAAGATTCTTAAAAAGAGTAATAAAGCACCATTTCCTGTTAAACTTAACATTCACAAAGAAAACACACAAACACCTCTCAAAATAACAGTAATTATAAAAATTCAAGGACACTCTAAACGATAGCATTAACGTATATAATCTGAAGAAGTGTAGAATAATGAAAATAATGTGCTATGAGAAAGTAAAAAAATCAATCGTGCGATTTCTAAATAGATTAAATAAATAGTAGGTACAGGTAACCATCGGACGCCTATGCCATCCAGTGCATTTTATTCTGGTCGCTGACCTAACACTTAAGACACAAACAGAGAGACAAACACACAAACGCACTTACGTCAGATGCTGGTACATCTAAACATTTCGCATATTGTGACTTTGAACATCTCAGAGAATCAACCGTAAAAGTAGACATGAACCTACCAATTTCTGCAAATTATATACCTAGTGCAAATTAAACTCAAATATTAGCAATTAAAATTAAAAAGAATTTCTTAAATTATTGAATATTCTCAAAATGTTATATAGCAGTTCTGTGGCGTCACTATTAATAAGCAAAAATTACGAAGGTTCGTTCATAAATTGGAAGCCAGAATAGAACGTGTAGTGAATCCTTAAAAGCGACTGTTATGTAAATGTTGTTGAAATAACAAAAGAACAATGAGATGTGCAAACGAGATAAATGAGGAAGTATAAAGAATCAAGTGTAAATAAAGTTAAACATCAAAAAAAGAATCCAAGAGTTCGTAGATCGATCAAGCATAATTGAAAGTGATATTCGTTTTGAAAGGGTGTGTTATGCATTGGAGAGTTGTATAAATATTTGTGATGTTATGCCTGAAAGGTCTTACATGACACTAAAAATGTATTTGCTAAAACCATTTATCAAATGAACACTTTTAAATACTCTGAGAATTTAATATTAATATAATTTTATTTACCGCATAGTCATAATACACGTGGTTAGTTGCGCATACCTATACGTTAACACGTCTGTGCGCAATTAACCAATCGTTGAACAGTTGCGACAAGAATATATACTTAAATTTATGTTATTTACGAAATAAATTGCAAAACTGTTCGTAAATCAAATAAGATCCTACGCTGTTTGTAATTTGGTGTAAAGTTATGTTTTCAATAGAAATTTAAATGCGCGTTTCTTTCAAACTCGAACATGAAATTTGCGAAGATCGATCCCTACGTAGGCAATGCAGTCCTAGAACGTCTTCACCGAGCAACAAACCCAAGACAACAGTACGAAAACGTCCGTCTTGCATTCGCCTCAAAATGCCTCGCATATTACCGTCATTGGTCACTTTATGTACGAACGTGATGGTGCAAAATGTAATACATTATATAAATACTCCTATGAATACTTTTATAACTTACAAAAATAATAATAAATGATTAAAAATTCACACTTTATAGTTTTCTATTTGGATGTACATAATAATTTTCAATTTTGACACCTCTCTGTACAGGTATTATTAACATTATTATTTAGAAAGTTTAGAATGTTAATTTTAGCTAGACAATGTTTTAGGAGCTATTGTTTTGTGATAATTTATTTAAGATAGAATTAAAATCATGATTTAAAAAATTCACATAATTATTATGGTATTATATCGCAGTTGATTTGTCAAAAAGACATGTTTATCCCAAACTTAAATGGCTTTCTTTTGCATGATTGCATTGTTCATGCATTTAAAAAAATTAAACTCAGATACATAATTAATATGCCATGAGAACCCACAGTTATCATATCAATCAGATTTTAAAAATATAATTCGGACATGTCATGTTTGTGCTCTAAAAAGTTGATAGTTTGAATGTAATTTTGAATTACTGCGATTGATATACAAATCTGGATAAAATATATTACAATATCAAGTTATCTTGTAAGATATTCTATTTTGATACCCAACTATATGCACAACTGTGGAAAAATTAAATAATAACTAAATTACCTAATAAAAACGAGAGCCAAGGTTACAGACGAACATATATCAGAAAAATAAATACCAACATCGTTTAATAAATATTATACCATTTGTTGTGTCAAGGATGTTGAACCAAACAAACGACATAACACTTATTCATTTACTTACGATGCAAGCCGACCTTTCTTGAGTCAGAGAACCAATTGTATCCGTGTGTCCAACTTATAAATAACACAAAAATATGTTTTCAACAAATTTATACCCAATATAAAAATTCTTTATTAAAAAGAACCGGTTCGTCGACATTTTGTCTACAGAAACTATGATAACTTTCATGGCATACTTTATAGGATTACACATTTGGAAAATTCAAGTTCAAATTGATAAAATTTACATTAAAAAAATTATGTAACGCAATTGAACATTTTATGGCTGCAGCAAAATTATGGAAATTCTCAGAACAATAGGAGATAACAATATGTGTTTCAGGTATAATGAAGTAGTAAAACGATGTCAATATAAAAATACGTTAGAGGAAAAGCTTAGAGCTAAAGTTATGTGCCTTCAAGGTACAACGGTGTTTTTATAGATACTTTCTTATTATTTTATTATTTTCTTAGAAATCGTTTTCATGATTATTTGTATTGCTGATATCATCTAGCAGAAAATTACTACCTATACTGAAGTGTGCAGTCAATTTATCTTACAATTGTTTTATTTGGACTCCTTGGAGCACAAAAGTGATAATCATTCTCGATTTTAGTATCAAATTAATATTTTGGGATACTAAATATGCGCAACGACCCTTCAAAATCCATTTTTTTTGGCTTGATATTTTATTTATTTCTTATTTGCAGCCGCAAACCTTCGCCCTATCCGATGGGGAAGGCCAAGTCCGTCGTCGTCAAGACCTCGGTGCTGCAGGCGTCGAAGATATGTGCCAACTGTCTGACCTTCACGAAGCAGCTCTTCTTTGGAACCTGAAGCTTCGGTATGACCGAAACCTTATCTACACTTATGCTGGAAGTATCCTCGTAGCAGTGAATCCATACCGTATGTTCGATACAAGCTACGGCATCGAAGCAGCACAACGCTACAAAGGCAAATTGCTTGGTGCACTACCACCTCACTTATTCGCGTTAGGAGCAGCTGCCCATTCCGTTTTACCCGCACCACAAGTCGTGGTTATCAGCGGGGAAAGTGGATCAGGCAAGACTGAATCGACGAAATTGGTAATGCAATATTTGGCGGCAGTAGCTCCTTCAGCACCTAGAGGCCAAGCTTTAGTTACAGAACAGATATTGGAAGCTGCGCCTTTATTAGAAGCTTTTGGCAATGCTAGAACTGCAAAAAATGATAACAGTTCACGCTTTGGGAAGTATTTAGAAGTGTACTTCAAAAATGGAGCAATTGTTGGAGCTAAAGTCACTCAATATCTCTTGGAAAAGTCTAGAATAGTAACTCAGGCTCCTGGCGAAAGAAATTATCACGTTTTCTATGAGTTATTGGGGAGTTTAAGTACGACAGAAAAACAAAAATATGGTTTAGTTGATGCAGATAAATACTTCTATTTGAATCAAGGCGGTGGTGATTGTTCACCGGGACATTCAGGATCAGGAGCTGATTGGGGCGCCTTAAAAGGAGCAATGCAAGTTTTAGGCGTAGTTGAAGTTGAACAAGAAGGAATTGTTAAAGTTCTAGCATCTGTTTTGCATCTTGGAAACGTTTACTTCCATCGTCGACAGCTTCGACATGGACAAGAAGGTGTTGAGATCGGTTCTGAAGCTGAAATAAAATGGGCTGCACATTTGTTACAAATTTCTTCAGCTGGATTGCAACGCGCGTTGACTTCTCGCGTCACAGAAGCTAGAGCAGAGAAGGTCCTAACTCCACTCGGAATAGACCAAGCCTTGGATGCTCGTGACGCTTTTGCAAAAGCTTTATACTCAGTTCTATTCAGTTGGCTCGTATCAAAAGTAAACTCGATTGTCCAAAGAGGAGGTCTACATGATGCTGCTAGAATTTCCTTGTTAGATATCTTCGGATTTGAAGACTTAGCAGAGAATACTTTTGAACAGCTTTGTATTAACTTCGCATCTGAATCGTTGCAGTTATATTTCAACAAACATATATTTAAATTGGAACAGCAAGAATATGCCAGAGAACGGTTAGAATGGACTGCTCTAACTTGGTCTGATAACACTCCAGTGATCCATTTATTGGGGAAGAAGCCGGTTGGAATTCTCCATTTGTTGGATGATGAGAGTAATTTTCCTAGAGCTTCGGATGCTTCCTTCTTGGAGAAATGCCATTATAATCATGCTCTAAACGAGCATTATTGCCGACCTAGAGTTGGAGGGCGTGAATTTGGTGTAAGTTTCTTAATAAATTTGGTCTAATGGTTAAAAATCTTTTAATCATGTTTATTATATTCTTTTAAATAATTTTAATAATTTTCATGAATCTCCTGACGGATTTTTTTATTGTTATTGTTAGATTCGACATTATGCTGGTCAAGTTTGGTACTCAGTCGATGGGTTTTTGGATAAAAATCGCGACGCCTTAAGGCCTGATATCGTCGAGTTATTAGCTTCTAGCAGAGAACCTTTAGTTAGTGCCATTGCTAAACCTTTATTTAGTCAAATCCAAGCAAGAACTTTACCCCGAGGAGCCAATGGAAGATTTGTGACGATGAAACCACGAACACCTACAGTTGCTGCAAGGTAAAACTTTTAAATCCAAACTTTAGCAAAAACTATATATTTGAAGACAAAAATGACCCTAGAAATAATTTGTGTATTTATTGAGTTGTATGGAATAAATATCACAAACATGTTTTATTTGTAAAGTCCTTTTCAATATTCAACAATCATTTATTTTATTTCAGATTTAGTGATAGCCTACAACAATTATTAGAATCAATGGCACGTTGTACTCCTTGGTTTATCCGTTGTATTAAACCAAATAATGACAAAACACCAATGCGATTCGATATGCCAGTGGTTCTACAACAGTTGCGCTATCTAGGCTTGTTAGATACTATCCATATCCGGCAAGCTGGATATCCAATTCGATTAAAGTTCCAGTCGTTCGTCGATCAGTACAGATATCTTCTTCCAGGAGTGTTACCACGTGGAGCTCCTTATCGAGATTTATGTCGAGCTATCCTGGAGCGTATGCCTGCAACTGGTACAGGTTAATTTTCAATTTCTTCTTTATAACTTTTGTAAATTTATATTTATGCATTGTAAAATAATTAAATAAATATCACACACACACACATTATAAAATAAATAATTATTGTTCTCAATAGCTGGGCCAGATTACCAATTAGGAGCCACCCGAGTCTTCCTTCGTGAAGGTCTTGAGCGTCAACTTGAAATTGGCAAGAGTGACATCCTCAAAAATTCAACCCTAATAATCCAGAAAAACATCCGGGGCTATCTAGCTCGTAAGAAATACCGAGCCATGAAACGTAGCGCTGTAACTATACAAAAGGCGTATCGTGGTTACAACCAAAAAAATAAATATAAAAAACTCAAACATGGAGTAATCAAAGCTCAAGCACTCTACCGTGGTAAACGTGAGCGACGAAAATTCTCAGCACGTAAATCCGAATATAAACGACGCATAGAAGCGGAAAAGGCAGCACAAGAACGCGCTAAACAACGTGCAGCACGAGAAACTCAAAGAGTTACGCGCTCAACGGTTCACCATCTAGAAATACCAGCTGAACTAGCTTTTATTTTCTCAAAATTAGAAAATTATACACCTACTCATTCAGAAAGAAATTTAGTTAAAGTTGTTGGAGGTATCACTGGAACTCCTCCCGCTGTGGCTTTACCAAGTGATTTGGATCAGTTTGCATTCGGGAAATTTTGTTCGGTATATTTTAAAGGTGCAGAATTTGGGCTTAAACGTGAACCGATTACTGCTCCATTTTTATCTAAAGCCGCGGCCAGAGATCAAGATTTTCAAGATGCTGTAGCATTGTTCAAATTAATCTTACGTTGGTCATCTGATTCTCAAATGACCGGGGCGCGAGAAAGAGCTTTAGCAGATTATATTGTTCATAAAGGACTAAATTCACGTGGATTAAGAGATGAGTTATTGGTTCAACTATGTAATCAATCTGGAAAAAATGATAATGCCGATAGAATTTGGCAATTGATGGGACATTGTTTAAGTTGT
This sequence comes from Nebria ingens riversi, assembly GCA_018344505.1. Classification (NCBI taxonomy): domain Eukaryota; kingdom Metazoa; phylum Arthropoda; class Insecta; order Coleoptera; family Carabidae; genus Nebria; species Nebria ingens. The sequence continues at coordinate 308,812 of JADQWA010000850.1, forward strand.
TTTCAACCATCACCATCTCTTAGCAAGTAAGTTATACATTGTAGTATTTTATCAAAGAAAATTATCAATTTTTCATAACATTTTCATTCTTATCACCTATTATGATAAATGTGTATTTCACATACAATTATTTCTAGAAAAGTAACGTGATAACAATTCACACGTAGTATGTAAACGTACACACCATGAACCAGTAACGTTAATGTTATGAATGAGTGTTTCATTATATATTTTTTATGGTTTGTGTTACAGATATTTGCTGAAACATGTCACCGATCATGCGTCACAAGGGTACAACACTGCGCTACAACGTAAAGTATTACGTGGCTTGCATAAACAACCACATACCCGGACGTATCCACCAAGTTTATTGGAATGGCGTAGCATAAAACAACGGTCAGATATGGCGCTACCGCTCACGTTACCCGATGGCACAGTTACTACAATCAGCGTAGATTCTTGGACTACTTGTGAAGAGGTATTTAAATCAATAGTATCTGAATATATATATATATATATATATATATATATATATATATATATATATATATATATATATATATATCTTTGCTTTTTGGTACATATTGAAAATATATCTCAACAAATATATTATAAACAAATTTTCAAACTATGTTTTTAATACTGACTGGCTATTCTACATAACATTTATTTCAATTCAAATCATAATTATATGCTAGATCAAACCTGGCTGTGTATGTAAATATGTATGTAATATTTCATCAACTATGAATAATGCCGCATTAATCACACATTGTATTATTATTTCAATGATATTTGTAGGCGGCGGCAATAGCTGTAAGTCCTCTAGGAGTGTCACCTGAAGGTTGGAGCGTGGTTCTTGATGATAGTGGAGCCTTGTCCGATGGTAATGGACTGGATTTCATTTTGGATCTCGTATCCGAGTTGGAATTATGTCCTGCTTTCCCAGTCGCACGATCAGACTTATTGAAAATCGGAACCAAGAAAATTATTGAACCAGATCATACTTCACCGCAACGGCCACAGGTTTGCAGAATTTCTGTTTAATTGTTTGAGTCAAATTATACCAGAAATTATGAACTGTTGAAAGCAGCAGAGAGTTTTAGTTTAGCAATAAAAATTCATTAAAATGTTTATTTTTCACAAAATCAGGTCCCACCTCCAGAACCACCTCAACAACAACAACAACAACTACAACTACAACAACAACTTCAACAACAACAACAACTACAACAACAACAGCAGCAGCAGCAGCAGCAACAACAAATTTCACAGATCGTACGTAAAATCTCTCACGAAAACGTTTCCGTGCATCAATCTTCACGTAAATCATCTCGAGAAACTGCTCTTGATTATTCTCCGTCACCACAACGGGAATCACCTTGTATCGGTACCACAAGCACTCCAGCACGCAAATCTTCTCACGAAGCACTATCACGAAATTCCGCGTTAAACGAACGATATTTTGATGTAGAAAAAGTTAGATCACGGAGTTTGGATAACCTTCTATCAGGCGAAGAGCCTAGTCCTCTAATGAACCTTGGGCTATCTCAATCGTCCAGACTAAATGATAGATATCACAGTGTTGAGCAATTGGCTCCTATCGAGCCTGTTATTGCAAGTTCGACTTATATGAGTAAACAAGAGATTGAATTTGAATATCCCGATGTTTCTAGTATTAGTACATCAAATCGTGGGGGACCGAGGTATATTAAATCACAGTATACTGGTAAAAAGGCACCTCCGGGATCGCATAGTAGTCGAGCTCATATTGAGAAATCGGAGTTAGGTGTTAGGAGTTCAGCTATGTCGGATACGAGCGAAGCTCCTTCATTGGCAAGTCATGTTAGGCGCGTACGTGTTCCCAGCCAAGCGTCAGATGTTGATCAGTTCTTGGATGAGCTGTTCAGTCCAGTTTTGGACGGAAATCTAGATGAGCTGAGCGATGCAAGGTCACTTGCAGCTAGCATTAAAGGTGGACATGAATTTGAAGATGACCAAACTTCAAATTACAATAGTGTCACATGCTTCAACTTCCCAACAGAAACAGACACATGTTTTAACAATACTACTGATGTTCACGAGGCAGTTACACGTACTGGACACTCTTTAGATTATTTTATAAATGAAATAACGCCCAATTTTAACAACCTAGATGATCTAACGAACGCTACTTCCCTAGTTTTGAGAATAAAAGGCGGTGGTGATCGAAATTCAAATAATACTCCTTCATTAGACCGAGAAGTAGAAAACTTAACAACACAACCTCGTCCAACTGTCGACCAATTCTTGGATGAATTATTAACTCCATCCACTTCTAACTTAGATGATTCAGTTAAAGCGTTGTTGGCAAAAATTAACAGAACCAACAGTCGAGCTTCCAATACTTCACTGCTAGACCAAGAAGTAGAAAATTTAACAACACCACAAAAGCACTGGACTATGGACCAGTTTCTCGACGATTTACTTACACCTTCATTTGATTCTAAGCTAGAAGATTTAACATCTGCTAAGGCTTTAGTGACAAAAATAAAAGGAGGTGGTAACCGTAATCGAACTTCTAGTAGAAGTAGTTCGATGTTAGATCAAGAAGTTGAGAATTTAACTTCTGGTCAACCTGAACGACCACCTGCAACTGTCGAAGACTCTAACGGCAGTGTTGATGATTATATTTCCGATTTATTTCGTCCAATATTCATCAATGATAGTTTAAAAATGTTGACAGAAAAACATACCTTAGTTGAATCTATAAAAGGAGGTGGAACTACACACCAACCTGGAGCAGGCACTTCTGGATACAATTTCACGCCAATGTCTCCAGGAATTGTAAGTCCACAACCTTTAATGGTTCCAATCTCACCTGGAGAAGGTTTTGTCCCAGTATACCCTAACTTTAACATACCTCAAGGAACAGACTTAACAGCGTATCAACAAAATTTGCAACGGGCGTTTTTGCAATCTGCAATGGCGCAAAATATTCAAATCCAGCAGCAACTGCTAGCGCAAAATCAAGCATTGCAACAACTGTTATCACAACAAGCAGTTGAAGTTAAGTCAGAAACAATGCAGACAGTCCAGGCACAAGTCCATCAACCACCAAGTCCAAATCGCAAAGCTAGCTTCAAATCTTCAAATTTCAGTCGTAAGAACAGTAGTAGTCCTTCTACGAATTCAATGATGCTAGACTTTAAAAACAGAAAAGCCAGCACAGAAAGCAACATAAGTGTGATTTCACGAAATGGAGTTGCACCCCCTCCTCCTCCACCACCAATGCCACCACCTCTAGATCCGAGTGATCCATCAGAAACCCGTCCATTTATGGATCCGTATGGAAGAGCAAAAACAGTTCGGATTGGAAAATGGCGTTGGCCACCCCCAAAAGATGGTTTAGGAGGAGAGAACGGAGAAGATTTTATACACTTTAAACTGCGGCAACAAAACCGTAAGGTAACGCCATCGAAAGAATCTCCTGCCCAACCTGAATGGGAAGAAATGGACTACGAACCCGTAGCTCGTGAACCTGAGAAACTCGCTAAAAGTAATTCTAAACGAAGTTTTGAAGTTGGAGCTAATAGACCTTCTCCAGGAAGTGTTGGAAAGTTAAAATTAAGTTCAGAAATGCGACAACGTTTAGAAATGGTCACAGCTCATCATTCAGTTCGCTCAACGAGTAGCAAACAGGATCAACCAGCTAGAGTGATCAACAAATTAGAAGACACTCGTAAATTAATGTTAGAACAACAGCTTACAGGACGTTGGGATTCAGTAGACGGCTCTCAAGGTCCCCCGAGTGGTTCCCCAAGTCCGGAACATCTTCGCTCGCAAATAGACTCAAAATCACCGACTCAACAATCATGGAATAGCAGCGCTTGGCGGCCAGTTCCTCCTCCACCACCAATAGGTCCTGGATCCTTACCACCAGCACCCTCAGTTCCAGCTCCTCCTCCACCTATACGTCCACCACAACCTCCACCCCCTGTAGAACCGGTTCGTGAATCATTTATGGCTCAACGCCAAGAGCGAGACACGTTTGGAGTTCATCAAAATTTAGCAGCTCCCGGCAACTCAAAACGAAATTCCTTCAGTGCCAATTGGGAAGTAAATAGTACGATAACTCAAGAAACTCGCGATGAAGTGAGTAACTGGGCAAAAGATGGAATTGAATCTGAAAAGCCAGATGGTAGGGGTTCGCGACAAAGTAGTTGGGAACATCATGAGTCTATTAGTATTGCGAATAATGAAATACCAAACCGTAATAATAATAATAATATTACGATTACATCGAATGAGAGATGGGAGATGGATTCTAAGTCATATGTTGATAAGACTAGACACCAAACTGGAATCAAGCCAGATTTGGAACGACCCACATTTAGGACACATATGATGAATCGCGTCGCACAAGAACGCGAGAAGAAACATTCGGTATCAACGATTACAACAGATAAACCAGATAAATCGGATGGTACATATAAAAGCGAAGATATTTCTTTCAGTATAAATTAATTTTGGCTTTTGTACGATAGAATGGCCCGAATTTATGCGACCAGTTGTAACACCTCCACCACCAGCAATTCCAAAATCACCCATCACCATTGCAAACACGTCCAATAAGTTACTTCCGTTAGGAGCTGCAGCTTGCGTGACTTACAACCGAGTCTCCTGGACTTTGCGCGTTCGTAAAGAAGTGTTTACACCAGCAGAGAACTTGGGTCCACCATCTACATTACATCTTATGTTCTGTCAGGTTTGCATCTTTCGAAAACAAGCTCTTACCTATTTTTGTTCATTTTATCTAATTTTTAATTTCTTTTTTGTTTGATACTTATAGGTTGTTGCTGATATCTTTGGGTTGACTCCATGTTTGAGACTATCGCAAACAGATCGCCGAGCCGGTTTGAATATGTTGTCCGGATACGGAGTAACGGCTGAGAATATTTCTGGACCTCATCGAGCTCATATCAAACGACATATTGTGGAACTAGCGCGGACTTGGCCATTGTATTTCTCAAGATTATTTCCTGTTTCCGGAGCTACCCAAGTAATTTTTTTCTAACATAATTTTACTTTTGTTACGCCATATAATCATTAGCATATAATCTTCAAGTAACGGATCGAATACTTTTCCTGAAGCCTATACCGATATAAGCTAATAAATAATTAAATTTATTAATAAATATAAAATCAATTAGGCGTGCAAATAATGCCTGTGCATTTTAATTGTTCATTAAAATAACTGATGTGTATATACGTTTACGCCCGCAGCTATCAGACGTTCAGTTACTGGCCGTGTCACATTGGGGAGTTCATCTAGTGAAACGGGATACCGGTAGTTTACGGGTGATCGCCTCGATATCGTTGTCCGATATAGGCGCATGCGCTGCTCCTAGGCCCTCCACAGTAAGCCTGGAAGGACCTCAAGGACGGGTTCAGCTGCATACACCACGGGCCTTGCAGTTGTCGGACATGGTCACCAAATATTGCACTGAAAATCGAAAAGTAAGTGAATATTTATTTTAAAAACGATATGTATTTTTAAGTTGAGTTTAATTTCTGAGATTATTGTCTGATGTAGAGATTATGCTTCAAAGTATAATTCTATTATATGTTCGGTCTTAAAAGGTCAGTTTCAATTTCAACATATGAATCAATTAGAAAAGTTAAAAAAGAAGTTTTTTTAAAAGTATATTGTCATTTAAATTTATGCTAATTTCATAATTTCTACTATTTTAGAATTCTTAAAAGTTATATTAAGTTGACTTACTTAGATAACAAAATTAGTTATGCATTATAATTTATAAATATGATTCTTTTAAAATAATTAATATAATTATTTGTTTATAATTTATCCGGATTCCAAGAATATTTATTTGAAAATCCAGGTTTATATTTAAAAGTAACAATTATATTTATTTATAAAAAAAAGAAGTTATATATTTCAAAAATATAGAATTTACAACATACAAATATAGACAGTTTAACTGTTAATGTAGCGTTAGAGATATTTGATTAGCAAAAGCACATTTTGTGATCTTTTATTTGTATTTTAAATATTGGTAAATTAATATGCTTAGAATAGTACAATTACATAAATTATTTCATAATTTAACAAATGTATATTCTTGGAAATTATATTTTGTTCATTCATTCGTTATTGATTCATCTTAAAAATATTTTCTAAGAAACAAAATGAAACACACATGTCAACATAGTAGCAATTATATGAAAGAATCTTAAAAACAAATCAACAAACAGTGATTAATGATCCATCATAAATAAAAACCACACACGCCGTATTGAAAGGGGAAAAAAGTGATTGCTTGATTGGTGAAACAGGTTTTTATGCAACAATAATTTTTATGAATTTAATATCATATGTAATGTGCCATCCTGGTCAGCAGCAGTAAAATATGTGCATGTACTCATCGACCTAGATTGCGTACACTGCCCAGGCCAGTCTTATACGAGCCACTGGTCATGACTGGGTCACTGTGACTATTAGAGCTCAACACCATCGTGGTAGAAGGCCTCCATGGCGTGCGTCAAAACTTCTCACTCCAAACTAACTGTTTGATGATCTTCACTCGGTCCTTGACAGTCACCACCAACGGTTGTTTATCATTGTTATTGTGATTATACCATTGTTGTTTACGAGTTGAACCATGCGGCAGTTTATTGTTAACTTTACCATCGTAGCTTCAACAGTTCTGCTAGATTATCGGTTATAGCTTGTTGTGTGAAAAAGTTCAGCTATACGTAATCGTTATAAAATTACTTCCTTACCAGTTCATAATCATTGATTATGTTCAATAAATAGTGTGATGTCAAAGTGTTCGCTACTAAACCTTCTTTAAACATGTGTTTTTAAATAGTTTTGTTGTTAATGAACAATAATACAAATAGATAGATACTATAAATCAACTACAATATTTTAGAAATATACAATATTTAATTTAGAGTCTCTAATAAGAAAAGTTTTTAAACGCCGTGAGTTAATTTTAAAAAGCACACTAATTTGTGAATAAGCAAATAAATCTATGAATACCATCATATATTCAGCTAGTAAGGCAAAAAATAGAAAATATTTCAATCGATCTGGAAAAATACAAACGAATAAATTTTACCCAGAAAAATATAATTATGGGAGTAAATTTCACTAATTAAGTGTATACAAAGCTTGATACTGAAATATTAACTAAAATTATTTTTACATCTAAAAACAACCACTTAGTTAAAAAAAATGAGTAGCTTCGCAAACTTCAAACCCTCGTACCATCACTTCATCTCTTCCGAATCGAATTTCTCATCTAATTGTCGCTCAACATCACTCGACAGTTTAGCAAACTCTTCACATAATAGTGATAGCACAAGCATCGATTCAGATCACCATGATTCGGATTCTGGTACAGAAACGCAATCCAAAACGTCGTTCGTTGTAAAGTGTGAGGTTTACGATCAAACTGAACCAATCGACAGTCTGAACTCATGGAGTAAATCAATTGATAGTTTAGAAGCTGTTTCGGAAACGTCTTATGATGATTCTCTTTCGAGTAACAGTAGTACTGGTTCTGGTAAAACTGCTGCAGAAAAACGGCTTGACTTGAATAAACTACGGATGGAAACAATTCCTGAAGAGAGTCCCGAACCGAAAATATCGGTTAAAGAGATTTTAGCGCGTTTTGAAAATTTGAGGGATAAAAAAGAAGCAGCAGTACAAGAGGTAATAGAAAATTACAAAAATGCTTATAGACATTCACAATTGTGAAATACGAGATTCAGTGGTGTTTAAATGATATAACACTGACCATTCATATTTCTAACAATGTGTTATTACGTCTTCAACTAGTACACTGGTTGAAAAACTCTTCATTACATTCTTTTTTAATTCTTGAGAAGTTTTAAATGTATTTTTATTAACTTAAAAGTGAAACAATCAAGCTTCTTTCGTCTTAGAGATGTACATACTTTTCTTGAAATTCTCGCCAATGTTTTAATACCAATTAAGGTTCGAACATTGGAATTGGAATGATCTATGATTTCTAGGCAGTGAAAACTGCAGCAAGTTGCAATGGAAACTATTACAAATATGTATTACAGTTTCTCTGCCATCAATGCAAGTCCAAATAGTAACCAGTTGAGTTATTTAGTGGACAATGCTGTTTTTTGTAAACACTTTTACTGACTTCATACAATTAAAACTTGCGGCTTTCATATTTCACAGAAGAGTGCACATTTTTTTTTCTTAAACAAAATAACAAAAGTAAAAAATGTAACAGTACTGTTTTACACGCGGTCTCGCAAACCCGGAAAAAGTGTTATACAATTTTATTGATTTAAAACGCTTAAAAAAACATTGACTTCAATATAACTGTGTTAAGGTCTGTTCAGTTTTTGCATTAGTTGCATCGATGCGATGCATATTTTATAAGAATAATTTTTAGTTGTTCATAATTACTTTAATAGCATTTTCTTGAATTATAATCATGTAATACTTATTTAATCAATGCTATTCATGGATATACCATTTTATATTTGGATGCTCTAAATTTGGCTTCAAATATATTTTTATTCAAAATTATATGCTTTGACTTCTAAAGAAAATTCAAATACTTTATAATATTAACTTTTTTCCCGGAAGCTAAAGATTTATCAGTTCGTAATACAAATCAACTTAAAATATTTATTGTCCTATTTAAATTTGTAGTTTATTTACATTTCCGGGAAAGTATCTGACAAAAAAAATGTAATGACATACCATGAGGTATGATGCACGATTGTAATTTTATTTTACTATATACAGTTAAATTAGTATCAATTTATATAAACACGGATAACTTTTTTTTCAAACTTATATTATTATGAAAATAATTATTAAAATGCAATTAACCTGCTTAGAGAAAAATGTATAAATTAAACATTAATTTGTCTCGCATCAATCTGTACCTACAAAACATACATATAAACAATACCCACATTAATCCATCATCAAAGATGCAATTAAAAATAATTATATAATCTTTTGAATCACTCAAGGTTGTAGTTAACAAATCTCCCAGAAACCTTCCATATTGCAAACTATGATAATTGTTATGATAAAATGTGTGGATTGACAAGATTTAATTATGTTAATTACTCGTATGTATATACATACAAAACAATATAACCCACCTAACTAAGATGCACTGAGGCCTTCTAGAAAATATAAACAATACGGTTTAAAGAAACGTATAAATTTTGTTGAGCACGAAAATGATAACTATGCTCAACAAGCACTTATTTATCACGATATGTAATAACTTGTTTTCCATTTCAACATGAAGTATATTATTTATTGATTTTTTTATAATTTAAACATTTAATCGGTCTATAAAAACATATATAATACATTTTTATAATTTGTTAAGAATTGCGCTTTTTAAACCAATATGTATATGAAATAACATTTTATAAATTCGTTTTTAAATTTCCTCTATTATTTATAGATTTATTTTTATGATTTAAACAGGTAAATATACAAAATAATGCAAGTATTGTCAGAAAAAGAAATGAAATTCTAAAACAAAGAGAAAATGTTTTTTTTTCATTTCCTGATTCGTGATACCATCGTTGAGCTGAATTAAACATAAGACAATATATACTATAAAAACAGCAGCTAAAAATGTACACTAAAAATTTGTTTATGCAACTGACTAACATTCATAAGGATAATTGAACATTTATTAGAAAAGGCGTGACTATGTTATGTAGTTCACATATTAACAATACAATTTTTGTTTCAGCAACAAGTAAAAGCCAATAACCAACAACCTCTTAAACAACAACAACAACCACAACAGCAGCAGCAACAACATCAACCGCCACCACAAATGGCAATATCTTTAACAACAACAGCTACTACGACTACAGCAGTTGAGCGGAATGAAAGGCATGAAAGAATGGATACAGTGCCGATTAGCACGTCACCACTAGGAAACCAAGAACGGAATAGGCCTTCTCCTACCAAAAGTCAGGGGTCGCAATCGCCTAGCAGTCCGGTGCCACCGTCTGGAAAATATTCATTGCTTCAATTCGCAATGAATCACTTCCGACAGAATCCCGAGTAAGTACTAACATACTTTTACAAATTACATAATTGTACTATCCCATGGCGCTGTAGTTTAAAAATAATCTTTACAATACTGCGCAGGCGCATTTCATATGAGGTGCTAACACATTTATATTATTTATAATTATAACTGTTGAAATTAGACGTTAAAAGAAATGCAGGCCAGCATTTTCTAGTGTTATTTGATTAACATTGATAGTCATAGTTAAATAAACTTCAATAAAAAAATTTGCCGTTATACGATTTGTGTTTGCGAATATATACATGCGCGACTATTTGAAACTAAAAAGTGTATTACAAAAAAAAAAAGCAAATAAGAAAAGTATTAAAAAATAGAAAATACTTTTAAATAATAATAATAATTCATTAGACCACAAAAAATATCTATCATTACAATTAAATATTAATTAAGATTCAAATATATAATATAAAAGTACGAAACAATTATTTTAAATTGTCTGTTATTGGTGCGAGTAAATTCTTTTAGAACAGCAACGATGTCTTCGAACGAGTATATTTGTGTAGATGATTAGCAAATTAATCATTTACCATTTCAACATTACTAAGTATACTAAAATGTTCCTTATTCATAATTAATTTCGATTGTTAATTAAATTAAATTCTTACTTTCTTTAAACATTAATACTGTTCATCTTTGAATGTGATGAAAGTTTTGATAGCCAAAATTAAATTATAAATATGGAATATATATTTAGTTATTTCGGGTGAAATTATGTGCGAATAATTTTAACGTACTAATAAATATAGAAAATTAACCCAAATAAGTACGAAAGCAAAAACATTACAACGAATAATCTAAATTCTAAAGAATATAATTGTTATAATTAAAATAAATATTATTCTTTGAGTACAATTAATTTGACGACCTGATTAATTATAGAAAATCGACCCAAAATAAAATGAAAGCCGTAAATCAAAAGAAAAATAAGGAAAACTCCTAGAATGTCTATTTGTTGTTATTAAAATAATAAATACTTTAGATGCACTGACAATATAATTATTGTTTTTACGTGATATCTTCGGTATGCTCTGTTGCCCACGTAAATTAACATGCATAATCCATATGAATCTGTTTTAATTACAAATGTTTTCATGTGTGGAAAGATACACTTAACCATGTCTCTCATAATCAACATTGTAAAATAGTTAGAAAGCATATCACGAATTGTTTTACAATTAATACATTTCTAATCATCTTCTTGTTTGCAAAACAAAACGATTTACGATTTACACAACAAAACATTCACTCCATCAACATATTGAAATATGTGTGAATAACCAGCTTATATATTAAAAAAACACTCGTTTAGTCTCCTGCATCCATAGTCGTTGATAATAATTTTAAAATTCTGAAATTGCGATCATTAAACGCAGAAATGTATTCTTTCGAAAACAGAAGTAAAATGATACTCCAATTAATTTCACAAATATCATTGCTTTACTATTGTTTAAACGTGAGAAAAAAAGATTTTAAAATCAAGAAAGAAAAAATTAGAACGGCAGTTTTGTAACATTTTGAAACACTTTCATTATAATCCACACTGCATAATCTTATTATTTGTAATGCGGTGCAGTGTGTGAGTAGAGATTGAATGTGCTGGTGGTTTTTCCGCAGACTTGAGGTGCTCAAAATGGACTCATCGTTGAAGTCGAAAGAAAAGCGTAAAGAATGGACGTGGAAACAACAAACGGACTTAGTGAAATGGCAAGGAGGTAGCCTCGAAGGTCCGTTGCTGAGACTAGAAGATCCAGAACTCGCTCCATTGGCTGTGGAATGTTTTGATTGCATTTTGAGGTACTGTGGCGATCTACCCTTGGATCCAGAGATGTCTGAAGTCAAATGCGTTTATACTGTTCTTATGGTGAGTCTGGTTATTTTATTTGCTTTTGATTAAAATGTATAATAGAACTTGGACGAATTTAGAACTTTATATCACGCTTCTGTTTATTTAAGTTATATTTTTATTGTTTTTCTTGTTGTGGATATGCTTGTTAATTCGCTTTTTTCATAACTTCAGTGTGTTATTTTTGAAACTAACCAGTACTTTGTTATTTAAACTATTGTTATGTTAGAGCAATATTTCACAATCTTGTTTATGAAAAATAAGTATTTTCTTTATGGTATATAGTAAGATATTGCTATAATATATATTCAAAAAATCAAATGTAACTTTATTAAATTTTATCCATTTATAGAAATAATATTAAATTTTTCTTTGATTTTGCACGGTCTAATACATATGTATTGTTATTTATTTTGAATATCTAACAATTTAATTATGATTACAAAATAAATAATAACTGTAATTAAAGTACAAAAAATAACAATAATTAAAATTAATATTATTTCAAAAGCAAATTTCGAAACAAAATCTTTAATCAGCTGTGAAAAATTGCTTCGCAACTTCGTTACAACACTAACAAGAGATCTTTGTGTAGATATATTATTTTTATTTGAACTTCTGGCTTCTCAAAATATTCTCATTTTGGTAAATAGTTTTCAAGTTTATTTGTACATTTGTATATAATCACGCATTCTAACGCAAATAAATAAACACAGTATTAACAATTTGAACATTATCCATTACAACCAAGGCTAACCAGTTAAGGTGATAGATTAACTATAAACATTTAATACTCTAACTATTAGCACGTGTTTAAAATATAGATTAACAAATGTGCACAATTGCTTCCGGTGCTGGTTAAAAACAGTTTTAACAACTAGAAATACAATTAATTTTTATTTATATATTATAGCATTGCCACAAACATCACCCATTGCGCGATGAAATATACTGCCAGTTAATGAAACAAACCACAAGTAACAAATCAGAATCGCCCGAATCATGCCAACGTGCATGGCGACTTTTAAGCATAATGGCTGCATATTTCGCATGCTCAGAAACACTTAAACCATTCCTTACGGAGCATTTAGCAAGCGCAGCATCTGACCGACGTAGAGTTTGTCACGGAACCGCCGCTGTGTGCTTAGCAAATTTACGCAAAACTCAACGGTGTGGCGGACGCAAAAATGTCCCGTCTGTCGAAGAAGTCACTGCTGTTTCAGCTGGCCGTAGCGCTCGTCGCCAAATTTATAGATTACCTGGAGGAGCTGAACGTGTTGTCAATACCCGTTGTAGTACTGTAGTCGCTGATGTCATAGCTGAATTGTGTAGTATAATTGGAGTTAGTTCGGAAGCTGAGCAGCAAGAATTTTCTTTGTATTGTATCGTACAAGGGGACGCGTTTACGATGCCCTTAGCTGCAGATGAATATATTTTAGATGTAACTACAGAATTGCACAAGGCAGCTCAACCATTTTATTTAATTTTCTGCCGTTCTGTTTGGTATCATCCCTTACGGCATGATGCTAGTCCTTTATATACTGAAGTGTTATTTAATCAAGTAGCTCCGGATTATCTAGAAGGTTTGTTACTTAAACTCGGAGGACCTGGGCTTCCTCCAAGTGTGGTACGCGATATGTCTTTGGTAGCTGCCTTATTGCATCGCGCAGCTGACTTGAGCCATGTGCCTAGCCTGAAAGAAGTAAAATTCTTGCTACCGAAACCGGTTTTAGGCTTACGTGAACCCCGTCCACCGCAATGGCTCGCCTTAGTGCAAACAGCCTGGGGTCAAGCTGCTGGTTTACAGGTTTCACGTGCAAAACACAGAGTCCTACAAGTTTTGTCAGGTTGGCCTCTATTTGGATCTTCATTCTTCGCAGTTAAACGCGTGATTGGCGACACGGAGCAATGGCAAGAACATATACTTGCTCTGAATCGAAATGGAGTTCACTTTTTAGATTTAAATTCACATGAAACAATACAACATTGGCCTTTCGCTGAGGTGATCAGTACGAGAAAAGTCAGGTCAGAAGATGGCGCGCTGTTTTTGGATATGAAATGCGGCAATTTGTTACAGCAACGAGTGACGAGGTTGCAAACTGAACAAGCGCATGAAATTTCTAGGTTGGTTCGACAGTATATTACTTTGGAACAAGCGAATATTGCTAGAAATCCACCACAATAGAGGAACTACGCTTAAAGTTAAAGACTGTATTATAAGCATCAAGATCAGGAAGATATATTATCTTAAAAGAGGAGTGCAGAACTTAAGGGTTGATGGAGAATATAGCTACATCAAAACAAGTGACACAGAAATACAAAATAAGATATTAAAGTAGCAATATGTTACAATATAAAGCTATATTTGAGAGTTGATTGGGTTGAAAACTTATGTGAATTTAGTACATATTTGGGATTTATTTCTATTTTATACTCAGTTTTGATTCTTTGAAGCACAATGGTGACATATATTAACGTTACCAATGCACTTCAAGAGCTCTATTAATACTTCATGGTTTAATTTAATATATTTTTTTCTATATAAATATGATATCAATTAAAAATTATGTTTTCAAACTTACCTCGAAATTCGTAATGACTACAATTTAGTAAAACTCCCTGGCCCGTAGGTTATGTACTCTCTTGCAAATGTATTTATTATTTTTAAAGTATCTATTTTAATTCAGTAACCGTCCATATTTTTAATGTTAGAAAGTAATCAATCATACTATCTTTTATTGTAATATATCGAATTAATAAACAATCAGATAGAATTTATTTCTATTGTATACCAAGAAGATTACATAATAATGTTATATTAGTCGTTAATTATGAGAAGTTGTTTATTTTTTATCATTGTTACGTTGCAGTCAAATGATTGTAAAGGCCATGTTTGGATCGCAACGGGCAAAGATGTATTCATTGAAAATTGCTCATTTTAGTCAAATGTACAATTTTAGAACCGCTCGTTGTGATCGTCAAACGGTCACAAGTTGTGTAATACGACTGTAAATGGGTGGTGTATGTATATGTATTTTATAATGAATATTTTTATATAATTTATAATGACTATTTATTTATATTTTAACTTTACTCACAATTACACTGTATTAAGAGACTAGACATAAAAACTATGATATAAAAAATATGACAATACATTCAACATAATTATTAGAGGACATGAACATGATATTAACTACTTCAAGTATAGAAGCCTCTCTTTATATTTTTATTAGTATACATTTATTTATTATTATTATTTTAATTCATTTTATTTTTGACCGTAAAAGATAAAATATAAGAAACGTTAATGGATGGAACATCTTTAATGTCATCACACTTTGTATTATATATCTAGCATATTTAAAATTCGGGCGTTTGTATTTTAACTGGAGTTTCCTTGAATGCAATTCTTTTTAAACACAGATATAAAGTGACAAACTTGTTTACTATAATCATAAGATTTCGAACAACGATTTGTTCGATAGTGAGTGAGCGATAGAGTACAGTGATTTGTGTTTGTTCCATAAGAATGCATTATAAATGGAAAGACATGTATTAATGATTTATCTAAGACCTATTGTTATCCATAAAAAACAGTTCAAAAACACTAAACTTCCGTCGGACTATTCCTCGGCGTTTTCTCTTTCTGACTGTGTTGACCCCATCTTTTGGCAGTATACTGGACATAACCAGGATCTCCAGGCGTACTTGGTGGAGGTTCATCATCGTCGTCATCATCTTCTTTAAACCTCAAATACGAAGGTGACACATTATCATACTGTCCATACATACTTGGTTTATGCACTCGACTAAACACAGGCGAATGTTTTTCCATTCTCGCTGGAAGCTCTTCAACTTGATCCTCATCTTTATCACTTCCATAAATATCAAAACGTTGCTTTTTTGGATCATGGTTATTATTTTTTTCATTTTTACTCTTTTTACTTAAAATTCCTTTCCCATTTTTTTGTGAGTTTCCATTTGACGTTACATCTTTTTTACTTCCGTTCTCAATTGTGTAGATTTCCGGTGTTAAATTTAGTGGTTTAAGTTGAAGATGAGCTGATGTTTGGGATTGTTTTGTTGAGCCTTTAAGACATGGTGCGGCTAAGTCTATTAGAAATAATAATCCTGTTACAATTGAAAGTGTTCCTAGTACTGCGGCGTTGTCCACTAATCCAGGAGGTATTGATTCTAATGCTGCAAATGCCAGTCCACCTGAAAATTTATATATGTTTATACCATTTGATGTTTTCTGTAACTTCAGGTCATGTTTTATTAAACAACTATACAATGTCTAGTCTACATAGCTCAAGTTATCTCTAGTTGTAGATTAGTGTAGACTCTATAGTTTATCTACACAAAGCTTATCTTTTATTGCCTTTTTTCCAACGTATTGACCTCTTATCTAAATAATTAAATTAGGTTGCAAATATGTTCTAAGCACAAAATAATGTAGGTAACTATATAATTATTTATTACAAATGAAATCAAATTGCTGAAAAATGATTGCGGTATTTAATACCGTTTATTCAAAAAAATTCCAGTATTTTTATCATTCTAATTGTGGATAATTAATTTAAATTATTATTCTATTATACTACAATATTAAAATTATCTGTAAGAAATATAGTTATATAAAATCTGTAACAGTGACCGTAAGGTTGAACAGCTTCATCTATAGTTAACAATGATATAATCGGGGATTGGTTTATAAATGTTATATATTCACCAATCCCTGATTATGTCATTGTTATTTTGAAAAATATATAAAATACACAATATAATAAAAGTAGAAGTTCTCAAAATAATTTAAAGCAGCAAAATAGGTCAAATATTTAAATAGTTATCAAAGTTATTTGAACATTTTTAAAACTACTATAAATTGTTAAAGATAGGCGAAAGTAGTATTTAAATATACTAATAAATTGCAAATGTATGTCTGTATGTGGAATATTCCGTGTAGAAATTGTCCCACGGATGTAAATATAGAGAGACAATTGTTATGTTATATAACGTTACATACACACTCATATGAGTAACCTTCAATACGATGATGAGAAAATCTGTTTATTTTTTATTCCAAATATAATTAATATATTTCTATAATTTAAATAAATTTTGCAATGATTTGCCTAACTTTCATTACCTATTACTATAAACAGGATTGCTCCTATGGTTAAAAAGAATCTCTCCATGGCACGAGTTTTTGTGGGTAATTCTTTCATGATTTTCCCAATTACCATTCCTAAAGTGATAATAAGATATCCACCGTAAGTAGCTGCAGCTACTGCTGAGCCCACTCGGTCCCAGGTAACGCTAGTTAAAAATGGCCATTCCCTGGATAATTTCTGAAGGTACAGAAAAAGTCTTGATTCTTCATCGTCTGTTACTGCTTTGCAGACGAGACAAGATATTACGAAAAACTGTAATACGGGAAATATATTTATGAATATCCTAAGTAACAATGATGTTAAAATATATTGAAATATCTCTTTATAAATTGAAACATAAACTTTGTTTGTTTGCCCTGTCGTTCAGATCATCGAGTGCAGGAAATTTTCCGTTCGCCCTTTTCAGTGAAATTGAAATAAAACTCTAGTTTGCTACAGATTACATATAAGCATTAACTTTTATCAGATTGTTACCTGCTGATATGTTTTTTTTAAATCCTCAATAAACTCTATTACTAAAAATGCGTTCGTTTCAAACTGATTAGTGCTACTACAACAACGTCATTTTATACTGATCAGAGTAAACCAGTGCAGGACAAACGAACAAAGTATAAAAAAGTTGAAATTATATATGAAATGAGATAAAATAAATTAAATTGAAAATGATTTATATCCACTAATATTATCTTTAAATCAAATGCGATTTATTATAAATAATAGATATAATTTACAATATTTAAAAGCATTTATAATTTTCATTTTTGATACGTTAATAAAAATAATTCTTATTTAAAAAATAATAACAATTCAGCTATTTAAAAAATTAGAGCACAAAATATTAAATAATAAAAATACCAAATATCACGTACAAATTGAATAACTTTCAGAAATAACCACTTATCGAATCCAACTGCCATTGCTTATTCTACACTTCACAACACTTGAAAATACTATTTTAACACTGCATACATTTCTTTAGCTTCCTATGTGATACCTGAACAATAACTAAAAGATAAACAATGTATGTCAAACTAATAATATACAACAAGACAATTTGAATGGAAAAGTGGGGACTAGTAATTTATTTTAATGGCTAAAACTCTTCGACATGAATGGAAATCCTTGTGCTTTCTGAAGGTTCCATGACGTTTACAATAAAATCCACTGTAAATACGCGAAAATTATTTAACACTAATTGCGTCTAATTGTTGTTAATTTAATAGCGTATAATCACTATCATCGAATGATATGATTCATTCTAGATCTTTACGTGATGTATTCTCCTCATTTTATACATGTTTATTCATGTATTCTGTAGTAAAAACATGAGTTTTAGATTATTTACATGTAAACATATAAATTATTCTTAAAATAGCATTGTTTTTGTCGTAAGAAAATCAAAACAAATGCATTACTTTAAAGTTTAAGTTCAAACACTATCAATTTGACGCAAATGTTTTAAGAACACAATTTATTACTATTATTATTAAACAAAAACTATTTTAATTTTTAGTAAATGTTTACATTTTGATTTCCATTTGCCTACAAAATGGTAAGCGAGACAAACATCTTTTTATCTGTGATTGCTAACAATCAATTGCCAATTTGGTCATAAAGTCTTGATTTTACTTAAATCTAAAATTGTCAAACTTTTTTTTATAGTAAATGTCATTCTTATTAATTTATTTATGTAGTTGCATATGCCAAATTATTATTTTATAGTAAATTTTGATTAAAACTAAAGCAATCAACTCTACTTTGATTGCAACAATGTTATGTCTAAATATGGCTTAATATAACTCATATAAATTATATACATAGCTGATACAATCATTAATTGAATTAAAAAAATTTTTATATATACTTTAATTTAGGAAATTTCAGTGTTTTTTTGTCGTTTTACAATGTTATTTAGGCTATTTCATAAAATATTCGTAAAATCCTATTTTTATCAAGAAAGAATAACATTATACACATATGTAGATATCTTGTCTAAAACATGAAATAGTAACTAAATTAAAGTGGATACTAATAAAATATATTAATATTAGTATAATTAAGGATAATACCGTGAAAATAATTAAGAATAACGTATTTTACTAAGAAAGACGACCATATTTAAGGTAGAAAACATGTAGGTAGGTGTATAAAAGAAATATATTAACAATTGGATTGTTTACAATAGCAATTTTAAATTATTTATAGTGTTTTTGGGGTATTTGAAAAAAATCAATACATCCCTAAGCAACAAGTCAATATTTTTTGAAATGATAGTACAACTAACAATTTTTGTCTCGTTTAGTGATTGGTTAAGATCTCTTAAAAATACATCTTGAAACAGGCAATGTTATTTAGAATAGTTAATAGATGTCATCGTAAAAAGTTGGACCAATTAAATGTGAGCTATTGGATTTTATTAGGGGTAGGGTGAAAAAAATAGCCAATCGAGGTAATTTCTCCATCTGGCTGGGTATAAATAAGGCCGAAAATCGAGTAAAATTTCATTATATGCCAAGTAAAGATAAAGTGTGGAAGTGTGAAAAAATTTTACAAGATGCGAACTTCAGCCAATTACATTCCAAGAGCAAATAGAAACCGAAGTCAAGACAATGAAGCAAGAGACAATAGTAACAACAATCATTACGTTAATATCAGTGGCCATTATATTAACAATATTAATACTAATACTGGCGATATTGATTATATTCACAATCATAATTCTATTCGTAATGTGAATAGAAACACTATGCGAAGAAATGATGATGTGGATCGGCCACGACATCACCATATTGGACTTCATATTGGGCGTAGGCGAAGTAAGTGTATTTTATTTATCAAGATGCAATGAAAAGCCTGATTGTTTTTAAAATAATACTTTTTACGTGAAAATTAGTGAGTTTCTATTAAACATGTGCATTGTTCATTATTGTTTGACAAGGTTACAAGTTTATTTGCCCAATTCATGCATGTAATACGAAATATATTAAGTTGCTTTTGAGATTTCACTCTTGTTTAATATTTTGTTGCTGTAATTAAAATGCACACACATGCATGCACACTCAAATGCATGCATACCCAGATACATATGGAGTGGTATGCACACACGCGTACGCATGCATACATTGACACTCATGCATGTATGCTTGCCTGAATGTGTGCATGCATGCACATGCGCGTACACACATGCATGCATAATTGCACATGCATACACAAACCCATGCATGCTTACAGATATTCACACACGCGCGCACGTATATGTATGCATGCACATGAACACACACATGCATATATGTACATGCACTCACGCATGCACATGCATACACACATGCATGAATGTTAGCACACCTATGCATGTATGCATACAGTTACACACATGCATGCATACACACATGCATTCAATTCACACACATGCGTGCGCACACATCCATGCACACACATGCATGCATACATATGCGTGCATGCATGCATGTACGCGTGTACACACACAAATGCGCATGTGGGCACCCACAAATATACATTCACACATATGCATGCATACTGCCACAAGCATATGTATGCATGCACTCACATGCACATGCATATATGTGCATGCGCACATGCATGCATACACCCACACACGCATGCATACACATGTTTGCACACACAAGCATGCACGAATGCAATGCACATATACATGCATATATTTTTTATACATACATGCTACACACACGTATAAGTATCTGTAGAGTATTCTATTGTGTGTTATTTTTTAGTTAATAGCCCATTGCAATTAGCGAATGTGGCTGTTGCAAACTTGGCAGACGAAATGGATTATAACGTTGAGCAACGAAATGGCCAACGAATATTTGGACCACCACGCAATTGGAATGGACCAGCTCCAAGTTTGCGATGTGAAGTGTTCGTGGCTGGTATTCCTCATGAAACTTACGAGGATTTCATTATTCCATTGTTAAGAATCCCTGGATACTTGTACCAGTTCCGACTAATGATGGATTTCAGTGGCTACAATCGTGGATTTGGATTCGCCATGTACACCTCTCGAGAAGAAGCAACCGAGGCCTGTCGCCTTCTCAACAACTTCCCTATCTATCCCTTTTCTCAATTGGGTGTCATGTTGTCTAACGACAACACTTGTTTATATATTGGTAAGTTTATTTATTGTTTTTATTTATATCATTTTGAAATGTTATTTAATGCATAGGCGGTATTCCGAATATGACGCCATTACTCATTATGTATCAAATCTTCCGGGAGACAATTGGGGCTAAATCCATCAAAATTACCAAAGTGGATGTGAACGAGCGTCATCATGTGGTCGTACAATATCGCACCCATCGTGATGCTGCACTTGCACGCCGTTTCATGTTGATGACCCATTACCAGATGTGGAATACGCGCAATCATATCATTGTCGATTGGGCCATACGCCATTATGCTTTTGAACCGGTGAGTATTAGTTTTTTAAATTATTTAACGTAAAATATTATAAAATTACCAAATAACGTTAAGCGTAACTTAAATTAGTTTTATTTGCTTTAAAAATTGTTTTAAAACTAAAATTAGATAATTGAGAAACATTATTCTTTGAATATTTTTGATTAAAGTGGTGCTCAATAAATGATTTTTAAAAATATTTTAAATCGATAAAAATTTATAAATGTGTTACATTACATTTGCTGCAAAATTATTTATTATAAAATGAATCGAGGTAATTAATTGAAACTAAGTTCACTTTATTGTTTAAATAGAACAAAACAGCTTAACGTTAAGTGGTGAACAAGTTTTCTGTAATATTTTAAAATAACACAATTAAATTGAATGAGCATTTCTAATTAACGCTTTTTAAGTAATTATTGTAGGCTAATATTTATTATTCTTTAAAATTTATATTATTTAATTATAGAGTATGTTTATAATTTTAACCAATGCATGATTTAACTAAAATGACAAATTGTGCCTACTAAAAATCAATATAATGACAGTTTTGAATGACGTAAGGAGTAATCTGGTGCAGGGATTATTGGGAGAACATAAATTGGTGCATGTTAGATTGAATAAGGCATGCGAATTTTACATTTATTTACGATTTATTGAAACAAACAGCCGTATTTCCTATGAGTTACATGAGGAGCTATAGAAATGTAGAACGTGAGATTTATTTTATTATTTTGAAGCTACTCAACAATTTTACATTATTTCTCATAAATTACGAAATTGTATACATCTTTACATGACCTTGCAAACGAAAATAATTGTATATCATATGTGGCTATGAATATTTGCTTCATTTAACCTTGTTCAATTTATTAAAAACATTTAATCATATTTGTTAAAGTATCTCAATTTAAATTAAAAGTACTAATATATTTCAGAAACATTAACAGTCACGGAATATTTATTTTAACTTCTATCGTTTATAAATGTCCTTGTTTTATTTTTGTATCTAAAGTTTAATTTATTTAAAAAAAAACAGAAGTATTGTTAGGTACATATTATTTTAATCATTAAATACAAGTGTCTCATTAGTTATATTGCATAAATATTGCAATTATTAAACAAAATTCGTTTCTATGTTTTAGAAAAAATATTCATTAATTTCATAATTATTCGTGTATTATAATTATTTTTAGTATTTCTCAGACATTGAATTAACTTTTGAAATCATTGCGAAATATCAAAACAGAACAGAAATTTAAAGTTATTTATCATTTATTCCGAGACAAACATAAATTAAATTAAACAATTCAAATTAATAAGAAAGTTTCATTATTTTAAATTGTATATTAATAAAGAATTTTTAATTTAGTTGCGCGCAGGTAATCAGAATATAAATATCACATTTCTAACTGTTTGAAATATCAAGCTTACGTAAGCTATAAATTATTATAAATTCCGACTAAACGTTTTTATTTAAAATTTTGAATATAAAGTGTAACGTGATAAGATGCGCATTATAAATGCTCAATAGCTATGCGGCGCATAGTATGCGCATTATGAACCACGCCATCGTTGTTTTGACAAGTTACATCATAACCCCACTTTGTTCAAGCAAACTGTAGAGTTCAGTTGTTTCGGACGCGATTCTAAAACGTTGTTTCTATCTTAAATTGTTTAAATAATACATCGTAACAATGGCCGGTGATTCAGTTGATTATAATAGTGAATTTTGTAACTATCGGTCTCCGTTGAGCACTCGCTATGCTAGTAAAGAAATGCAGTTTAACTTCAGTGACCAGAAAAAGTTCTCTACTTGGAGACAACTCTGGGTGAATCTGGCAAAAGCCGAAAAGGTTAGTTTTAACTATTAAATTAATAGTTTTTAAAACAAATATATCGTGCCCCCATGTAACTTTATAGGATGTTTGATAAGGTTGTTTGTTTAAAATGTAAGGTTGTTATAAATTTGGGTTTTTATAGTGCTTTCTAGAGGCTACCCGGCAGCATAATGGGGAAATACTTTTAAGCGGATTCCCTATTTTAGATAGTGAATTTGATGTTTAATTTAATATGTGTTATTTTAATCATTTTGTATATACGTTTTTAAATGTTTTATATTTTAAGTAATCCTGGTTTTCTTAATTAGCTGTTTGGTGTATTTTAATTTCTTTTATGTGGTACATTGAAACAGATATTTTATACAGAATTGCACACATTGTTTTTGCATTTTGTGTGAGATGTGTTTTACATTTTACAAACGAATCAGCTGTCTTCAATCAATTTTAATCAAAATAATTTTACAATCAGTATTTTTCATTCAAGTTTTTATAAATATATTTCAATAAATATTTTATAATATTTATTTCCAGCAATTTTAATAATATTCTTAAATTGCATATTTTATCAGTTGTAGTTTTTAAAAGTATTTATATTAATATTATTACTCTGTAACCAGGACGGAGTTATGTTATTTTTAATTTATTTAGTAAGTCATTTTACTAATCCAGTTTTGAAGCATGAGTTTTAAAATTTTGCAAAAATTACGTGCTTTACATTTTATAAAATATGTTTTAAATCATTTGTTATTTCTCCCATTATTAAGTTATGTTAAATGATTGATTTTCAACTATTAGTATTCACTGTTGTCGAAAATTGAATAATTTTAATATGGCCCCAGATTTTATTGTGTAATTTGATAAGTATTTATTTAGTTCTTAAAATTATTTATTACTTAATAACTTTTCAAAACGTCATATCAATTGCACAATTTTAAGATTTGTTTTTTAAAAACTGTCATTTTAATCATAATACAGTTTTATATATGGTAACACAGTTCAAAATGTTATCTTATGTATCGCTATGAAACATTTTTGAACTTATTACATATAACGTTATTTTAATCTCTTATTTTAAAAATATTTAACAAACTTTAGCATTAGTGTGATTAATACATATAATTGTATTATGTTTTTTTGTTTTATAAATATGTGAAATTAGTATTTGTATTTTATATATTGTATAATCAAGTCTCAATCATTTCCAAACTTCTCAAATTGGTCCTTATACTAAAAAACACATCCAATCCATATAACACTGAGTTTAAATAACTCAAAATAACCTGACCCAAAAGCATTATAGCATACAGCATTTTTTTACCACCTTCCTCAGCATGTCGTCGCCCAATAACTATTAAAAAATGTGACAGTATCGCGGCTGAAATAAAATATAATATGGCGCCTAACGTATTAAAAATTCGGACCAATATGTCAGACATTGCATAGCCCAATAAATAACTTAATATTATCACACTTGTTATAATTATATATGAAGTAAAAACAATGTTATGAAACATTGCTTCTGTTATTGAATGATGTATTAATAGAAATCCTTTCGAATATAATCCTGTACATATAACAGCCACTACCTGTAAAAAAGATCCGATATTTAAAAAATTTGTTAGAAATGGTTATGTTGGTGCATATATTGTTGTAAATTGTTTTGGGTGTAGTTTACTTACTAATTGAGCGATTTTCATCAAAAACATTCTGCTTCGAAAACTGTAGTTCCATTGTGGGGTTGTTTGGGACTCGTATGCTCGAGAATCTGTTGTTCTTGTAGAATCCAAACTCAATAAACGAAGCACTTTTGAATTGCTACGAGGTGGCGGACTTGTTGCTTCCGCCATTGTTGTATTGATTTAACAGGAAAACCACAAGTATCCTGTTTGACAAATTAGAACTAGTAATGTTTTATTACTTCTTATTTTCTTTACAAAAATACAATTGAGAGTTTAAAAATATTCAAAAATAAATATTTTATTAAAACACATAACTATATATAAAATATTATCGATTTGGTGTTGTATTGTATCGATCTGTGTTATAAACTAGATTTTGATTATGTCTTTGGTTTGCGGCTGCTGGAGAAGAATTAACCCTTTGTCCATGCACTTTACAAAGCCCTTTTTGCATTTCGGGATTATCACTTTTTTCTGTACAAGTACAACGGTTCCTCCGGCCAGGTTCTGATCTGGAGGTTTTTTGTGCTACTTGCTGCTTCGTCGGCGATGTAATTGGGTTATAACAACGCGGTTTGCAGAATGATAATTTATTTTGTGAACCAGTAGACATTTTTCTTCCAGGTGGTGGCGATACGATTTGAAACACCGGTGATGGTTTTGGTGGTACTTGTTTACAGTGTACAACTCGTATTGGTGATATCTGAGACCTGATTTGTTGGTGATCCAAACCATCTCTTTTTAACTTTGGGGTTGCACTAGGTGTTTTGATTGTGTTTAAGACTTTTGGAGGCGCTGAGGCTCTTCGTTGGTTTATAGGGGTTTCACTGAAAATCGTAAAATACATTTATATTTCTAACACAAAGATGAAATCTCAAAGAGATATTTTATGATTGCAATTTTATATACCAGTTTCTACAATTATAATTAATCAAAACTTCATATGTATATTATATATAAATCGAAGATTCATTAAATAATTTTGCGATTAATTAATTAGAATTTTTTATGCGAGACCTTCTTAATATGTCTAATATTGCAAGCCGAAAATTTCGACAATTTCATTATTAATTCAGATGTTTTAAAAACATTTAATTTAGAAATTAAAATCAAACTTTGTCCAGGTTTACTTTGCGTTACGCTATGTGATGCACAAACATTTATTGTTATGTCTGTTATCATATTTAAAAATTTTATCTACATAAACCGCAAATTATTTGCTTACACAGTAAAATAACAGATAAGTATTGTCATTTTACAAGCATTTTTTAAAACTTTATAACATATGTTTATATCATCTAAGCAATTTTATAATGACCTTGATAAATTACTTGATATTTGCTTTATTCGTCTACAATTTGCACAAAAAGCACCTTCAATTCTAGAAGTATTTTTACAAGAACAAATTGTTGCGGATTGTGCATTTTGTTCTTCTTTTCTACTTGATTTATGTAACGACCGATACGTATCAATACAACTTTCAACATCTGATTCATCTGGCACAGAAATCATTGGTACCACATTGCATTGATAATCGGTTTTGTAAACACTTTGTGGTGGTGCTTCACATGGGAAACTAAAATGTGTATCCATTTCATGCCTTTCTATAGTTTCTTCTACTTTATCTTCTTTTACTATTTCTTCTTCTACCTCTTCTTCTTTAATCGTTTCTTGAGTATGATTTATCCGAACAGGTATACAATCGTAAAATTCTTCAAAATACTGTTTGGTTACTTCAAACGGTGGATAAGCGTCGTATAAGTTGGAGCAAATTGGGCAATTTTTTATCATGTCTTGGACGTTTTGAAATTGGTTTAGTGGATCTTCGCAGAAATTACAGGGATGTTGGTTTTCGTCGTTTCTGGGAGTTGGGGTTGGGGTTGGTGGTTGAGATTCTGGAGAAAATGAATATTAATTTAAAATTGCAACTGATGATTATAATGCATTCTATAATAAATAACGCCCTGGCGTTAGGAGGGGGAGACAGGTCCATTAAAATTACTGTTATTTATATAGTACCTGGTTGTTGGTTCTTAGACTGCCAATATTCACTATCCGCTTGTAATCCAGAGTTAGAATATTGCGTACTAATTTCTTGCGTGCCTATTTTCGGATTTACAATCATAATTTGATTAGTAGTCATAAAAATAGAATCTTTCGTTGGTTTCTCCATTTCATTTGTGCATTCCACGTAAGTTTGTGCCAGTGGAACAGTTTCACTAATTTTATAAGATTCACTTTTCACCTCTGATGGACATTTGAGACATTTTCTTTCCACCGGAATAGTTTCAATTATGTCAGGTGATTCTTCACTGTTATCACTAGTTTGAACAATATCGTCCGACGTTTGCACTGACAGTGTTGAAGGTTGGTCACTGAGCTCATCAAATTCATTTTCTTCAGTTTCCACTGGCAAATCATCTGTTTGCGTTGATTTTGAAACGGTTTTACTTAACGTTGGACTCTCATCTACAGATTTTCTAATGCGACCGAAAACGTTCATGATTGTTTCCGACGGTTTGCTATGGATGAACTGGTCGTTTTTTTCGATTATATCGTTTCTCAAATTCTGCGAACTAGAATAATTTTAATATCGGTAAAATAATACACACAATTTTAGTTTCATCGAAATTAAAACACATTTTTGTTTACCTGCTCATTGGTTTTCTGCGCTTAGTAA
Organism: Nebria ingens riversi; assembly: GCA_018344505.1. Lineage (NCBI taxonomy): Eukaryota > Metazoa > Arthropoda > Insecta > Coleoptera > Carabidae > Nebria > Nebria ingens. The sequence goes on from JADQWA010000850.1 coordinate 336,593, forward strand.
ACAATTTATTATTAGATAAGCTATCTTCAGAGTTCTCATTCCTTAAAAAAAATAAAAATACAGGTTCCAAATTATATGATAAGATTTTTTTTATTCTGAGAATATAAATCTATAGATATAATACAAAAAAAAATTTCGTAATTTAAATACTGTTCAGTGCTGGATCCAGTTGGGAAACTCCTCTCTAAGATTTTTAAATCGATATTTTTATACATACAAATTTTCATATACAGTTACAATAGAAAAGATCAGTATCCCAGAGTTATAACAATGTAATTTTAAATGCAAGAATAGTTTATACTTTGAATAACAAAAGGTGTTTCTGGTTTTGTTGATAAAATTTCTAAAACATATGAAACTTGCACTCGAAACCTAATCCGTTCTTTGGGTTAATTCAACTTTTCGTAGAAATTTGGTATTTGGATTGTATTTTTCGGTTTAAAACTAATATGAGTAAACAATACTTCAACATGTTTTTGTTTTTTGATGTCCACCACGAAAGGTGATTTAGGAAAAATAAACTAGTTAAAAATTATAAATAAACTAAAAAAATTTGATAGTTTTTCATGAATGTTGGATAAGCACTTAATACTATGTAATATTACCGCAAATAATCGTCTTGTGCATACATCGTAGCCTCCGTTTTAATAGTTTTCGAAATTGAGTCATTGTCATCATGTCGAATGTTTTCGTAAGGACTACACCCAGGCATTTTACAAAATTGCCTGTTTTTATCCTCACTAATTGAATGATATTTCAGTTTCTGTGAAACTATACTTGGCTGCGTGGTTGTTGATTCAAACTTTGATTTTTGGTCTAGCTCTTCTCGTATACTAGGTTTATTCGTTTGCGGTCCTTCAAAATTTGATGACGGTGTTAGTTTTCTCTTGTTTAAACTAACGTTCTAAAATTTACCTGATCTACGACAGACCGGACATAATTCTAAGCCGATAGTCCTTGAGGCTCTTTGAAAATCACTGTCGGAGACTTGTACCGCCATTGTTGCTTGTTTAGAATACCCACATATTTTAGGTCTTTTAATGAAACGTAATTATTAGATACATTTGTTTTGCAATTTTCTTAATAAAAATAATATAGCGCACAGGATAGATTTAAAATCAAAACAAAACAATTATCCCACTATACATAGAATTATAGACATATTTACGTAAAAAATTCATAATTTTCGCCCTGTCCGAAGGCACAGATAAGTACGTAAGGTATACATACGTTCAATAACCAAATGTTAGTTGGTTAACTGTGCTTGTTGGATAAAGTAAAGATGCCTTTAAAATGAATAATTGAATTTATTTAATGAAGGAGTAAATAATTATGCTTACGCAAGAACATAAATTAGATCCAGTAAAAATAGTATCGCTGCCAATATACCAAAAATGAAAGTAAGTAGGAGCATAAGCAGAAAATTATTGAATAACTCCACTGTCATCAAGCCTACAGATATAATGAATAACACCAAACCACATAATGCAAAAGCAATCCATGCTTTTCGACAATTTATTTGACGATCACACCGATATGCCAAAAAATCGCATGCTGTTATACTGTAAATAATATACTAGCAATCAAAATAGGTATTCTGACTATTTGTGGCAGAGTAAAGTAGTGTACCATTAATACTATTGCTAAAGCAGCACACACTGCACATGCAACCTGAAAATAAATCACTATTCATTATTTACTTACTTATTTCTACTATTGTTTGCACTTACAAATTCCGCAAATCGAAATAGCACACAAAATTTTATATTTCGCTTTATTCTATATTCCGTAATCGCACTATTAACCTCCATAATAACTAATTAAACAACTTTGAAAGATAAAAATACAATGAAGTTTACAGTTGTCATTAAGGAATTGTTTTTAATAAAATGCATAGCCTTCTAAGAAGCTAATATTTCAACAATTTCGTCCAACGATGCCACTGATTGTGTTGAAGATTGGTCACTGTGCACATAATATTAATTTTCTTCAATTTCCTGTAGGCAATCATCATTTCGCGTTGATTTTGGAACGGTTTTACTTAATGTTGCAGTCTCATCTACAAGTTTTCTAAATCGAGCGACGTTTTTCATGATTTATTCCGCTGGTTTGCTATTAATGAACTGGTTGACTTTTTTAGGTATATCGTTTCTCAAATGCTGCGTACTAGAATCATTTTAATATCGGTAAAATAATACAAAAACTATTTTAGTTTCACCAAAATGAAAACAAAATTTTGTTTACCTGCTTATTGCGTTTCTACGCTTAGTAATCAATTTATTATTAGATAAGCTATCTTCAGAGTTCTCATTCCTTAAAAAAATAAAAATACAGGTTCTAAATTATATGATAAGATTTTTTTTTCCTGAGAATATAAATCTATAGATATAATACAAAAAAACATATTTTCGTAATTTGAATTCTGTTCAGTACTGAATCCAGTGTGAGAAACCCTCCCTAAGATTTGTAAGTCGATATTTTTATACATACAAATGTGCAGATACAGTAACAATATAAAAAAATCAGTATCCCAGAGTAATAACAATGTAATTTTAAATTCAAATTATACTTTGAATAGCAACACAGTTACATAATTCCATTTTCATAGCTACACTGTCACTTAAATAGATTTTAGTTAGTATAGACTGTTGTTGCTGCTTCTTGCTACGAGCTTTTATCTTTTTCAGAAATTGTTATGCAACTATTATATATTTGGTGTTTTTTCGAATAAAAACCGTATTCTAAGCTCTCATACGTAATTATCTGATGGTTTCATATATCGAAATACGTATAAATATTTGTTTTCAAAAACCACCCTTCGTTGAATCGAATCTAGATCCACTACTGATACTTTTATAATAAATGCGTACCTAGTGCCTTTGGTGGCACAAAATTATACCAATTACATTAATTTATTATTGATTCTAAATATAGAATTGGCAAACATTTTAATAATTATACACTCGAAACCTAATCCGTTCTTTGGGATAATTCATCTTTTTGTAGAAATTTGGTATTTAGAGTATATTTTTCGGTTTAAAACTAATATGGATAAACAGTACCTCAACTTGTTATTCATTTTTGACGTCCACCACGAAAGGCGATTTTAGAAATATAAACTTGTTTAAAATTATAAATAAAATAAAAATATATAGATTGTTTCATGAATGTTGGATAAGCACTTAATAATATGTAATATTACCGCAAATAATCATCTTCTGAATACATCGTAGCCTCCGTTTTATAAGTTTTCGGAATAGAGTCATCATTTCGAATATTTTCGTAAGGACTACACCCAGGCATTTTACAAAAATGTCTGTTTTTATCCTCACTAATTGAATGATATTTCGGTTTCTGTGAAACTATAATTGGCTGCGTGGTTGTTGATTCAAACTTTGATGTTTGGTCTAGCTTTTCTCGTATACTAGTGCTAGGTTTATTCGTTTGCGGTCCTTCAAAATTTGATGACGCTGTTAGTTTACTCTTGTTTAAAACAACGTTCTAAAATTTACCTGTTCTACGACAGACCGGACATAATTCTAAGCCGGTAGTCCTTGAGGCCCTTTGAAAATCACTGTCGGAGACTTGTACTGACATTGTTGCTTGTTTGGAATATCCACATATTTCAGGTCTTTTAAGGAAACGTAATTTATGAGTTACATTTGTTTGCAATTTTCTTAATAAAAATAATATGGCGCACAGAATAGATTTAAAAACTAAACAAAACAATAATCTCACTATACATAGAATTATAGACATATTTACGTATAAAATTTATAATTTTCGCCGTGTCCGAAGGCACAGATAAGTACGTAAGGTGTAGGTACATACGTTCAATAATCAAATGTTAGTTGGTTAACTGTGTTTGTTGGATAAAGTAAAGATGCCTTTAAAATATATAATTGAATTTATTTAATGAACGAGTAAATAATTATGCTTACGCAAGAACATAAATTAGATCCAGTAAAAATAGTATCGCTGCCAATATACCAAAAATGAAAGTAAGTAGGAGCATAAGCAGAAATTTTTTGAATAACTCCATTGTCATCAGGCCTACAGATATAATGAATAACACCAAACCACATAATGCAAAAGCAATCCATGCTTTTCGACAATTTATTTGACGTTGACACCGATACGCCAAAAAATCGCATGCTGTTATTACTGTAAATAATACACTAGTAATCAAAATAGGTATTCTGACCATTTGTGGCAGAGTAAAGTAGTGTATCATTAATACTATTGCTAAAGCAGCACAGACTGCACATGCAACCTGGAAATAAATCAATAATCATTATTTACTTACTTATTTCGACTATTGTTTGCACTTACAAACTCCGCAAATCGAAATAGTACACAAAATCTTATACTACGCTTTATCCTATATGCCGTAATCTCACTATTAACCTCCATAATAACTAATTAAAACAACTTTGAAAGATAAAAATAAAATGAAGTTTACAGTTGTTAATAAAGAATTGTTTTAATTAAAATGCATAGCCTTCTAAAAATCTATTACACCTATTTGGGCGACTTTGTAAAAAAATACCTTCCAAGGAGCTGCTCCAGAAATAAATTTTAATAGTAACCGAAATCCACTAAATTATAAACTGTGTCACATACTAAATTATTAGATTTTTCTGTTCTATAACGTAGAACATTTTAATTATAAATTGAACAATATGGTTACTAATACCTTTCTATAAAATTAATTATACCTAAAATGAGTTTTATAGCATCTAACACAATTTAAAAATAAAATATTTTTTTTCGAAAAAATCAAGTTGTGGTATTTAAAAAAATTGATTTTCCTTTCAAAATATTTGACATTTCTATAAAATTTCCTGTTAATTTTTTTCATATAAAATTTTCAAAATTTAAAGTAAAATGGCGGCCGATATTCAAGAGCTTATAAAAGAGCCTGCTTTCATAATAAAAGTAGTCGAATTAGTAAGTTGTAATAAATAAAAACCGAAAGAAAAGTACGTAAATAATTTCCGATTTTCTAGCTTTGTTGTTTATTGGGAATATATAATTTGTTAACGGGTCCTAACTATAAATCAATCAAAGAAAATCTAGTGGTATGCGTGGCTTTAGGTGGTGGACTCATCGGTCTTCTTATGTTGATTGCGTTGTATATTCGTGACGAAACCAATGACACTGTTGAAACAATGATACTTGCGACTTATGGACTTATGAATTTGATAGCATGTTATATATTTTATTCCAAATATACGGGCTGCCGAATGAAGGTAGCTTACACGTTGTATGTGAAATTGGGCGCTAGTAGTATGGTAGGCGCTTTAATGTTGGGCGAAGTTGTTGTGAACAATTTCGTAAACAAATAGTTAAAATGTTTTATTAAATTTATTACTGAATAAGGTTTGCTTAACAAATATATTTGTGTATTATATTATAATAAATATTTGGTCATAATTTAAACAATCATTTATCATCATCATTCATATATTCGAAAGAAAATCATATATATTTAATCTTCATATACACTATAAGTTAAAGGAAATTTACATATAAGCTTTAATGAAAAGTCGCACTTAAAATACATGTAGGTAATTTTACTTAATCATAGTGAAATAACACAAAATTGTAGTTTTGCATTAAAATGAAGGTAAATTTTAATGAATTAACTTATTTTGTGTCTTAAATTATTCTATACTTTATTATCTACTGGACGGAGAACTTAAAGGGCGTTAGCCAAAATAAATACACTTATAATATGGTTCTTAAAATATACTAAAAAAATATAAAAATGTTATTATATGCGCTACTAAGTAGCATATTAAAATGAAATTAATATGAAAATAGTACTGATATATACAAAAATGGCAAATATTAAAAGCAATTTTACAAATCATTTTGTAATCTTAAAGTAAAAATAGCATCCAGTGAAAACGTTAGCGAATTCAGGATAGCTATAACTCCAGATGTAGACATCATATCTAATAAATATCGATTTGGATGAAACACAATACTTCTACTGAAATGTGTACGATCTGATAGAATTATACAGCCCGCGGTTAAAAATAAACCAGAGCCAAGTAATGAGAAAAATGCACTAGTTTTAAACGGTAACCGATCACCAAATAAACGTCCAAGTAACGCAACTGAAATGATGATAATATAACCACAAATTGTTGCGAAAATAAAGGAAATGTGGTGTTGGTACATTGGCCAAATATTCTTCGAATTTAAGGGGTCTATGATGAGTGCTGTGCAGAGGATACACAAAATCTGGAAAAAATTAATACCAATTTTAATACTTAAGCTAATGATTGAAAATGGACGAAAAACAAACGTTAGAGTCCTCCATTGAGATCTCAAAATTAAAAGATATCTTAGTTAGGGCTTAGATAATATAAAAATGAGTGCACAATGCACAATTATATACATTTTGGGCAAACGTGAGTCTTAGGAGGTCTCGTTGACATTTAGCAAAAAAAGCACATGACCGCTGAAGGATAGTTCCACATATTTCATCGAAAGTGTTTTCTAGATCTATCCCCTCCCGCCCTCCTCCATCAACCTAAACTTTGCCCTGGCCTAAAGGGCAAATCCCTTCGTGGGATACGCTTTCCCTGTATTTCGTTGGCAACTGTCAGTGAACCTCCTAAGACTCACTTTAACCAAATTTTGATTTAAGATTGCTGACTTACAGTTTACTAAATATTAAATTTATCCTAGTATATATTAATTTAAAAATGTTAACTCTATGAAATAAATAAACAATACAATTTTTTTTTATGATCTTTGTCTTAATTCATGGTTTATTTCTCTTACAAAATCTGCGACCATTATGACGCCTGTAAGCCCTGCTATTAAAGCTACAATAAAATAGTTCCCGAATTGTTCTTCAGTGTGCAATTTTTCTATAACTATTAAAATCGATGATATCGCATTTAACACTCCATAAATAAATAAAGTTATAATTTCCATTAAATGACGATCTTCATTCCAAAAATAAATTAGAATAAACACTGACGTTGATACAAGTCCACCAACAAACGATGTTTCCACGATTGTCTCACCTAATTTACTTTGAAACGTAATAAATGCTGACTTTGTTAAAAACACACAACCCGCTATACATAAACCCTAAAAAATATATACATATTATGACATTTTCAACATTTTACATTTAACATTTTAGATTACCAGTTCGATTATTTTTAAATAAAATTCTATTGATCTAAACCATGCTGATCCTTCATGTTCTTTATTAACGGTCATATTTAATCAAATCTATAAAATATATCTTTACTGAAAAAAAACTTCATATATAAAATGCCAAAATTACAACTTCGTTCAACTGTTTCTAAATTAGATGTATATACTAACATTTTCTTCATAATCGATTGTGTAATATTTATAGAATTTATTACGTTATTTTCTACAACTAAGAATGTAAAAAAATATTCAATCTTTACTGTACCTACTTATGTGTTACAAATTAATAAAAATAGTTTTCGTACTTACTAATTCAGTAAATTTCACAATAATCTGCCAATAATCCACATATTTATAATACTCTGGTTTCTTCTGTGGTACACTTTCCTCTTCCACATTTGCTTGTTCTTCCATTCTTTCTTCATCTGTCTCTTCAATTGTATGATGCGTCAACATTTAAGCGAGCTTACCAAAAACACGTGTAACATTCACAATAACCCACAAATGACTGAGACAGGGATCCTAGTTTACGATTGTTCTAATTTAATAATAATTACAGTCTATTTGACATTTGCTCTCTGCACTTGACTTGTTAATTGGTGACACCCACACTGATGTTAATTTTTTCTACCTTTCGTTCCTGCTGGAGATGATCTCACATTTCTTTAACCATCTCTAATCGAGTCTTCTAATAATTGACTCTCTGTTATTTAACTCGCAGCTCAAGTTAAACTAACTTCGACGACGCTACTGTAATTACCATAAAGCGATCTTGTCTCTTTAATGGTTAGTCAAGAATTTGTTTTGTTTTGGGAATTTGAAAATAATCTTTTACTGGAATGTTGTCTATAGTCTTTATGATATCCTAATTACTTTTCTATTTTGAGACTAGCACAAATTGAAACTAAATTTAAATTGATACATATATATATATATATATATATATATATATATATATATATATATATATATATATATATATATATATATATATTTATTTTTTGCTCTTCATATATTTCTGCATATGAGCAGATCTCAGTCTATGTCAAAATCTCCAACTCAGAACTGAAGTAATACTTTATAAATGTGATTTTGAGAATAAACTTTATTTAGAAAAAAGAAAAAATACATTAGTTTTATATCTTAATAATATTAAGGATATTTGGGTGAATTATAAATAATTTACATACATTGCTTAATCGATAAATTTTTTTTGGCTTAAAACAATTTGTTCCTAGTTTATATTTCAAATAAGACAATAATCCGTGATAAAAAAAAACTTATTTTATTATTTTAATAGTATGAATATGTAAAAAATATATTGTTGTCAAATGTGAAAATCGTTATTGAATAAGATCGAAAATTGATTTCCGCCAGTTGTTATATATCACATATTTGCGTAGGAATTATATATTATATTCATACTTAAGCAAATCATTTTTAATCACCACTAAACTTGGTAAGTAAGAAAAGAGATAAACTTATGTAACTGTATAAATGAATTAAAAGAAGATGTACATACATACATTTAGTATTACTTTAATGGAGGTTTATTATATATATATATATATATATATATATATATATATATATATATATATATATATATATATATATATATATATTTATTTTATTTTTTCTCTTTTTTTCTTAACTATATAAATTAAATATTGTGTCGATATTTTAAACAGAAATTGTTTATGTATAACAACTGAAGGAGTATTCAACTGTAGCAATAAATTGTCAACTACAGATAAATCTTAATTTGAACAATGAACTATTTGTAAATGAAATCAATTGATAATGTGGCGTTACATATTCAATTATAATTTATTCTTCATGAAATGCACTCCAGATAACACCAAATCAAGTAAGTAAACAGCTCCGGAAAGCACACATAAGGAACCCAATGCCAAACCTATCTGTTTTTCTGAAGCGATATGTTTATACCTGTTTTCATTTTGGTACCCATGCCAGTAATGGAGAGCTGTTGCACCTACTGCAATCCACATGAACATACCGACAAAATTCATAATAATATCGGTGAACGATCTGTAAAACAAATTGAAATTTTCATTAAAGAGATAAAAATTTAACGAAAAGTTGGGATAATTGACTATTTTGTTAAAATCACACGTCAGAAAAGTGTAAATATTAAATCTATTGTACGATATTATTATAATTATTTCTATTCCGAAAAGTTTTACATGAAAACAAATTTCGAATTCAAGAACCAATTTTTGAAATATCATTTGATTAATATTGTTAAACATTGCCATAGAACTCAATCTTCAAATCTGACAGTTTTTTTAGCTTTGATAATTCGGATTAATTTTTTTGATGATATCACTACTTTTTAATGTAATTATTTTTATTTTAACCACGTATTTCTTTGTTGTTTTTTAATAACAATACTTACAATTTATGATCCCGGCTACCAAAACACATTCCAATGCATGATACAATGGTATAAATAAAATATCCAACGAAAATACCACTCGCAACAATTTCAGCATCTGGATTTTTTTCTTCGTTTAAATTCCATGTGCCACCAACGCCAAGAAATCCTCCGCCATTACCAGTTCGATAAAGAATGAGAATGATTAAATTCAACACCTAAAAATATAAAAATAATAAATTCCAAATGAAGCGATTTTTTAAAACTAATATGTTTGGAATGCATACTATTTGGCTATATCAGTAAAGAAAAGAGAGATGACCTATAATAAATTCATATTTGTTGAGCATGCAACGGTTTCGTAACAATTCATAATTTTCTATGTATATTCCGATCTGTACTATCTTAAACATATACGTATATTGCAAATTTGATTTTAAAATACTTAAATTAACGTAAACGTAACGTATTAAATAAGAAATGATTTATTATTGTATATTTTTTGTGCCACATTTGCTCAATTATCATACTTCAAAGACAAATAGATTTCGAAATGTATTACTTAGCTTATACATTCAAATAAATGAAATTTTTTGTTTTGTATACATATGTACAAACACACCTGAATAGCTAGGTGTGTCGACTTGTGAGTTGTGAATAATGGCTGTTATCTATTTGTTTATTTATGATAACACACCAAGCCGTATTCCTTTCATGACTGTACATTAGATTTAAAACTTTAATTATACGTCGTTTAAGTAATTAACATCAATTGCCTAAGGTCTACGTGTAGAAAGAAAAATTGTTATGGTATTTTTTATATAACCAAGAAAACAATATGTATAACCATTTTATGAATTTTATTAGTTTATCAGCTATCTCCTATTTTTCTGTTATGTGAATAGGGATTTAGATATATCGGTATTTATCATTAAATAAATTTAACAATCATTACTTAATCGCAAATTGTCTCTGAATTTCTAAATGTAATACACCTGCTATAGGTCTAATTTTGTTCAACAAAACACAATTATATTTAAATAAATTATATATATATTATATATATATATATATATATATATATATATATATATATATACACACACACACATATATATATATATATATATATATATATATATATATATATATATATATATATATATATATATATATATATATATATATATATATACACACACACATATATATATATATATATATATATATATATATATATATATATATATATATATATAATATTTAAATATTAAAAATTAGGATAATATTGTAGCAAAAATACATACAATTGTATAACAATTTACTGCAATTAAAGTAGTACTATAAATATTGTATCTGTTCTTATTCGTAATATATTTTTTTCCGTGTACTTATTCTCATATTAACTGTAAGCATCCAGTTGCTTTCCCATAAATTAGAAAACGCCTTTTTAAGTATTTTCTCCATTTTTCTCCATTCCAATCTACACAACTCAAGCATTTAATTTATATTCATTCAATTACTGAAATTGGCAGATATTTTAATTTGTGTAATGTTTATTCATCCTCATCAATAAATGTAACAAACTTTTAAACGTTGGCTAAGGTTTATAGTTTTATTTAATTTTTAATTTAATACAATACGATACACTTGATAAGATAATTATCAAAGTGTTTGTTTGCCATCCATTATGTATATTAATTCATATTTCCACGGTATTTTTCAATTTAGGGCGTGTTAAACAATTAATTATATTATTTTTTAATTTTGTTCCACATATTCACGAACGATGTATATGTAGCAAACAAATAGTGATTCGGCAAAATATATAGTTACTGCGTGATAAAAATCAATGTGTTCATGTATATATATTTTCATAAATGAAACTTACCAGTTTTAAAATTTTAATAAAAATACTCCCAACAGTTTGAACTGACGACATATTGAAACTATTTTCCCTAAAATACTTATTAAACCCAATTCATAAAATTATTTTACGCGTTTACACCACAACTAGAATTACCTCTATGGGACTTCTCTTATCAGAAAATGATTAAGGTACTTTATCTAGGTGATATGATAGCAACAAATATTGAGCAAATAGGTAGATGAATCATTACTACTTAACGTCATAAATTGCGAAATTCAACACAAAATTTGTGTTGAGCATCCTTTAATTTATTATTATTTGATATATTTACACAATTTAAAATGATGTATATATTTCATTTTATATAAATTCAGACAATTCTAGAATAATGTCACTTTTCCATTCGTTTTTTTCTTTCAGGAACTTGGGTTATCCATTACGCAAGACCAAATCTCGCAGATGGAAGCAAATCTACATAAAATTGATTTCGCTGCCGCCGCTGCTGAAGAAAAATTAACGCGTCACGATGTAATGGCTCATGTTCATGTCTTCGCCACTCAATGCCCTCAAGCGGCTCCAATCATCCATCTGGGTACCACTTCTTGTTTTGTTGGTGACAACACAGATCTCATCATCATTCGAGATGGATTTGATATCTTGATACCCAGACTTGTTGGTGTTATTCATGGTCTTACCGAATTTGCTGAAAAATATAAGTAAGTCATGTAACGTTGCTTTTTTTAAATTAATTTTTATTGTTAGATATTTAATTTATATATGAAAATTTGAAGTATTTTATTTAATTTTATCCTGAAATATAGAATAAAGAACTGTCAATTTTGGACACAGTTTTTACATTTTGCCAATTGGCGAAATTTTCTATTAAAAAATGGACAAACGCGAAACAAAATAAAATTATTAGCAAGCTTTTAATAAACATATTTGAATTTTTGGTGCTATATAATTGTTTTTAAAAATTATCCTAAACTTTCCATATAATATAGAATATAATACTTTATAATACAAAAAAAAATATTTTAGGGATCTGCCAACACTAGGCTATACTCATTTGCAACCAGCTCAACTAACAACCGTTGGCAAACGAGCAACTTTATGGATTTCAGACTTGTTAATGGACGAACGTGCTCTGCGTCGTGCTCGCGATGATTTGCGTTTCCGGGGAGCTAAAGGAACCACCGGAACCCAAGCGTCATTCTTACAACTTTTTGACGGAGATGGGAAAAAAGTGGCTGCTTTAGACAAACGTCTATCTCAATTATCCGGATTTGAACGTAGCTATGCCGTTACCGGACAAACTTATTCACGAAAAGTCGATATTGAAGTTGTATCAGCATTAGCTAGTCTAGGTTTGTAAATATTCTTAATTTAACTTCTTCGAATTGATAGTCATTTAAAAACTATCTTGAATAAGCTTCATCCTGATTGTTTTAGGTGCTACCGTTCATAAAATGTGCAGTGATCTTCGTTTGTTAGCAAGTCGAAAAGAACTTGAAGAACCATTCGAAGCTAGTCAAATCGGCAGCTCTGCTATGCCGTACAAACGGAATCCAATGCGTTCAGAGCGTTGTTGTGCGCTTGCGCGGCACCTAATAGCTTTATACTCAAACGCAGCAAATACCCATTCGACGCAATGGCTCGAACGGACTTTAGACGATTCGGCTAACCGTCGAATCACACTAGCTGAAACATTCTTAAGCGCAGATGCAATTCTTTTAACTCTTTTAAATATCTCTCAAGGAATGGTGGTGTATCCGAAAGTTATCGCAAGACATGTGATGCAAGAACTACCATTTATGAGTGCGGAAAATATCATTATGGCCATGGTTAAAAAGGGTGGGGATCGGCAAGTGTGCCATGAAAAGATTCGAGTTTTGAGCCATGAAGCAGCTGCGCAAGTCAAACAGCATGGAAAAGATAATGATTTATTGGATAGAGTCAGAGCTGATCCGTATTTCAAACCTATTTTAAGCGAGCTGGATACATTGTTAGATCCTAGTACGTTTACGGGAAGAGCTCCAGAACAAGTTATTGAGTTTATACAAGAAGAGGTCAAACCGGTGTTGAGTAAATATGTAAAAGAGCTAGAGGAACAGAAGAAGCCAGTCACTTTGAACATCTAGAATGGAGTAAAGGTTTGTGTAATCTCATATTTTAAAGGATCATTTAACTATTCAGTAATGACGTCGGGTCCTACTCTTCCCGTTACTAATTTAATTTAAAATAATCGTTACAAGTACGCAATTTGTAAAGTTTAAAGGAACCAACTGAATAAATTTTGTAACTTCTCATTGTTACTAAAACTGTTATAAATATAACAACACTTGTGCTATATAAGCTTACGTCACAACTGAATAGCTCTACAGATATTTGAAATAAAGATGTGAAAAGGAACTACGTGAAAAAGCATATAAAATACAAAATATTTTTATTAAGTAAAAAAGCAAAACTTATACTCATATATTTTACATAAATAAATTAATAAATATAATGAAGAAATGTAAATAAAAACTCTATCGTGAAATGTTGGTGATAATAAATTTTTAACAATAATTTGACAAACTTATAATCTAGGATCCCATGGCGTAATTATTACCTCAAGCAAATGGAGTATTCAAATTTATGTTTGAATCATAAATTTGAAAATCAAGTATCTATGTAGCTTAACAAAACAACAATGAAATAAATAGAAATCTGAAAGAAGATTATGATAAAACTAGTCTAGATGAACAATTAACAAAAATAAATGAATATTGTTTGTCCCCAAAGTTATATGTACATTATTTATTCCAATAGTAATAGATGTAAAACTTAAATAATTTAATAACTCCCTTAACCCTACAACACGTAAACACAATGAATAAATCTCTGATATATTTAATAAGACTTTTGTTTGCTACTGAGTGCGACAACGAACGAGCACTTCGTAATAAGCAAGAGCGTTCCCACTGCATGCGAAGTTATCAGAAATGTATATAAAATATGTTTACTGCCATTCATACGCTATTTAGTACATTGTTAATATTATTATCATTTTTACGAACTGGGAAGTAAGGTATTATCTGTACAAGACGGGCCTTTGCTAGGCCAGTTGCAAGCTCCTTGGGTTGAATCAAAGGTAAGATGTACAGGGCAGTTAAAAACGTGCAAAGTATACCGTTGCTTAGTACAGTCCCAATGGCAAGCATAAAATTTATTACACTGAGTAGGATGTCTGAAAAGACCTGTTCTTTGACAATCAACGCTTCCTTGAAGCGTTTCATCTCTGCTTCTCCATCCGCCTGGTCCAAACCGATCTAAATTCCTTGTTTCTTCTTCTACAGCTTCTTTAACATATCCTTTAATTGCCGATTTTACTAAAGACAAGCCTTCATTGACTGCTTCAGCTATTTTTTCTTCTTTGCTCTTATCCACGATAGACACAGATTGTGATTTCTTTAAGAAGACAGTTTCTCTGAAACTTGGTGCTGGTGTTGAGCTGATATAAATTTCAGGAGCTACTGAAGTTACTCTTCTTCTTAAAGTATATATAGGAGTTGGGGCAGGTTGGGCAGCATTTGTCGTACTTTTAATTAATACTTTTGGCGATTGTGTAACTGCAACTATTTTTTGAGCTTCGTAGTTATAGTCATCAGATCCTTCCGAGCTGTCTACAACATATACACCAGGTTGCTCGTAATTGTCGTATGACGCAAGTCCATCTCCATTATATTTAGTTACAGGCACATTATCCGGAAGGTTATAATTAAAATCAAACGCATCTTCAGGTTTAGATTTTTGGGTCAACTTCAAAGTATTTGAGGTACAAGTGCATTGTGCGCCTAATTTCGTAGTCAAAAATGGATGGAAATCGTTCACTCTAACTATAGTTTTTGATTTTGGCTTCGGAGTTATAACGGTTTCATATACCGGTTCAATAGACGACGATTCATAGTTATCATAATATGGAATTTCTGTTGTAACAATCTTCTTTTTAATATTTGGTCGCACTAGTTTTGGTCTTAAAGTTGTAATAACTGGTTCAAACCGCTCCAATGGAACCGCTGTTGTAGTAACGATTTTCTTTCTCAAAACTGGTCGGACGACCTTTGGCCTTGGAGTTGAGATAATGTATTGTGAATCAAACGTATCATCATAGTTGGAATATGATTCCCTTGGTGCAAAAGTTGTAGTAGATATAATCTTCTTTCTTTGTATTGGTCGGATAGTTGACACTGGTTCGCTAACGAATTCATAATTGCCGAATTGATCGGAATAATCTGAAGTTTCTTTGAAATACTGTTCAGATTCTTTATTAGTTGACTTTTGTGAAGCAGTGTCTAATCTGCTGTCGTAATATTTAAATTCTGGTAATTCTTGGTACGTTTCATCATTAGGTGGTAAATATGGTGTTGGAGTAGTAGACACGTAAATTGTTTTTGATTTTGGAGGTAAATATTCTCTGGATTCATACTTGACTTGTTTTGGAGGTAAATAGCTATATGATTCAACTATTTTTGGTGCAACAGTTACTGTTTCTTGGGTTTGAACATATCCAGGCGTCACATATTCTTTGAAAGTTTCGTAAGCTTTAGCTGTAACAATTTCTTTTTCAACTGATTTTTGGGAACCAGTATCAAATCTACTGTCGTAGTATATTTGCTTTGGAGGTAAATAACTGTAAGATTCCACTGTTTTAGGTACTGCAGTGACTGTTTCTTGGGGGGCAACATACGTTTTAGGTGTGACATATTCATTTTGGGTTCCAGTATCAAATCTGCTATCATAATATTTAAAAGCTGGAAGTTGTTGGCTTAAACTTTCAGTAATAATAGGCTCTGGCGTTGAATAATATATTGGTTTCGGAGTGGAAACAAAGTATTTATTATCCAAGGTTTCGAATTTCGTCAGAGCTACAACTTTTGTACGAACTCTAGGCGTTTGTTTAATAACTGGAGCAATTGCTGATACAAAATTTGGTTTTGGACTTGAAATTATATATTGTGTTTGATAGTTTTTTACTTGTACTGGTCTGTAAGTCGAGGACACATATGGTTTCTGAGTTTGATAATATATGGTTTCAGTTTGTACTTTTGGTGCTACATAAGCATAATCTTGTTTGTAGTTTAAGTTACTTTCATAATTTTGGTATGCAGCATTTTCATATTGGTACTCACTAACAACAGTCGGACTAACAGTCTTCTTTATTTCATATGTTTGTTTTGGTTGAATATATTCCTGGAACACAGCGTATTTTGGCGTTGTAGACACGTACACTTGAGGTGCTTTTGCAGGTATATGTTTAGGTGTAGAAACATAAACTGTACTTTCAGCTGATTTGGGTGGTAAATAATCTCTAGATTCATACTTGATGTTAGAAATAACTTGTTTTGGAGGTAAATAACTGTAAGATTCAACTATGTTTGGAGCAGAAGTTACAGTTCCATGAGTTCCGTAAAAAGTAGATTCATATTTCGTTGGTCCAGAATAAGTTTGATATGTTGGAGTTACTGGCACAACAGTTTTCTTGATTTCAAATGTTTGTTTAGGTTGAATGAATTCTTGGAATACAGCGTATTTTGGAGTAGTGGAAACGTAAACTTGAGATGCTTTCGGTACATATTTCGGAGTAGAAGAAATGAAAACCGAACTTACAGCTGGCTTAGGAGGCAAATACTCTCTTGATTCATATTTGATTTGCTGCTTTGGTGGTGAATAACTATAAGTTTCATAAGCTGGAGATGCTGAAACAGATTCTTGATGTATTTGTTTCTCGTAGAAATTAGTATGAATGTTGGGTTGGGCATATGTTTCGTACGTTTGGATTGGTGCATGTTGTTGAATGTTATACGAACTTGATTTAATTTCTGGAGCTTGATAAGTTGGAATATTTTTTTGTACAACTTGGTATTGGATTGGTTGAACTTGTTCAATTCGTTGGCCATAATGTTGAGTCTCATATTGTGGTGTAACAGTTTGAATTGGAGTTTGCACTTTAGTTAACACCACAGACGGAGTTTTTATATCAGTAGTATGGTGTTGTACGAATGAAGAGTGACTCTGAGCTCCAGATTTAGCTTGTGCTTTATATACAACATTTGGTTGCTCTACTTTAGTTAGAACTTGTTGTTGAACTATTGGTACTATTTGTTTCTGATAATAGTGAGATTCATATTTTGGAGTTGACGATACAACAAATCCTGAAGGTTGTTGAATAACAGGTACGTTGTAACTAATTTGTTGTTGAGATTGTTTTCCTTGTTGTTGATAGTACTGAGTTTCATATTTCGGTGAAACAGAAACAGTTTCTATTGGAGTTTGGACTTGTACAAATGAAGCGTGACTCTTTGCTCCAAAATCTGCTTGAGTTTGGTATACAACACTCGGTTGTTCTACTTTAGATAGAACAACTTGTTGCTGAACAACAGGCACATTTAATTGTTGTTGTAAATAATGGGTTTCATATTTGGGAGTTATTGGAGATTCAACTTTGGTCAATACTACAGATGGGGTTTTTACGTTAGTAGTATGATGTTGTACAAATGAAGCATGACTCTTTGCTCCAAAATCTGCTTGAGGCTGGTATACAACACTTGGTTGTTGTACCACTTTAGATAGAACAACTTGTTGCTGAACAGCAGGTACATTTAATTGTTGTTGTTGTAAATAATGAGTTTCATATTTGGGAGTTATTGGAGACTCAACGTTTGTCAATACTACAGATGGGTTTTTACGTTAGTAGTATGATGTTGTACAAATGAAGAATGACTCTTTGCTCCTGAATCTGCTTGAGCCTGGTATACAACACTTGGTTGTTGTACCACTTTAGATAGAACAACTTGTTGTTGTTGCTGAACAACAGGTATATTGACTTGTGAATAATGTGTTTCATAATTAGAAGATATCGGAGATTCAACTTTAGTCAATACTACAGATGGAGTTTTTATGTTAGTTGTATGATGTTGTACAAATGAAGAATGACTCTTTGCTCCTGAATCTGCTTGAGCCTGGTATACAACACTTGGTTGTTGTACCACTTTAGATAGAACAACTTGTTGTTGTTGCTGAACAACAGGTATATTGACTTGTGAATAATGTGTTTCATAATTAGAAGATATCGGAGATTCAACTTTAGTCAATACTACAGATGGAGTTTTTATGTTAGTTGTATGATGTTGCACGAATGAAGAATGACTCTTTGCTCCAGAATTGGTGTTGTAAAGATTTTGTTGTATGATGGGTGTTTTTATTTCTTGTTGTTGAACATATTGTGTTTGTTCGTATGGAATAGTTTGTATATTTTGTTGATACTGAATCGTAGGAGCTTCAACTTTAGTAAGTACTACGGATGGTGTTTTTATGGCAGCAGTATGATGTTGTACGAATGATGAATGACTTTTAGCTCCTGAATTAGCATTATAAACCACATTCTGTTGTACTGGTGATTTTATTTCTTGATGAACATATTTTACATATGGAATGGATTGAATATTTTGTTGGTACTGGACAGTAGGCGCTTGGTAATGATACGATGATTGTCTATGTGCTCCCAACTTAAATATATCTGTTTTGGGCGTAACTGCAATGTAATTCGTTGCATAATTGAATCCTGTCAGATGGCTATCTGAGTTAACAACTGGCCGACCAGCTATACTTTCACTATAAACATTTGCACCATGTACAGATACATCATTGCTTGACAGACCATGAGTTAGCTTAGTATCGTATGTGATAGATGTAGGTACTTGTATATTATAGTTTAACTTAGGCGTGTGTGAAACTACTGTGTCTCCATTATATTTATCAAAACTGCCCACGTTCGCATGACTCGTAGATGTATGCGAAACCGTTGGTTGTGCGTTATATTTAGCTTCATTAGCATACTGATAGTTGTAGTTCAAATTTCCGGCATTTGCTTGTCCGTATTGTTGAACTAAGGTCGGATATTCAACTTTTTGTTGAACAGCCGGTACCGACTGATATTTAATGGAATCAAATTGCAAATTTTGGGCGTTGCTTCCGTAATTTTGTTGCCCATAATACTGACTTGAAGTTGCTCCTGTATGTACATGATTCACTCCTGAATTTACTGATAATGTGTTCTGTTCATTATTACCATAATATTGCACAGTAGAAGCTGAAGATTTCGCTCCACCATTCCCATAATCTTGCTGTGAATATCTAGTATCTTCACCTGAGCCCACCAAAATTTGTTCTCCAGTATTGTGCCCAGAATTTAAATGAACAGTAGAGGTTGCGATCTTTGCACTATTGTCCAAGTTTGACTGATATTCTAAGCCTCGATTGTTTTGTAAGTTAAAATTAGCTCCTTCGTTTGTATATATCAATTTTTCTCCTGTATTTCCATGATGAGTTATGGCAGATTTAATACCTGAATCTAATAATACACTTTTATGTTCTGGCTTATATGCAATATTTTCTAAAATTATTTTATCATTGCCTCCTTGGTGGTGCGTTACAATTGATTGAGATGATGTAGCACCAATGTTGTGTTTATTTTGCTCAGAGTTATAAGCATTATTTTTTTCGTAGTAAACAGTAGATCCGCCTGCGTTAGTGTCTAGGTTTACTAATCCACCAGTATTAGTATGGTAGTCAACAAGTTTTGCTCCTGAATTGTAGTCAGCAGTGTGTATTCCAATATTAGCTTGTTCTAGTCTTATTCCAGAGTTAAATCCATGATTTATATTAGAAGCTTGACCAGTGCCTTGCTCGTAATTAGTTCCAAAATGAACCACGTTTAGTTTCCCTTGATTATTTTCATTATTAATATTTGAATTAGCATTATATTGATGATCGATATTAGATCCTGTATTAATAGCAGAATCGAATAAACTAACTTGTTCCCCTGATTGACCGTGGTTACCATGGTATTCTATAAAAGACTCACTTAATTTTTTTCCTAAATTAGAACCAAATCCTACATTTGATGTGTACTCTGTGCCAGTTGCAAGTTTAACATTTGCTTGGTTTAACGCTTCTAAATTTTGTGCTCCATGGTATGCAAATCCAGTATTGCCAGCTTGAAGTGATCCTGATTCAAAATGTCCTTCTTTATTTTGCAGATTGGAGAAAGCAATATTTCTTCCAGAATCTTGTCTTAAACCAAAATCTGCAAATGCTATATTCTGTCCCGAATTGCCATTGTATTCTATCGAAGCTCCTCTTGAGTTTTCTTGAAATTCTGAATTTAATTTACTTCCAAATCCAGAATTTTCATGATATATTGTAGATTCTCCAGATTTGCCTTCATATTGTCCAAGGGTTGCAAATCCAGAGTTTTCTAATACGGCTGTTTCTCCTGAGTTGTGTAACTGCTCAGCAATTCCGGATCCAGAATTTCCATGATATTCTATTGGTTGTCCTGAATTTCCTTGGTATTCCGAACTTGATTGACCATTATTTTTAACTCCAGAATTTTCTTGATATTGTCCATTATTTCCAAATGCCGAACTTCCGTGCAACTGGGAACTTGATGTTCCCGATCTTCCTTGATATTCTAAATTAGATTGTCCACTATTTCTTGAATTATCATAGAATTCTACTGATTGCCCAGAATTTCTTTGGTGTTCCTGGCCATTGCCACCTAAATTTCCATAGAACTGTGAAGTAGCTTGCCCAGAACTTCCTTGATATTGTCCATTATTTTCAAAGCCAGTACCTCCATTTAACTGGACTATTCCCTGTCCAGCATATCCACCAATTTTAAACCGTGAATTCAATTGATCTGCTCCGAAATTCTCCAAATTTGAATGCGCTAAATTTCCACTATTATCATAACCAAGAACAAGTCCTTGTTTCAAAGTGTTTAAATCACCTTGGTATCCACCCAAAGCAATAGTTCCAAGTGATCCCAAACCATCATAACTCTCAAGAACATTTGCTCCAGAACCTAACCCATGTAGCTGTGTTTGTACACCTAGTCCAGTTTGTTGACCATGGATGAGAGTAGATTTCGCAGAACCGCCGAAGAATTCGACTGAATCCAATTCTAAACCACTATGGTGACCACTACCACAGGTAGGCACTAGCCAAGACCATTCGCAAAGTAGACGTTTTTCGTCGAATACAAGTCCGAAAGGACAACGGAACTCATAAGCGGTAAGTCCAGATTTACCGTGGTCCAAGCAAGCGAAGAACCAACGACAGTTTTCGGGATCGGCATAGTAACCTGTAAGAGACAAAATTTATATATTATTTGTGATTTTCTTAAAGTTACGTTTGCAGTGTTCTGCATTTATACATTTAACATTCCGATAGGGTGAAGAAACAAATGGGAATTTCTATCTTGTAAACTATATATATATTATATTTTTAATAACTATATAATTAACGTACTATACACGTCTTACACAGAAATATCTTTTTCATCTTAATGGTTGAGTGTGATTTGTAATACAGGCATATTCAATTCTTGATAGTTTTGCGTGTTACAAACATTTCTATTATGAATTTTGTAGTTACGTAGACAATAAATGTATATGAATATAAGGTCAATTAATATTATTCTGACATCGGAAGCATAACGGATATACATTTGTTTATTTACGTAATTATTTTAGTTAATATTGAGCTGTGATCGAAGTATGATGTGTGAAATGTTTTAGAATAAAGTGTATATTTTGAGGAAATTAATAAAGTATCAAGTGAATTTTATTAAAATGGTACATGCTATAAAATTCAAATTCGTAAATACATATTACGCTTTTTTACAAATTAAACTTAAAATCATGACTATGTAACTTTGAGATGGTTGTGTTAAAATCAAAAGTAAGTGCGATGGCCGGGAATCGAACCCGGATCAACTGCTTGGAAGGCAACTATGCTGACCATTACACCACCATCGCACAATAATATTAATATACGAAAGTTTAAGATTATGTTTAAACAGAAAAGCAAATTAAATATTTAAACTATATTGAGAGAATTGAATTAAGCGCTATTTAAATATTAAAAAAGGATTCGGTAAGTTAACATTTTTTTACTCTAAATAATTAAAGTAATTCGCAAAATTAAAAATCTTTGACATCATTTTTTGTACCGCGAATTATTCTACAACAATAAGCGTTTGGTACCTAATAGCCAAATAATATATTACAAAAATATATACCAATATACTTTCTCTGAGACTGATATTGAGTAATGGAGCATTGAACTTGACGGTTCCAAATGAGTAGCGTTTGGTCTTGGAATTTCATTCAATATATACGAATGAGATGAAAGTTATAATGCGACAATAAATAATGAGATCGTCTTTTGAATGATAAATATGCAAGTGTATTATGGAATTTTTTTCAGCACGTGCTTCGCTGTCAGCATTGCTATTTTAAAATGTTATCTTATCTCTGTTCGTGTTTTTGATTTATTATTGATATTTTTACGTAGATTGTTAAGTAAACTGATTATTTGTAGTAAATGGATTTGTCGTAGTATTAAAGTAATATTTACGAATTTGTGTTAGAATATATTACGAAATTGTGCCTTAAAGGCATCATTATCAAACTAGGCAGTTTAAAAATGAAGTTGTTTGATTATAAATTAATGGAAATTGTGTCATATATCGTAGTATAATAATCGATTTCTATAAATAAATAAAATTTATTTTAATTGCAAAAAATCTTTAATGGGATTATTAATATGTTGATGTCCATTAATACGTGTTCCTCAATTTTGGAAAAAGAAGTGATACTTTATATGATTGTAACACGACTGTATTACTTTTATAATTTATTTGAATATTAAGAATTAAAATTAACAATTCTATGTTAAGTTAAAAATAAATGTTATAAGTTACATATATGCGAAAATCAGATAATATATGTAATTTATATCAATATAGTCAAAATAAAAAGAAATCCAGTTTATAATTTGTTTGTTACGAAAACGATTGAGATATGCAAATATTGTGGTCGTGCATTTCTCGAAAAAAACCTCCAAGAACAACTCTAATTACCACAATGTTGCGTATTACATATCGGAATGCGATAATTGTTATTTTTTGATTCGCTATAACTACATGAAAAACTGGGTCGATGTTTTTGAATTTTTGTTTTGTCTGTCCGAATCAAGTAATCAATGGTTGGTTTATGTAACAATCTCGTTTGTGTATAATACCTGGTGTTGAGGGACACCCGAATCTCTCTTTGGGCACGGGTGCTATTTCACTGCTTCCGGAGCAAGGCGCGCCATCAGGCAAACTACCAGGCCAGACGCACACTTCAACGCGGGCATCGAATGCCAAACCCGCCGGACAATCAAACTCAAACACACTAAACTCCTCAGATTGTTGATCGAATTTCACACAGCGGTAGAAACGACCACAGGAGTGTGGATGTACAAAGTATCCTTGACGGGAACATTCGAATTCTGTTCTTGTGTCCTGAAATTTAAATTGCGATAATTGACAATCTAAATATAACTAAATCACAGAATTGAAACAGCGTATTTTTTCGAAATACATAAGAGCATCCGAGCTCCAAATAAAATAAAATATAGATTATATATTACTCTATTTTCAACTCCGAACTCTCCAGTTGTTAAAACTTCAACCTTTCTGATTCAAATTAGGTAATTAAAAACACCTTAAAACATCAACAAGGATGTGACAGGAAGAATATTTTTGATTATTTATGATACTATGCATATTTTTAATAATAATCATTTTCTATAAAATTCACGCTCAAGTCTAGTACCAATTAAATTTTCGAACGAGTTATATACGTAACTTGTGTAATCTTAAATATAAAATTGACTTCTGTCAAACTATCGCACTATAAGAGAGTAAAGCAAGTTTTATTTTACTTTTTGGAAAAGAAATGATAACAACTGACATGTAATAAATTCTGTGGTCACTTTCTCTTCCTACGTTTATCGTTTTTATTTTCTTTTATATTATTTTTTTTTCTGCAATGCCAGACGACTGGATATTTCCTCTTTTGCCTGGAGTGTGTAATATAATGCGAACATATTTTAATACTGACTAGCAACATGAGATGTGAACCAGTTTCAGAGCGAAGGCCATATGTTCACTATATGTTACATAAGATATATATGTACACTATATGGCGATGTTGATAATGTACACATGAATTCATAAATATAAGAAAGTTATTAGGGAACATTAATTTTCAATATGATTGTGTCCGTGTGGTTTGGAACGTATGTCTGATTCATAAAAATGTTCCAATTTATTGTTTCTATTTATAACTTATGGACTTGTTTTTTTATTCAGCTAATATATAATCCTAGATGTGTGCGCAGATAGACTATTTTTTATTGCACCTTGCCTACAATATAGAAAACTTTTTATATTATCAGCTGTGAATATATTTCTGCATACTTTAATTTATTTTATAACTTGACATAATTTTCTAAATTAAAAATAATAAGTTCTAAATTATAAAACGTGTTTTATATGCTAAATTCTTTAGGTACTGCGATTTTTTATTCTTCACAGTTCTGCAATCAGCTATGTACAATTATGACACCATCTTAGAGTACTTACAGACTACATACATAGTTGAAGTTTTTAGGTTGAATAAAATAACAAGTCATAAGTTGTGCATTCTTCAATTAAATACTTAAACACAAATGGCTAACCTGTCTTATAACATGAACATGCCCTTCCACGTCAATAACTCTGGATATTCTGTAAGGTGACACGTTGACGCTGCGCAGAGGACGAGCTTGGGTTTCCAGGATTTCGCGTTCCAAGGATTTAAGAACAGCTGCTCTAGGCGCACGATTTTGTTTGGACAAGCCAGCATGTGCAGCTTCCAGTAAGGAAGCACCACATTTTTTAGAGTCTTCATCCATGGAAAGGTCTTTCAAAGCAAGTCCAGCTAAACCTCGGACGCGTGAGTACTTGGCTTTAATATCCATACTTGTCGCATCTTCAAATGAAATCCATTCTTTATCTCTGTCAACAAATGATTTTCAAATATAAATTATATATTTTAAATAAAATTTTATCAAGATATATAATTTGAAATCTATAATTTATCCGCAAGAAAAACATGTTTCAGTATTGTTTATTTATAGTTCGATGTGAAGGTTGAAAATTGAAACCATTTGGAATAAAATCTATTATTATACAGAATATAATAACAATAGTAGTTTAAGAAAATATTGAATGACAATACGAAATGGATCCCACCCAATCTTCTAATGTTACTTTCTTTCTGTAACAACTTTTACAACTCAACACTACCGCCTAAATAATATCAATCATGACATGACACATATCAGGTTCTCTTATTTGTATCTTTAACGATCTGAAAAAATGCGCGCTTTCGGATTAAAAACAAAAATGTGCGTGTAGGTTGTTACGCATATTTTGGGCCAATGAAATTTCTTTGAAATACTTTGACAAATGATTTTATTTTCGGTTTCAATTAAACCTTGACATAATTATGGGAATAGATCTAATTCACATACCAGTTCGTTCGCATTTGACAGACATACAATCATTCATACGCAAGGCGACCAAATGCAATATAACTAGATAGAAATCTTGATGGGTTTCGCGATGGCAGTGACAATGGCTTGTAAAGTTCTTGTTCTTGAAATTTGCAAACGGAAATTTGGCAACACTTATTTAAATAACAATCGCATATATGCACAATATTTTATTATACTTGGGTATGTTTTACATACATTAAAACGATTTTTTAAGTTAAAAATATATATTACTTCGATAATATTAAAAATCGTATTTTGTACCTCCAGTTTACCTTCGAAATTGGTATTTACCTAAAAATATAAGGTCCAGCTTGATCTTGATCTCGTTCCAATGTCCAATTGTCCCCATTACTCATTTTATCGCATAACTCAGTTCTTGTCATTGTGGTAATCTCGAGGGCCGGACTACCAGGAGTACTCAAACTTGTATCTTGTAATGTGAATTTGAATGCTTGTACAGGAGCGGTGATTGCTAATCTAGATAGCGGTGCCCCTAATCCTGTCACTAAATCCACTACGGAATCCTAATGCGAAATAAAATCATTTTAATTTGCAATATAAAAATGGTACTTTCAGTATGTTTGATAATCAAAAATTGTAAAATATAACTATATATATATATATATATATATATATTTATTTTATAAAATATGGGTTAATCCGAAAACTAAATTGTTTGCTTAAAGGAAATGTTACAAGGCTATATACATCCAATTATTATATTTCATTGAGCAAACTATTACAGGATGAACATATTAGGCAATATCGTCATTTCCACTATGAATAATTCTTATTTCTAATAAGAGTTTTAAATTAGTTTTAATAAATATGAACACCTATGACATTTAGTTGATGGATGTTGATTTAAGGTCGATTTAATGAACTTGTTACAATTTTAGAAAGCATCTTAATGCGAATTATGCAGACCAATAATATAGCAAAGTTACGAAATCAATACTTGTAAATTAATGAATTTGCGTGGGCTTTTATAAACTCGTCGGTTGAAAAAGAGAAATTATTGATAAATTCGGGATCGGTCGAACGATATTTTATTGATCCAGTTAAGATTTTAGATTTTATTCAAAACTCGCAATATATAGGAAATGCTTAACAATATATTAGTGCTGAACACGTGCAAATGAAAGTAAATTTATTTTATCTGTAATACATTTATTATAAAATAGAAACATTTAAACCTATTTCATACGACTATACTTATTTGCTCAAACATTACATATTTCAATGTGTTCATTTCACAAGAAGTGTTCTTGCTGTTCTGCATAGTATACCAAGAAAAATGTATAGTTATCACATCAGTATTAAACATATATTTGATGCATGCTGTGAGTAATATATAGATCTTAATTGATAATACAATTATTTATGATAAATATTTAACCAGATTTTTGTATTAATCCTTGTCTCTGATTAATCATAAATAGTTCTAAAACTGCATAAATTTTTCTTGTTACCATAATATTATGATGTATCTCATATAGTTTTACGTAAATGAAACAAATTCATTTCTAGAATTTGTTGGGTGTGTTATTATTCTGAAGAATTACTTTTCAATAAATATTTCATATATAAATTTTAATTAAAATAACTACGATTCGTAGTAGTTTAAGTCCAAATTTGGTAGCTACAACTGTCATTATTTATATAAGGCAACAGTAATAGTATTTTGAAATAGGTACATACATACATGTCTCCTGAAGTTCTATTATCTTTATGCGTCAATTTGTTACTGATAAATCAGAGTTTACCGAGCATTTGCATATGATTTAAAAATGGTTGTTGTTTATTATGTCCATTTATAACAAGTTTTTAGAAAGTCAAAATAAATCGTGTAATTGACATAAAACATGCGATGGTGGTGTAATGGTCAGCATAGTTGCCTTCCAAGCAGTTGATCCGGGTTCGATTCCCGGCCATCGCACTAACTTTTAAATTACAACTGCCATAGACCGGGCCATTTATTACGAGATAAGCCCAAAGATAATCCATCATAAAACGTAAAAATATTAAAAAATGTCGTAAATTTTCAAGTCATTACGAAAAATTCTCAAATATTTCAGGCAATATAGTTACAAATAGATTCCAAGATATCTCCAAGTAAATTCCAGTTTCAAATAATACCCAAGATATTTCTCAACTACCAATAAATTCGGAAGCAGATTACAAACAATCCCAAATAACTCCATAAAAGACTCTTAAATTTCCTGAATTCTGATCAATCTTTATATTACTCAAATCAGCTCAATTCAAAAATAATTTCTTCAAGATGATATAAATCCTTAAATTTCATTTAATTTCGACCAAAACAAAACTACATGGTTATGAAATGATTCAACAGATTACAGTTAAAATTCGCAATTCCCATATCCATTATATTATAACTTGAAAATAAACTGGATACTGCTAAATTAATCGCAGTTTTATTTAGTGATTTGTACATGTAAAATATCAAATATATCATCTGTTGTTATTGCATCAATAATTTTTTTACGAAATGTTGATATTTAAAATTTCTTAATTTGAAATACTTATAAGAAAATATTCGGATAAAAATCTGACCAAACATTTGGAGTGAAATATCTGGGCAACCTTGAAGTAAGCTATTGAATGACATTAATTAACGTTTTTTTATAACTTTCACTGCCGAATTATAATAACATTATGAACCCTGCATTATTGACGTACACAACCACACATGATTATTTTAAATTATGTCCAACTTATACACTCACACAAAAATAATGTAGGACAATTTTTGTTTTATTATTCAAATAATGAACCAATTATCGAACACCAATTTTTGATTTGTTGTTTGTATTAATTATAAAAAATAATCTTACCGTATTCTGCATATCCCACATTCCGGACAGTCGACTAGGATGGAACGTAACATTTTTGGAAACTCCCAAAAATGCAGTTTGCAGGATGAACAAGTCCGTAGTTTTCGTCAAAGCTTTCATATCGTAATATTTAGCTAATAGTTCTGTTTTTGGCGGTATTGACAGTGCCAAAAACAAATCATTGCCCAAACGGGTACGAACTGTGTTGATGAATTCCGTGATATCATTTTTTGAGTCTAATTTTTTCAAGTTTAATTCTAAACCATCAATTTTGTTTTGTTTAACTGTGTCTATCAGACCCTGAAATTATCACTCGTTATGAAGAAATAAAAAAGATATTTTTATGTCTTTTCATTTCTTTTAAAATGACTACTAGCAAAAGTGACCTACGTATGTAAAAGTGCTTTAAGCGCGACTTATACGGTGTTTCTATCCTAAATACTACAATTTAATTTTTCTTTATAATTTTTTATTTTTATAAACAGCAATTTAATTCAAAAGTAAATAAGGACAATTATGAACACCTTGACTTAGAAATGGTTATTAGAATTGTTTATTAAACCTTTCTTTTTTTCGTAATAATGTTATAGTTTAAAAATGCAAAAAATAGCGCAATGTAGATACTATAATTACAATTTGATTCAACAATGTTATCACCGTTTGAAAATCTATAATTTTGAACTATTTCGAAAGATTGCAACAATTCTAGTTAAATGAACCTACAATTTCAAGATTGTTTATTTATCAACGTATTATTATGTTTTATGAAATGTTTTAATTTTATTCAAACATTTCTTTGAACTTGAATTTATTTCATCCTAGTACAAAACATATTTATAATTTTATAATAAGTAGTGATTTTGGGGAATAAATGATTTTTTATAGTAATATGATATTTTGTGGGTTTCGTTTAAATACTTTACCTGATGAAACTCATTAACAGTTAACAATATTTTAACACCATTTAACTTTTGTCTTAAATTTTCAATCGTTTTTAAATCAGCGTCAGCCGGCAGTATAACATGCGTACAATAACAATTATCAATATCTTTTAATTTACTATAATAACAAAGTAACTTAGAGTTAATTTTTTTACTAGGACAGTCTTTCGCGTAACACGCCGCCAATACACACAGCAAAAACACACTAAAAATTTTCATTTTGGAGTTTTATCCAAAACAAAATAAAAACAGAAAAAGTCCAGAACCAAAAAGTGTAATTAGATCATGTTTCATTCAATCACTATTGATCACACTTGTTCACTATTTAGATTGTTTAAAGATTTCTTTTGATCTCGGTTTTTGTGATCCGAACAAGTCGGTCGGTGGCAATGGACTGATTTTGAAACTGGTGACCAGTGATTTCGTATATGGGGTGTGTACCACCAGACCACCACTTTGGAAAGGTAAGCCAGTTTGGTTCGGGTGTTAACTTTTAGCGGCGGTTCAGCTTGAGCCGGTCGTGGTAGGCATGGTAAACAAAACAGGCCCCTTTCAAGCAATCGGCCCAGTTTCGGAAACGATTGCATCATTTCAGAGCGGTTATTGCAACACCGCTAAACGGATTGCCGTTCTAACACCCGGACCTCCTGGATTAGGTGATTAGGGGGTGGTGGCGCTACAGATTCAAATACACGAAACACATTTCCTAACAGTTGAATACAAAAAAATGATTAATTGTTAAAGGGAGTATTATTATTAGCAGCCTCCAATTTTAGATACAACCAAAAAGAATATAACGAGTCCATTCTCTTTGACTTATTTACCAATTTTAAATATTTTCACTGTGCGCCAAAGTACTTTTTCATTTTTTATTCTGATATTCTTGTAGAAGGAACTAAATTTTTCTGATATTTTATCGTTTTATCGATCATTCTGTTAATTAATTTATAGGTCAGTTAATTTTGTAAAAATCTCAAAACGCATATAGGTATACAAGTCCTTGGGTTTCGAAAAAATCTGAAAGTCTATTAATATATTTGTCGAATTTTTCCAATACGCGTAACAATATAATTTTTATATCGAAGGTTACAATATATACTATTGTTATTGATTAGGTAGTCAATGCGTAATCGATAACCCTATTGTAATCAAAGGACAATATGATTTATCATATGCAACTCGATATGTGTTCCACTTAATGCACCAATAAAAAAATTATGACTTAGAAATGACATTATAGCTAATAAAAAGTGTGAATTGTTGTACGTAGACCAGAGTTCAGAAGCCAGTCCCTGTAAGTCACCTTGCTTCTATAAATTACTTGCGTATGACAACATCCATAGCGATAAAATTTAATTTTTATAAAGAGATAATTAGTATAGTAAAAATGTACAGTATTTATTAAAATTGGGTAAAGTACATAACAATTAACCCCTTTACGTTTTGAATGACAAGTAAGTAATTCTATTTTGTGCAATTTTTAAAAGTAATCTTGATATTCCATGTTTTTTAATAATTAAACACTTTCTTTAAATAATTATAAATATTTCATAAGGATTTTTTTTGCTGACTGGTTTTTTGATTCATCTAAATGTGTCTAATTGTGAGACAAATTTAATTCTTTGAAAACGAAAGTAAGAATCTATTAAACACGAAAATCAAGGGTCCGGTTTTGACGCCTCGGGTAACGAAAGTATTTAGGATGACTAAGTTGACCACTCTTATGTGCGTTCTTTCAATCTAATATAAGCGCTGAAAAGCGAGAGTTTTCCACACCTACCTATTGTGTAGGATTCAAACCGATTAACTTTGATTATTGCAGGTCAATCAGTTAGATAATCTACATATCTTATTCGCGGAATATTTGCTAATCGATTTTTGTGCGCCTAGAAAGTATTAATTTTTGATTAACTGCATCCTCCATTAGTTAATATTTTTGTTGGTTACAAAATTTTCAAAAATATTAATAACAAGTTATAATGTCATTGTCACTAAATACCTATTAATTTTTAAGTGGAATTTGGAGTTAGTGCAATATCCCCTGAAGTATACAGTATTTATTGGATTTAAATTGCGAACGTATTCAATCGGGCACCTATACAATATGGGTGCCAAATTTGGTTGAAATCGATTTAGTACCTTAAGAGGAGAAGAGGCGACAAATTTGTGCCTTACGAAATTGCGAGCGACTAAGTATATATATTTATATTTGCGGAATAAGGGCGATGTGAAATGGGTTTATGTTACAAACAAACACGTAAGTTCTTGTGTACTATGCACGGCGACCAAAAAAATGGTCTAATAATTATAATTTATGGTAAAATAAATTTTAAATTAGGTTTAGTAATAGTTTTATGAGTTATATAAATTATTGTCATTATATTTTACATTTTTATAATCTTATAATATATATTAGCATATCCGCGTACTAAATAAGATACAGCCTCCGTACATTAATCTGTTATAAATCCAAAGATTTAAATTGTAGATTAAAAGAATCTATAAGCTATATTTGCAAGTATAGTATTATAAGTATGAATATAGCGATAGTTAATTTAAATAGGTGACTATTCAACGCGGCGATAAAAGATATTAATCATAATAATTCAATCAATTGATTATATTATTAAGAAATCGCGAATCATAAATTTCGATTTTGTCAACGCCTCTAGCATTTCAACAACTGACTCACTCATTTCTAATTAACAATTTGAATGCACTGTTACTATAAAAGTCAAGAGTAAAAATACAAGGTACTTTAATACGCATGGGACAAAATAGTCTAGTTTTCATTTGAATTGACACTTACTGCTTTGGGTCAAGGGTTTTTCTCTATAATGATTGCATAAATTAATTGAAATTGTACATTTCACACGTAACACAAAATTGTACAAAAATCTACTGTTATTATTATTTGCAACATGTACTATAATTAATTTTAATTGTTGCTATAAATCAATCACAATCTAATGCGTTTGTTGTCTTGTGTAAATGGATTTTGTTGAGATAACAATAATATTTAGTGACCACTTTCTATTTTATTCTATTCAAAAATATATGTTCTATTTTATTTAAATTTACACCACAGATTGGTCCAAATTTAGAAGTTGATTAATTTTTCTAATTGTCAGAGTTATGTAATATATTAAGATATTTACACTCATGAAATGCGCAAATAATTGACCAAATTTCATACGTTGGAGCGTAAAAAAGTACGGAATGTTAATGGTAAAATTTGGTTTGATTTTTATAATAAAACACGCATTGTAGCAATGTGAACATATCACTTGTATGTTCTAAAGAGTATGGAAAGAAGATTAATAATCGGATTAAAGTTTGGGTTAGGTAAAGGTCAGGTTTAATTAGACCAAAGTTAAGTAAAGGTATCAAATTTAAAAACATCAAATATAAATTAAATAAATATATTTTTGTGCATGACTGGTGTTAAAAAACACTTACAAGTGGTATTGTGCGGGATTCTTCTTTATATATATATATATATATATATATATATATATATATATATATATATATATATATATATATATATATATAAATATATATATATATATATATATATATATATATATATATATATATATTTATATATATATATATATATATATATATATATATATATATATATATATATATATTGCTTGTTATTCTTTCGTAGATAATCTTCATATATCTTCAAAGAAGAATCCCGCACTGGGATGTTGTATGACAATACATATATGTATGTATGTTTGAAAGTATAAACATTATTTATGATTGATTTTAATTAATGATATTGCAAATCTAATGCTAATAAATAGACAGGTATTGCACGTGTAATAAATTGTATATAATTTAGAAAATTACATGTTATTATTTAAAATAGGCTGTTCACCTGTTTTATCTGATTAACAAATGCAGTAATTTAAAAACTGTTTATGCGAAACTTAAAGAATCAAGCTGAATATTATTTTTCTAAATATACAGAATAAATGCAGTTTTTCAATTTACATAAAATCATACTAAATAATAATGTTCGACTTGACACCTACAGTAAAACATTTATACAAATTATAAATTTAAATTTTCTCTGATAAACGAATCAATAAATCGATTAATGCAATCTAAATATTTCGATTCGAAATTGCAACCTTTTAGTAGTGTAATCAATTTATTTATTAAAAAAACCATTTTTTATGAACATCGAAAAACAATTATCCTAAATTTTAATTAAAATATAGGTCCGTCAAATTGACATCATAGATGTTAATTGTTCAACTGGCCACTAGAGAGTTGAAATGCGATGTTACATCATCAATGTAGTTTCTCAATCCAGAAAAAATAAAACAATCTTTTCATCTATGTACGTTTAGGCTTACGCCTATCTATAACTTAAGTAACGCCAAAGTATCACTTAAGACACATTATATTGTGCATTTATTTTTAATTTATTACCAAAGTGGTTGTGACTAATTTTATCTGTAGTACCTACTCGTTTGAATAAACTGTGTATTATATATATAGAGTACATTTATTTAAATGTCACATTTATAGTCAGTTCAATTTGCGTAATTTGTTTTTATTTTTTATAGACTTTATACTATCAAATATATGAATTATACTTGAAGTTTACGTAATAATATTTTTGTTGTTTTGAAGATGTTTATGATAAGAATTAACTTGTTTTTACTAGTTTTGGAGTATCTTATATATATAATTAGGAACTTATAAAATGTTTGATTCATTCAATTGTTAAGTTATAGTGTTTAATTATGAATATATGAGATTTTTTTTAATTGGGTCATGTTCAACAGCTACTCGAATGTGTTGTATGTAAATGATATATTTCCAAACAAAAACTATTTGAAATTAAATAAATATACGTTAAATCCGCCTACAATGACAACAATTGTAGTTCACAACGGTCAATCATACCATGACGTCACAACGCGTCATAACATACAACTTCAAAACCCACGCTTATCTATAAAAAGATTATTCTATTTTAATGCAGGCGCTACTAAACAACAAATAAAAAAATATAGATCAGATGGTATACATTTCTCTAACGCGAATTAACTGTATATAAACCTAATAATTTCTGTAACTTATCCTACATGTAGACATCTTATTACACCATAGATATCATTAGGAAAATACATCGAAGGTATGTAGGTGTGAAAATGTATTAAACCATATTACACAATCATTACCTAATAATATTTAGGTCTATTGTTAGATTAAGTACAAATGAAATACATAATGTATTTTCGGCTCATATAATTTTAAAAGTAGAGTTTATATTGGAAAATAAAATATATTCATTAGATTAAGATTAAGCTGTCGAAATAACTGTCACTTATTTACGTATTTGTTACATTTTTTCATGACAAGTTTTCTAATTAGA
Source organism: Nebria ingens riversi (assembly GCA_018344505.1). NCBI lineage: Eukaryota > Metazoa > Arthropoda > Insecta > Coleoptera > Carabidae > Nebria > Nebria ingens. The sequence goes on from JADQWA010000850.1 coordinate 371,727, forward strand.
AATAATTAATTCATTTCTTACAAATGTTTATGTAATAAAAATATTTTTGAACAGGTGTGGTGAGAATGAACTCAAATTAATAGTCGATATCATTTCAAACGTATATTATGGTAAATTGTGTAAGCTATTGTTGATGGTGATTAAATGGTTGTTAAGAAGAAGTATGTTGCATTAGCAAATGATTTTAAAAACGATTGGAGGCGAAATTATTGTATATTATACGTAGGTTTTATTGAGAACTTAATGGTAATATGTATTATTAAATCTTAAGTAGTTCTATTACCAGTAGGAAAATGATTTAAATTGGATGAATTTTAAATAGGTATTTACTGACAAATATATATTAGAAAAAAATACTCTTTGCATTTGATTTGTGTACTAATTTAAAATTGAAAGTGCTTTAATTTTGTCAAAAGAGATTTCGAATTTTCTGTTTTGAATATTTATAGATTTACTCCAATTTAGATTCTTATATTTTTCTCATAAAGAATGCGAGTGATAGAAAGTTATGGCGTAAGAACTTTAGAAAAATGATTAATAATTATGTAAATTTGAAAAATGTCATATCAAAATATTTTGAGTTTGACTCGTGCTTTGACTTATTTGGACACAAACTGAGAATATTATTTAATATATTTAACTACTATACTAACTACTTTCACCTTTTTTTTATATGTCGTAAAAATAATGAAATATTTATTGGAAATTAATTGAATGTAATTGTATATACAAATGTCTGTCTCGTACAGTATAGTTTATAGACTTACACATAATTCTTTCATAAATTGTTGTCGGGCCATAACTATTGGATATTTATAAATTGTTGATATATGTAGGTATTGAGAAAATAAAAATGGTATTATTTTTTGTATTAATTTCTGAGAAATATTCCTTATAGTAAAACAATTATTATTTATTATCTAATTTTAAATTTTTTCCTAAATGAGTAAAACCTTATAAAAAAATGTCGGCTTATATTTAAAAAATATAGGTATTTAAATTGCTGAGAAGAGTCATCAAATCATTGTTTACTTGCATGTCTTAATATAGTTCTGATCTGAGGTAGTGATATAAAAATGTATAATATAAATCGTGTCCGCTTTGCATGGGGTAAACATAACATTCGAAAATTTTGAAATTGATTTGTGTTGTAATAAGTTATAAAACTATGTAAACCTAACCTCATGTCAAGATACCGCGATTTGATTATTTCGAATGTTATTGACACGCCAATTAATGAGTCAATAGAATTGTATGACAGTCTTTTGTGGCCGAAAAATTTGTTCAGAGTTGGAGCTAGTCGAACGTGATCAAAATGCTCCACTTTTAAAACGCGTCTGACATTGCAACGTGTGAATTTTTTCACTCGATTGCCAATTGTAAATCGGGTACGTTACTAAACGAACTTTCGACCTTCAGTTACTACTGATATTTTTATTTTACTTGAAAGCCAACTAACTATAAATGGGGATTAATCCTTGCATGATGATACGTTGTGATCTTATAATTGTTTATGTTTTTCAATTCTATTAACCTTGGAGTCAATATTAATTGATACTAGTCATAATTACGTTAACTGAATTATAATAGGTAAAGTGAAATAAAAATTTTCTACTAAAATAATAACTTGTGTATTTTTGTTTCTTTGTTTTAATAGTGGGTGGTTTACATGCCATATAAGTAAAATTAGGTCATAAAACAATTATTATTGCAGCTGTATATCGTATTTTATTATCTAGGTTAAAACTTACAAAATTATATAAAATATAATTTTATTTAAATTATTCTAATTTACATTAATTTCACAATAATAATTCTATTAGCGCTATTGACAATATAAATCCATAATATATTAATAGTTATCGACTTCTTAATTAGATTTTAAAATGTGTAATAATATTGCAATTGAAATTATTGATAGAGGAACATTGTCTTCTAAATCGTTGAGGAATTTCATCGTGAAGATATGAATTATAAAAGTACAATAAAACGTCTTATTCTTCACAGTTTCCAGAAACTGTGAAGAATAAGACGTTTTATTGTACTTTTATTGTCTTCTAATACTGTTTTCTGTTTTTTTTAAATTATTGTGTAACTTATGTAAAATATTTGTACAAAATGAGTTAATTAAATACAATTTGTATATTAAGGGATAATTTTATATAGTAAAAATGAACGCAACTTTTTGTTTTTAATCTCGTGACATGTTATATAAGTTGTATAGTAACGCTGTTCATTTTTTTTTATTATATATATATTTGCATTCTATGATTGTCAAAATTGTTTGACGTGGGAACTAAAATGTAGTATTTTTAATTAATTTTACACGAAATTATATTTTAATTAAATAGTTGGCAAGTAGAATCAATAATATTTATAAAAAGATTTTGCATCGAAAGTCAAAATCCTAATGCGCGCGCACTAGTCTGTACTTCGGTTATGTTTTACATCACTGTTCGTGCCGGTCTACCAACGCAGACGTGCACATAAAGTTATCGTCTGAATTGAAATTTTTATATAAAGTTCCTTTGCCACCATGGCGTACTGTATGCGAGTTTTGCATCGCCAGGTAAGTCCTTTGCACAAAACAAATATTACTAATAGGAATAGTACACTCCTTAGCCTCGACATAAATTTTTGATCAACTTAGTTAATATTTTTTTAACAAAATAAATCGACCTTGCTAACACTAAGTTTAACTACGTCATCAATGGTACCTCGCCGATATCCTAAAAAATATTAAGTTCCCGTTATGTAACAATGTCACATCGCAGTAGCTGTAGCTTGTTTTTGGCTCAAGCTCAAGGGGCAAAAGTCTAACTTATAATTTTTTTTGTTTGGATGAGATTTCATAATAATATTGTTTTATAGGGGAGCAAAGCGGGCAGTGCATTCGTTGAAGTGCAAGCAAGATGTTTCCATGTATCACCACTAACATCTGCTGCTGCGAAAGTTGCTATGAGCAAATTCGACACCACTGCATATTTGCCTTACGAAAAATTACAAAATAATCTTGAAACCGTCAAGAAACGACTAAACAGACCCTTAACTCTTTCCGAAAAAGTTTTATACTCTCATATCGATGATACAAAAGGTCAGGTCAGTATATTTTACTGATAACATAACCTCAATTTTCTCCTGGAGACCAGCCATTTTTCTGCTTACGTTGGGAACACTGTATTGATCCTTAGTACACTTTGAAAATCCATTTATTATATAAAAAAGGAACCATTATTGCGTATAATTTTTTAAAGATATACTTTTTTTAGCAATACAAGTTGATAATTTAATACAATTATTTGCTGTATTATATATAATTTAAATATAAATTGCTAGTCTATATTATAGTAAATTCACAAATTATTTCTATTATCTTTCTAAAATTATCATATTTTATATTAAATAAATAATTTTTGCTTATACATTTACGAAAAGAAAAATTCGTAACGTATGTAAATTCTAAAACATGTAGGAGACCTGATATTTCCTTATTTAGCGCTCTATTATTTATAATTATTAAAAAAAAATTATTACATTTCAATAAAGAACTCTTTATATATATATATATATATATATATATATATATATATATATATATATATATATATATATATATATATAATGAATGTATATTTTAGGAAATTGCGAGAGGTAGCTCATACCTCAGACTCCGTCCTGATAGAGTCGCTATGCAAGACGCAACCGCCCAAATGGCTATGCTACAATTCATTTCTTCCGGCTTACCGAAAGTTGCTGTGCCCAGCACAATTCATTGTGATCATTTGATCGAGGCACAAAAAGGTGGTAAAGCCGATTTGGCTCGCGCTGTAGATGTCAACAAAGAAGTGTACAACTTCCTGAAGACCGCCGGTGCGAAATACGGCGTTGGATTCTGGAAACCAGGTTCCGGAATCATTCATCAAATCATTTTGGAGAACTACGCGTTCCCGGGATTACTGATGATCGGTACAGACTCCCATACTCCAAACGGAGGAGGTTTGGGTTGTTTGTGCATTGGTGTTGGCGGTGCTGACGCTGTAGATGTAATGGCTAATATTCCATGGGAAGTAAAGTGTCCAAATGTAATTGGAGTTAAATTGACTGGAAAATTATCTGGATGGTCGTCACCGAAAGATATTATTTTGAAAGTCGCTGGAATTTTAACAGTTAAAGGAGGAACTGGAGCGATTGTGGAGTATCATGGACCCGGTGTAGATTCTATCTCCTGTACCGGAATGGCAACTATCTGCAATATGGGTGCCGAAATTGGTGCAACTACTTCATTATTCCCATACAATAAGCGCATGCGTGACTATCTCAAAGCAACCGGACGCGAAAATGTCGCAAGCGAAGCTGATAAATTTGAAAAAACTCTATTAACAGCCGACGAAGGAGCGAAATACGATTCAATAGTCGAATTAAATCTTGATACCCTTGAACCTCATATTAACGGTCCTTTCACCCCCGATTTGGCCCATCCAATTGATAAAGTTGGTGCAGCTGCTAAGAAAAACAACTGGCCTGTCGATATCAAAGTTGGTTTGATCGGATCTTGCACGAACAGCTCGTACGAAGATATGGGTCGGTGTGCTAGCATCGCCAAGGAGGCAATGAGCCATGGTTTGAAATCGAAAATTCCCTTCAATGTCACACCTGGATCTGAACAGATCCGGGCTACCATTGAGCGAGATGGAATTGCCAAAATTTTGGGAGATTTCGGTGGCACTGTAAGCATTAATTAAATTAAATTAATACTATTTATTATATTTATGTGAATTTATCTATAGGTTTTGGCTAATGCTTGTGGCCCTTGCATCGGTCAATGGGACCGCAAGGATGTGAAGAAAGGTGAAAAGAACACCATCGTTACATCTTACAATCGTAATTTCACCGGTCGTAATGATGCCAATCCTGCAACACATTGTTTCGTTACCAGTCCTGAGTTAGTTACAGCTCTCAGTATTGTTGGAACTTTAGATTTCGACCCAAGGAAAGATGAACTTACAGGTATAAAACATAATTTACTCCTACGTAATTTATTTTTATTATTCATATATTTCATTCAAACAACTAGTACCTAACGTCGGCATTATTTGTTTGTGATTTTAGGCAAAGACGGTAAAAAATTCAAGTTATCCAATCCGTTTGCTGCGGAACTCCCAGCCAACGGTTTCGATCCCGGTGTAGACACATACCAAGCGCCACCCGGAGACGGATCCAATGTTCGTGTTGATGTTGACCCGAAGAGTAACCGTTTGCAGCTATTGGAACCTTTCGACATTTGGGACGGCAAAGACATGATCGACATGACTATTTTGATCAAAGTTAAAGGAAAGTGCACCACCGATCACATATCCGCTGCTGGTCCATGGCTTAAATATCGTGGACATTTGGACAATATTTCCAATAATATGTTTATTGGGTAAGTTTTATTATGATACATTTTAATGGAGTCTTACGAAATATTTATTATTATTTATGTTTGCGTTCTAGTGCTGTCAATTCTGAGAACAATGAAATGAACAAGATTAAAAATCAAATGACTGGTGAATGGGCTGGCGTACCGGATGTTGCTCGTCATTATAAGTCCAAAGGTGTTCGATGGGTAGCTGTTGGAGATGAAAACTACGGCGAAGGTAGTTCTCGCGAGCACGCCGCTTTGGAACCCCGTCATTTGGGTGGCCGAGCAATCATCGTCAAATCGTTTGCTCGTATCCATGAAACAAATTTGAAAAAACAAGGCATTCTCCCCCTCACTTTCGCCAATCCTAGTGACTACGACAAAATCCAACCCACCGACAAGATTAGCCTGGTGGGATTGAGCAATTTAGCTCCGGGCGTTCCTGTTACATGTGAGATCAAACACAAAGACGGCAAAGTCGATAAAATTACGCTCAATCATACATTGAATGAACATCAAATCGAGTGGTTCAAGGCTGGCAGTGCACTTAACCGTATGAAGCAAGTGGCGAAGTAATTTTCGTGTTTTTAAAACAAATTATTAATAAAATATACACTGTAAAAATTAGGACAATATGTATTGTGAATTATGTAAAGTTTTTAGTTTAATTGTATCCTGTTCTTTTTAATGAAAGTTTATGCTGTTATAAAACAATTTTTTGTTTTATTTCGATGTATTTTTAGAGTTTACATGCGCACTTTTGAATAAAGTACCTAAGTCAATTCAATCATCTTGATTTTTTTATTTTTCCAAAAACGATTACAATACTTCCTTATATACATTCGTATAACAAATAAAAATCGAACAAAAAACACCAAGACTTTAGCCTTAAAACTCCTTAAAATAATGGTAATACATAGGTAACATTATAGTTATAAACAATATAAATATATCAATTTACTGTAGTAAAATTTTAGACAAAAATAATGTAAAAGTGTTTGATTTTTTTTTATACTAATTGGAATTTTTTAGGTTATATATAACCTCAAAATTTTAATTAATTTTTCACACCTTTTAAATTTTCAAAAAGATGACTTGCATATTCTAAAACATGACTTACAAAAAAAAATTTTAGGTTATATATAACCTCAAAATTTTAATTAAAATTTCACACCTTTTAAATTTTTTTATCAAAATTTTGACCAAATTTTAACAAAAATTGAACAATTTTAATTGAAATTTTTAGGTTATATATAACCTCAAAATTTTAATTAAAATTTCACATAAAAAAAATTATACATTTTGATCAAATTTTAACAAAAACTAAAAAATTAAATATGTATCTATCTTTGAGGAGCCTTTTTTTGTGCATTATGATGTGACACATCTGAAAATAAAAATAGAGGAAAAGGGTATTTCATTTCAGAACAAAATTCATGCTATATTTAATAAATTAATTCATGTTACAGTTTCATTAAAAATTAGGTATTTATATACATTAATTAATGATTCTATAACTGTATATAAACTGTAAACGTGTTATAAACAATGATTCAATTTGTTTGAGAACAGAATTATTTAAAAACGGATTCTATAAAATTCAAAAAAACAAGGCTATAGACTTGCCGTTTTTTTGGTCAAAAAAAAAAAATCTCTCTGATACGCGATTTTAGCGTCTCTAATTTTTGCTTGAGTCCATACCTAGTGCGAAACCGCGCGAGAGCTCTGTGGCGCTGCTGGTTCCCGCAGAATTAATTAAAAACGGAATCTATAAAAATCAAAAAAACACCAAGGCCTTGCCGTTTTTTTTTCAAAAAAAAAAAAATCTCTCCGGTTCGCGATTTTAGCGTCTCTAATTTTTGCTTGGCTCCATACCTAGTGCGAAACCGCGATAGAGCTCTGTGGCACTGCTGGTTCCCACAGAATTTTAAAAACGGCTTCTATAAAAATCCAAAAAAGACCAAGGCTAATATAGCTTGCCGTTTTTTAGTCAAAAAAAAAATCTCTCCGATTTTTTAGCGTCTCTATTTTTGCTTGGGTAAGTAGCAAGTGCGAAACCGCGCGAGAGCTCTGTGGCGCTGCTCACGCAGAATTAATTAAAATGGGATTTATAAAAATCGATAAAACACCATGGCCTTGCCGTTTTTTTTCAAACAAAAATCTCGCCGATTCGCGATTATAGAAATCGTTATACCAAGGCAATAAAAACTGCTTAAAATAATGGTAACTAATAGGTAACATTATAGTTAAAACCTAAAAAATCCATTTAACTGTAGTAAAATTTTAGTCGAAAATAATGTAAAAGTATTTAAAAATTTTATTAATTGGAATTTTTAGGTAACCTCAAAATTTTAATTAATTTTTCACACTTTAAAATTCTCAAAAAATGACTTGCATATTCAAAAACATGACTTGCAAAAAAAAATTTTTAGGTTATATATAACCTCAAAATTTTAATTTTTTACAAAAAAATTATGAAAAAATTTACCAAATTTTAACAAAAATTGAAATATTTTAATTAAAATTTTTAGGTTATATATAACCTCAAAATTTTAATTAAAATTTTACATTTTTTTAAAACACCTTTTAAAAAATTTACCAAATTTTAACAAAAATTGAAATATTTTAATTAAAATTTTTAGGTTATATATAACCTCAAATTTTAATAAAATTTCACACCTTTTAAAACTTTTCAGCAAAATTTTGACCAAATTTTAAAAATACGTTATTTAGAACGTAAAATTTTCAATTAGTATAAAAAGTTAAAATATGTACTTACCTTTGAGGAGCCATTTTTCTTGCATTATGATGTGACACATCTGAAAATAAAAGTAGAGGAAAACGGATTTCATTTCAGAACAAAACTCATGCTATATTTAGATTCATACATTTATTTAATAAATTAATTCATGTTACAGTTTCATTAAACATTAGGTACTTATATACATTAATAGATAATTTATTCTAATAACTGTATGTAAAGTGTAAATATGTTATCAATAATGATTCAAATTGCTTGGGAACATTTAAGGGTAGGCTCTTGCTGGCATTCGGAATTTTCTGATCTCTATTGCAAGAAAGTGGTGGTTGAGGGTTGTTGGTTTGTTCGCTGGTTCATCTGTCGTCGCGTAGATGTGGCAAAAGGACCGACCGCCCAGCTGTAGGCTGCTGTGCATCATATTCCGTTGCTGCAACAAAAAAAGAAAATTTTTTATTCATTTATCATAATTTACAATATTTTAAATAAAATTAGCTTAAATAATTTGAATCATTTTTTAAATTTTCTACTATACTTTCCGACTCATATTCTTAACTGTATAAAAGTGGAAATACATATATGTACCTAATGCTAGAATAATTATTGGGTTTGTTGGTGGTACCTGGCTTTCCTCCTGTCCTGTAGTTCATAACTATGGAGGCAGCTGATACATGTTGACTCCCATATGGCAAATTTTCTCAACGTTATTATTTCGATTAATCTACATCCTCCGTTGACGATTGATGATGATATACATATGTATATATCTTCAAACCGTCGTTCGTCCCATGGTCACCGTTATTCCGTGTTACTTGACTTTTTCACACAACTGAAAATAAAAAATATTGAAAAAAAAAACGTATCTATTCTGAATAAGAATTCATAAGCATTAAGGATCAATCGCTACAGCCAAAACTGCTAATGCTATAATCATGAAACTTTAAACTTAAGATTTGTATATGACTTGAAAAGAATATTCAAACCGGAAATGCATATTTATTCGTTATCTTTTGCGGATTCTACAATATCTCCAAAAACGGCTGCACTTACAGCAAATATAACAATATTCAAAATGAAAGGTTTTTATATATAAGTATAATAAAAAGTATTCCGATTACAAGAAAATTGCAATTGAAATTCTTCCACATTAAAAATATTATATATGAATATTTTGTTAGGTTTGTAGTTCATTTGACGACTAAAAAACGTCCGGCTATAATAAATTCTAATATAACAATATTTTAATATCCTTTCTATCTAAATAAAATCTACCTACTACGTATAAGAAAGTCCAGTGCAGATGTTTATATATGAAAATATAATATATAAAACAGTATCACATCATAATACGTGGTTATTAATGTTGTTTTTCAAGTCACGGCTTCATTAGTAAGAGTATAAAAGCAACATTCAGTCGTTCGGTACTTCTTGGTCATATAAATAAATTATTATGAATATAAAATCCAATTCTGTTATTTTTATAAGTTTTCTGTGTTTTTATACATCTATCAATGCCGTTACAAGTAAGTTTACTCAAAACATATTGTACGATTCAGAACAAATCAATAAATCTATTCGAGAGTGTAAATATTATTTAAGCTATTTAATTGCATTACTAATCTAACATCAATTGATTTTACTAAATGTATCACACATAATCGATTTTAAACATTTACAATTTCATCTTAAAGAATTATAGACTTTTTACATAGCTATACGAATTTATTAAATTAAAACAAAACAAAATTAAATTTCATACACTTCCTTAATGTTTACGAAATAAATTATTGGAGGCCGTCATTAAGCCTAATAGAAAATATTTTATTCAAATTCTAGACTTAAAACATGCTACTGCTTGTGAAGAACAAACGTTAGATTTAAAATGTGACAATAAAGAAAAAATTACAATTCTATATGCAAATTATGGGCGATCGTCTTTGGCAGTGTGCAGTAATGTTAACGCAATAAATATTACTTGTTACAATCAAAATACTGTTTCGACGTTGAAAGAAATGTAGGTGTTAATGTTTAATGTTGATAATATAATTTTATTAACTAACTAATAGTTAATTTAAGATAAAATTTATTTTAGTTGTGAAGGTGAACAACAATGCAGTGTACAGTCGTCCAATAAAATATTTGGTGACCCCTGCTACGGAACTTCTAAATATTTGTTTGTATTGTATCGTTGTGCAGCTCTAAAAGGTAAAATTCTTTTAAAACGCTTTATCGATGGCCATGAGAGTAGTATAATTAATGATAAAAATAATTCATATCTAACAAATAATTATAATGATACGAATATATGACAACATTTTAATTAAAATTTAGAGATCATAGACCCTGAAAACGAAAATTCTACGAAAACATCGTTTATGTGGTCATTATATTTTTCCAAAACTTTTCATTTTGCCATAATTAAAAACATTAGGATTTTTAAGAAGTGAATTCAATTTGGTGATTGAGAATATTTTAAAATTATTTTTAGACTTCAAAACTGCGTTAGCATGTGAAAACGAAAATGCAAAGTTGGAATGTGAAAAGGGGCAGTTGATTAGGATTTTGGATGCAAATTATGGAAGAAAATCTCAGCATACATGTGCGTATGGAAGTATTCAATCCACAAATTGTGGCAGTACAACTTCCATAGATATTGTTTCTGATAAATGTAACAATAAACGAAAATGTAATTTAAACGCTTCAAATAATAAATTTGGTGACCCATGCTTTGGCACAGTTAAGTACTTATCTATTAGGTACAAATGTTTACATGGTATGTATTTTTTTGCAACGAGTTTATTTCTAAAAATTATTTCTAAAGAATGAAAAAGTGTCTCATTTTTTCTTCTCTTGGAAAATCAAGTTAAAACATCTTTCTACTACTTTAAAACCTTTTTGTACGCTCTATAATTTCTCAATGATTTTAGGGGATGCAGAAGATGAAATTGATGGATTCAATTGCAACGATGGCACAACAATTCCTCAATCACTTATGTGCAACGGTATTAAAGATTGTTCCGATGGAGATGACGAGTTTTTATGTGATTATATAACTAAATACGCTTGCGAAGGAAAAAAATTAAAGATAAAATGCAAAAAGAACGAAACTATTCGTTTAATAAATGCGAATTTTGGTCGATTGTCATCAACTGTATGCCCTAAACCAAATCATATGAAGAAACTACATTGCGTATCCGGTGAAGCATTTGGAATTATCCAGAAAAAGTATTAAATATTTTTGAAGACAATAGAATATTGCCATTAATATTAATTTTGTTTTTAGGTGTGAGAATTTGCAAATATGCGAATTGCAATCTTCTGTAGAAGTATTTGGTAATCCATGCGGAAACACCTTTAAATATACGGAGGTGCATTATGAATGCTTGAAAAATCCAAATAGTAGACACGCCATAGATATTAGATCTGTTTGATTTTTTTTTAAACTTGTTTATATATATTAATGTTTTATGATTATCTATCTATACTTATTTGTCAAAATATCGACGAAAATCATGAAACATATTTTAGAGAAATTTTATAAGCTAAACCGTACTATCACCACTACACACCAAAAATACATATCAATATTTATTTTAATTCAATTACAGAACAAATGAATATTTATTATGTTAAAAATGTATTAATTGAATATCATTTACAATTTTGTATTAATTTTGGATAAATAAATAAATATGGTCAAATGAATAAATGTGTGTATAAGGTTTATATGTACTATATATTAGGTGGGTCATCTGTTGGTTCCTTTTTGAAGTGCGTGTTATTTCGACAGTTTGCAACACTGACCGCGCGTGACATTGATAGATATGTAGTGTCAAACCTCTGCTGTAAGTATAAAAATTGATTAGGATAGAAAAAGTGGTGATTAAAACGCAAAATATTTCTAGAGGATTGTTATTTGTTCCAATATCTATATTTTGTATAATAATAATCATAATAAATAATTAATTATACATATAGGAAGATTTCAACAACTTTATATTACAGAGTGTAAGAGTGAAATCCAGATGAGTGAGTATTAAAACTTTTTTTTTTTTGGTTTTGCTTGTTTAATTTAATTTTTGTGAATAAACCACGCATAATATAAATCTATCACTCTTTGAAATAAAAACAACGGAAAATATACTTTTCTTCCTCCATTGTTTAACATCATAAAATTTAACAACATTCTTAATTCTTACACATTTTTAGAATTTTGCACCATACATAACCATTTATTAACATGTTTGTGTCAATTATGTATATTAGATACAATATTTTACTTAAAATGATTCAAAATAAAAACTTAAAAAATTATTTATGTACAATGAAAAACAGAGATGTATTTAAAATAGAAATATCCTAACTAGAATCCTAAAAGTAGTCACTATTCGTTTTTAGTTTAGTGGCGAAATTTTTAAATTTTAATCTACTCTTCAATGGTAACGCGAAAATCATACTATTTTGACAAAACTATCTTCATTTCCTAAAACCATAATAATCTCTTTATATATTGTACAATTTTGTATACACGTCACCAGTAAGGATTAAAAAAGAAGTTACTCATAAATCTAAATTGACAAGAAAAGAGCAAGATATCATTAATAAAATGGCTTGATTAAAAAGCATTTTAGCGATTTTAAATTACAATTATTTCAAAGCGCGCGAATGCATTTGGATATTTTGTTCTAGTCTTGTAAATATTATAACATTATTTTCTAAATCACTTAATAATATCTCGCCACTAATTTTATTAATAGGAGTGAGTATATATTGAAAATGTACTAATTATAGATATATTATTAAAGTGATTTAATAAACAGCAAATACATTTGTTGAGCATCACGTCATTTCTCATACATATTATGTCTAGAATGATCAAACAATTATAAAGTATCAAGTAATTAATAGGCAAAAGAAATTATTTAACTGTTGTTAAAATAAAAAGATTTTGTCTATTTTCAATTTAAAACCTTACTTTTTGATAAATGATAAATAACATTAAGATAGCAATTACAAATTTGTTAAATCACTTTTTCAATAAATTGTCTACAGTCAAAATTTGCGTTATTACATTTACATTATAAAACGTTTATTTATTAATTTGCAAACCCGTCGAACCCTTGTGATTTCATGAGTTAAGAATATTAAAATAATTTAATATTTTCTACTCACTCCTTTAGTACAGAATTATTTATTTACGATTTACAGATTTTAACTTAAACAATATTATTATCTTTTCCCGTACATTCTACCGAAAATACGATCTTTAATATAAAAATAAAAAAGATCTAAAATCTTTCGTAGACATTTTGCAATAATAAAAAATGAAAAATATTTTGCCTTTTCATCGAACTACCTTGCTTTACAACTTATATCTATGTATTTATGTATTTACAGTTAGATGGTTAGACTATAATAGAATCTATACAAAATCATTCTCCATGATTTAACGCTGTTTTAATTGATTTTTTTCAAGATTTATTTTGGGGCAATTTGTTTGAATGTGCGTTAGTATACTGTCTCAGAAACATGAAGATATTTTACATAGGACCTTGTGCTTCTTCATTTTGTATGTGCTAGGGGTAAATTTATGCTTTGAGATGTCCATTATTGATAGTTTTATTTAATTACATTTTTTACGATTAGATTAAATTTCATAGAAAATTTTGTAGTAAAAATTTTAATCATTTCTTTTGCTTGATGAGCGATTTTTTAAAATAATTATAATATAGTGTTATTGTAACATTACTTATTATTTTAGAGTAATGTATATATTTTATTCAAGAACGTTTTTACTTGCCTATATTTTATTTAACCAAAGACGATTATTCGATTTGCTCGGTAATTATAATATGATATTTTAAAACATGCTACACTGATAAAAACGTAATTAATATTAGTGCATTCTTTGTAATGGTAAAATTACCCAAATTATATAATTTTATTAAATTCTACAAAATAACCAAATAATTTTCCTAAATTCTGTAAATTACATGTTTTAAAATTGAATATTAAAACTAATGGACATTTGCATCCATTTACAGTGTAGCTTTGGAATGTAAGAGTTAATATGTCTATAAAATATTTTTTTGCATTAATTTCAAAATTGCTACGGTCATTTTGGCTTCCTGATCACATGCTGGATGTTTAATATTTCCATATAAAAATATTTAAATATATTTTGATAAGTAGCAATGTTTTTAAATTATAGTAATTTGGCTATGACTGTTTTATTAATTGGTTTGGTTAGGAAAATAAATATTTCTATAAAAAAATATATATAAATTTTCGTCTTTGGTTGTATAAAATATCAAGATATGATTTCACAACGTCATATTTCTATATCACAATCTTTTACAATTTTTAAATATTTTCATTTATACCTATATTGTTACTTTGTTCATTAATAATTTTAAGATTATGGACTTTGCAAAATACATACATTTATTTTAATACCTAGTGTGTATCACAATAAAAGTTGTTATTTTTCTTTTAAATATATTTGGTCCAACAATTACTCATTTAAACAAGAAGTATTTCATAGTAACAATGGGGGGGGGGGGGTAAAAATGACGTGCCGAAAATAAAAGGGCATACTATTACACGCACGCCATTTTGGATATGTTACTCAGGGAAGTGGGGTGCGCGAGCTGTGTAAGCAATGATTGTTGTTTAGTATGGCTTTATATTTTACAGGGACTTTTGAATTTCGAATGTAAAATATGTTTGACATTGCTCGTAAAGATTCATTGTAATATATGTATTACTTCACTGGTTATTTTATACAAAAATTAAATATAGTTTAGCACGGAATTTCCTTATATTTAAAAATCAATTATTTAATTTTTTTTTGTTGTAAACCAATATTTTCTTATAAACTAAAATATAGACCCCCCATTCAATTATTCAATTTAAAAATATATCAATCCAGTTTATTATAAAATATCTTTCATGTTTTAACTCTACTTTCACTATTTTATTTCAAATAACTTTTAGGGTAAAAATATATACCTTAATTCTCGAACATGACTTTATTTGCTGTTACATTACGCTCATAATTTATTTTACATAAAATAAATAGGCTATATATAAAGAATTAATTATTTTTTTGGTTTTTTAAATCTACAATTTGAGCTATACTTCAATTCTCATTTTAAATTTGTCTACCTAACTGAAAGACATGTGGTAAAATGTCCTTGAAACATTCAGAACAGGACTAAGTATTATTTATTTAGATAAAAAAAGAATAAAATTATATCAACATTGATTTCTTACAAAGCGAAGCACCACTGTATTTTTTGTCATTAATTTGAAAAGAAACTCAAACATAATTTACATTCTTTAAGGGAGAAATATTTTAATTATCTACTAGAAAAATACACACAGCTTTTAACAAGAGAAAAATAAATATTATGTTACCTGTAAAAGAAAAGTACTATTGTACTTTGTATGAACTAAAAGAAAAATAATTGTGTGTACTATTGTATTTTGTTTGAACTCAAAAGAAATCAAAAAACAAAAGCCATTGGTTGAAATGGCTTGGTCCCTGATTTAACAATATATTTTCAAATTAATTTACAGACTAACACAATTTTTAAAACGTGATTTTATTAAAGCTTCAAGCATCGGCAATGATGAAACACAATTTTTTTTAGTGATATTTAAAAATATATTGGTCCAAATTCTCACGTAATACAAATTTCAAAAATACTCGCATAACAAATTATTTTTATTTACTTATTTGGGCATATGAATTATAAAGAAAAACACCAAAAAAATGGTGAAAGCGTACAGTATGTATTTTCCATGTTTTAAAACAGAAGTTGATTTAATTCAGATTCATTCAAATATTCGTTAGATCATACTGGTTTTCTAGTGATTACCAGGTTTTTATTGCAATTTTTGTTATAATTTTATTTAGTTTTTTGTACAATTAATTTAGTAACATTGAGGTTTGGATTTTGAAAATTCTTAATAAGTTTTTAAGATACATATTTTTTATATTACAAATAAACCTTAAATAAATGCTTTTAATGGTAATTAGATGTAAACATATTTTCACTATACTTTGTGAGGTACGATAATTTTCATTGGATGTCACTTGATTGTTCAATTCGTCACGAATAGCGCTACTCGCGGCGAATAGCGTATTAATACACAATTTACAAGCCCATCATTTTAGTTGTATAGAAAGATCTCACTGTTTTGTGACTTTTAGACAAGTTGTTTTTCGCTGCAGTGCACTTTGGTTTTGAATTTTAAAATTCAATGAGAATTTGGTCCAAAAAAATTATAGGTTCAGCATTTATAATAATATCTATTCGGTTGCCCGGAATTTCTACAAATTCTCACCTTATGTTAGTTGTGTCTAATAGTTATTTGGTGAATTAAGTTCTAGCTTATCTACAATTAATTTACAATAGTTTTTAGAAACTGTGACTGTATTTTTAACTTTATACAAACAGTCACTCACTAAATTTATAAATTAGGTTTGGTAAAAATACTGTCTTTGTATAGAAATCAAAGATGGATTTTAGATAACATTTTAAATATACAATTAAAATGTTATCTAAATATTAATATACCCAACTTAGGTGATTGGCTGAATTTATGTGTATACATCAAAATAATTTAAGAAAATGTCTATTTATAAATAAACAACAAATTCCGGGAAAATTAAATTACTAATTGTGCTTGCGCAGATAAAAAATAAGAATTCATTCGCACGTAGTATATTTTTAATTAGAATTAAACATTAATTTCAAGCAATTTATTATCAAAGTCAGTATTTAGATTTATTTAATAATAAATAAAATTGAAACTGACTTTTCAAATTATATTTATTTGAACCGGAGCAAGTAATTTTCTCAGTAATTGTTGGTAATTAAAATAATCTTGAACTGCTCGATATTTTAACAAAATTCAGACCTAACATCCAAATTGAGTACGCATTTCATCCTATCCTTAATTGGAAATTTTAATCGTTTTAAAAACGTAGAATTAGGTCATAATCCAATTGTTTTTTTTATAGTGTACCATCACTTTTTTACTTAACTTAAGATTGGTATAATTGGTTTTGCGTTTCAAGATGGTGTGGTCGGCGTAACTGTTGTTTCACACTGCGACGAATGCGGTGTTTTCAGCTTGACTTCAGTGGCTGAAAACTCGAGCTTCGGCAATGACAGTTTCAACGCAGGATTGTCCAAACCAACTCCGTTCGGGTTTATGAGAGTCAGTGATGATGCGAAACCATACACTCCTAAGTCAAAATGAAAATTTAGATTAACATTACAGTAAATATTCAAGTTTAGAAAAACCAAACATCAATAGAAAAAAAATTAAAATCAACCACAAACATTGATGCCATTCCATGATGCTAAAAAGAGATAAATAAAGTTAGAGTAGGGGAGATGTGTTTTGAATAGAAATAGAAAATAGTGTGGTGTTGATAGTTTTAGAATAGAAAGATAACATTTAATAGACAATAATAAAATATTATGAACTGACCGATGGTGGCAGCACTACATCTCATTTTAAACCGAATACCAGAACAACTAGTGTTCTCATACGTGTTAAGTCGCATTGCACCTAATGTTTAAGCCTTTTAATACGTGGTATATATTGAGAGCGTTCACATTGCGTCATGTATATTTGTAGCACGTTTATTGCTGTGATTAGAATAAAGATTTAATTATTTTGTTTAACCATTTATACACTTAACTTAATAAAAAATGAAAATGTGTTTTTAACAAATGTTTTTTTGTTGTTGAATAAGTTTCATTATATATTTATTTTGTGACAAGTTGCAGTGAGTGGATAAATATACTTTTTAATGAGAGAATTTTAAATTATTCATCTCTCCAAAGACTTGTAAAGGATTTGCAAAAGATTTTTCAAAGTAATCCCGTAGTGCGTAGTATACGTTTTAATTTATTTTATTAATTGCAACTTGTCTAAATTTCAACGTTTGAAAAATAGTTTCTTGTTTTTTGTACGTACATATACTGATGCATAGGCTTAAGGTTGCGGGAGAAAATTGCGATTTTTTAAAATATTTTGAATCACAATTATTGTAATCCAGCAACAGTAGCATTAGTTTTCAAACATTACGTTTAATTCATTAGAATTTCCTAAAATCCGAATTATTTTGATGAATGTATAAGTACAGATATTAAAATTGAAAACTTCAAAACATATTAACATGACTATTGTTTAAACAAATTGTATTTTATTAATAATTTTGTACGATTTAGAGATAATATTTGTGCTGGGTGATAATGATTGATTTAAGTGAGTTATTTTTGAGAAAAATATAATGGTGTATTTTATAACTCAATAGTTACTTTTTTGTGCAACCTCAAGCCGCAGGCTCTAAATTTGTTACAACTAATATAAAAACGGTAACAGCATTCTGCGAATAAATCGTTCATTCATTGGCATATTGATACTACTATTCAGTTTTGAATAAACAACTAGTTCATGCAACTCGTGCTTCATAATTCATAAAGCTAATATTCCACTTTTCATTATATTTAGGTACTACTGAAAATAGTTGAAAAGCCATTTTAATATTTCAAATATATTTTCAACTAGGTAATGTGTTAATTAAGTTATTGTACACAATATAAAATTCAAGTTTTTTAGTTTATACACTATTATATGTTTCAATATTTCAATGACCTACTAGTTTGAATAATAATTATTAAATTATTATTTTAAGAAAAAAATATAATTATTTTGAATTTCTTGATATTCTTTATACCTAAAAGTTTTTTTTAAAAGGTAGATTCCAATTTTAGCTAATCCGTATATTAAAATTAGTTCGTATTTAAAAAGGAGTAGAACAATTATATGACAACTATTTAAGTAAGATTTATATGAATACAACGAATTTAATAAACAATTAACTTATACTATTAATAAAACATAGAATATTAGCTTTAAATTCTACAAGGGTACACATGCCATGATAAATAACTTTCTGCTACAGAACAAATACATGAAACACACGGTATACTTCACGACAATTGAGAATTATGCAAGTGAGGCTTTGATGCTTTTAAACGTCGATTGTTTATTAACATTGCAGGATAGTTGCGGTTTCGACACAATGGAGAAACTCGACGAAAACAAACACGACTGGCTTTTGCATTTGTTAATAACTGACTGAGAGTTTGAACTATTTTCAATAGAGTTTTTACCCAAAGCATTAATTCAGTGACATGATCTTAAATGTAAACGCGCAGCACATAAAAGTCAAGTCAGTATATATATATTTTTAAATTTTAATTAATCAAAGTCTTCTAAATAAATCTTTGACAAAGTTTATTCAAAATTACACCAATTTTAATTAGAGAAATAAAGGAATATTTTCTATACGTTTTTGTTTTATTTATATATAAATATTTTTTTTGTTTGAAAGCATGGTAACATAATTTTAAAATGATTTGAATAAAAACTCAATTAGTATATTTATAATCAAGATCAAGGAATGTTTAAATTTTTATTACTTCTAGCAAATTGCAGGCGCTAGGAACAGACAACCTGACAAAAACGAATATGGGATTTGTTTTTGGACTATATCTTCTTTCTTTTTAGGTAACATAAACATACGGATATGACTAATTTAAAACTATTCATATTAATTTATAATTATTTATAGTAAAACAAAACTAATAGCAAAATTTTAATTAGCTACTTACTAATTGGTACCTGAATTTAGCTAATTGGAAAATATATGATTAATTTAAATTGACAATAGTGGTACAGGAAATAACTAAATTTGGTAATCAATAGGTATACAATTAACTGAAATTCAGAAGGGTATAATTCAATCTATTATTTAATTCAAAATTAATTAACAAAATATGATAATAATAATAAAAAAATTATAATTAGGTGAAAGTTATAATAATTTACGATGATAATTTTAAGTTAATAGCTAAATTTACTTATAGTAGGTTCTGTACGATATAAATAATTAATAATCAACTATAAAATGAAATTAGAAATATAAAATAACAATAATATGGCGTGTTAATGATTACATTTGGTATAAGATTATAAAAAAACTGTTGTTATTAATATGTTCAATTGAAAATTAAGGTTATACTCCAAATGGCTAGTTATAAATTAGAGTAAAAATGGTTGACACAAAGGATTAGAATCAAAATAACTGATTAAAAGTCAGGCAATAATTCCACTTGCATAAAATACTCAATTGGTTAAAATACCCTCTTTAGGATGTCATGTCGGATTTCGTTCCGTTGGTACGTATGTTCGTGTTGAGGTGCTCGTCATCTGTAAAAATATATACAAATACGTGGTGATATTTGTGACGAGTAGGCGCACAACAACGTAAACAATTTGTCATTTGTGAGTTTTGCAATAGTATATCATGGAAAATGTCTGTTTTACCGACACATGATGGTCACATTGGGTGGCCGGGTAGGGTAGCATGTCGCAATATTTGTTATTGGTTTTCGGTGGTAATCTATCGGTTACTGTCATGCGATGTCTGGACCCCGGACCCCGGATAATGAAATACTTTATATAAATAGTCGATGTAGACACATGACATGGACAAAAAGAAGTGTTTCGTTAATTTTACATTCTCATTCGTCGATATAAATCAAACATCGATTGAATTTATTTCTCCTTACAGAATTCAGATGAGCTCAGATTAATTTGTTTTGAAATTAGTTGCAAAAATTGTATATATTATAAATTTGTGAAGTATGAACTATAGAAAAATCAAATATATTTTTAATTAATTTTATTGTTGTAATTCATGTCATGAATTATATTTAAAATTGAAAGCCTTTCTGCAATTTCTTAGAAAGGTAAGAGAAAATATAGAAACAGTAAGAATTATAACTGTCAGATGTTTTACAATTCAGAAAGCATAAAGCGAATAAATTGTATTGTGTAATTTATACAAGAGCAGAATTCATTCTCAAATTGTTCATGATTGTGTTTTTATACACCTACTACGTAAAATATGGAGTCGAAGGTACAAAAACGAGATTTCGAATAATTTCTACGAAAAGATTAATAACAGTTTCAGATTTTTATCACCGACTCATAAATTCATAGCGAAAAAATGTCTTGTTCCCAGATAAAATCAGCCGTGTTTTTGCTTCAAGCAAAACGTATATATGTTAGATCACGTAGTCACAGAAAAATAATGGGAAACTTTGGTAAGAAATATATTAATAAAGTTTAGCGGGGAAAACTCTAACATGTGGTAATCGACACATTGCATGTTATACAATTATATCGAAATCTAACAAAATCAGTACAATTATTTTAAAATGGAAAACAACACATCATTTTCGAAAAACGTAACGATATCGTTACTAAGCAATATATCTATATTATCATCGCAACGTAAGCATTCTGCTCTTGTATTTTCAAAGCTGTGCTCGTATAAATGAATAATTGTAACATTACAACAAAAAGCATTTTGTGAGAACGAGAGTATCATAAAAACAATAGCGTTTTTTTCACAATTAACACGCAGGCACTGTTGGTCTTTAGCATTCTTTATTTATTAATTTGTTGTATTTTAAGCGTGGGTATTTTTGTTCATTGCACGGAAAATAATGAAGCCTTTGTTTGAAATTTAAATTATTATGACATCTGAAAAAAATGTGTATTACAGTTGTTTCAATATTTTCATTTTCAGCACTTTGTATTTGCATATCATTACAAATATGCTAATTTATTTTGAACTAAAATTCTTTTTTTAAGTATCAGCAATTAACATTAATAAATATGTTTTTTTTTTAAATATTTTAAATACTTATATATTCCTGAATATATTTAGGATTAGATTTACTTGTTGATAGATTTTATTTGAAATTATCGATAAAATAATAATAACGATAGATATTTAAAATAAACAATCGATAAAATTAATTTGCTAAAACATCATAAACATAAAACATATTTCAGATACATAACGTAAACTAGAGGTTAAGTTTACCTACGTATTTTATTGATAATTTTAAAATTTCATATTTGAAGCAGCTGATTGACGTCACATATTTAGTATTTATAAACACCAAATCTAAACACTCAAAAGGTAGATTTTTTCCCACTATTTAAAATTTTAATTACCTACTACTATCCAATTAATTCAGTGGTTGAAAAGCCGCTATAATGTCCGTCGCAATAACATTTGGTGCATAAGAAACCCGTTATTTTTTTATGGAGAAAAGTTCCTTTTTTAATATAACTCCCAAAAACTACTACAAATTTCTTTTCTTAAATAAAATATATCATCAGCTGACAAGTAAAAGTGACTAAGACCAAAATTTACGAAAGAAATTGATAGCTTGTCTTTTACTTGCGCAGTAAAAGTATTTTATTTGTCCACACTTTTTCGGAAATGATATATCTGTATAAGTTTGGACAAATACATTTCTACCACGCACGGAGAACATCTTAAAATGTCATTTTGTTAAGCTTTTTTCCCAAACATTGTCACTTTTACTTATCACGATATACGTATACCAAAATGAATTATTAACATTGTAGGAGTGTGTACGTCTTTAGTCAAAAATATTTAATATCTTTTGGCAAGCTAAATTATAAATAATTGGGACGTCACTCGGTAGCTTGAGAATTATTTGATAATATTTAATAACCTTGTCGAATTTAAATTTGATATATTTTATGTTACGTCGTGGTAGAAATATAATTTTAAATAGTAGAAATATTTAAAAGTTTTATTGATTCAAACAAAAGCATAAGGAAAGTTTGAGTGTTTTGTTACAACTTTTATTTGCGTACGACTGTATATTCGGTTGTAAAAACCTTTTATTTGCCTTTGTTATAGGGTCTTTTTTCGGCCAACAGTACCTCTGTGCTTGGTTGTAAAAACTTTGCTCTGGTGTCAGTGAGATTGTGTAACATTTTGTGTTTCTGTATTTGCTTGTGAGCGTATATAAATGTGTATTTGTATGTTGTGTTTGTGTATGAGTGCGTTACTAGATGTGCCACTGTCGCACACACACACTGGTTGTTCGAACCTCTCTGCAATAAGAACCGTGCCTTTTGAAGATGGCCTCTTTCAGAGCATATGCTCCAAGTGACTGTTTTGACGATGTAGAACTGAAACGATCTGTTCTTCATGTAAACCTATATACGACGTAATCAATATCACAAATATGTATACATTTACACTGTTGTAAATTGCTATTAATTGTAGCATTGTTACAAATAATCTATTTCCTTCTGAAAATATATAAATATATATATGTATTTGTTTAAATTTGCATAAACTTAACTTTCTATTTTTAGAAGATATTATTTCCTTATTTTAATACTCTAAACTTGAAAGTAAACGTTGCCCAAAACAACATATTAATAAATCTAATTAAACTTACCCATTTTTGGCCCAAGTCCAATCATATCTTTAGGATGGTTCGTCTTGATCGCGTTCATACGTCTATTTTGAATCCCTGAATTGAGACCCGGCGCAGGTGGCGCTCCAGTGTTAGGACAATTTTGTCCCGTTTGTCCTGGCAGTCTAGGTGCACGCGGTTGCTCAACCGGCAGTACTCTTCGTCGTTTCTTCGGTAGCTTCGCTCGCGCCTGTAACCGAATCAAGTAGCCATGACAGTGGTAACCTAATCTTAAAAGAGCTTAGAACACATGTGCGTTTTAATTGCTTCTAAACTGTGTTCTACGTAATGAATACTGGTATTAATCAGTCTCGTTACCGATTATTTCAACTCCTTTAGTCGTTATTCCAGCTCTAGTATGCTTAAGGGAATTCTATCCGGCTTGAACTTTGATTAAATGATGTGAGGATTACAGCAAAAACTACGAATGCAAATTTAGACGTAATAATTTCTATACGAACATAGTTTAAATATATTTAACAAAGTTTAAAAAATCCAATTTAAAATTATAGATACATAGAGGCTGTACGCAGTAAACATTATTTGGCTTTATAAATGTACTCTTTAACACTGCGATTTTAATCAAACTTCAAACGATTATTAAAAATTTGGCCGTAAATAAAACTACTTTATAGAGTTCTGAAAACCGGAATATAAATGATTATTTTGGCTATTAGATAAATTGGTGATGATATTTTAGTTTGGCGATTTTTTTTTATTGAAATATGGCAAATAAAAACGAATGTTTGAATTGCGTACACGGGGTCGATTTAATACCGTTTTGCACATTAATCACTCCCCACTTTTCTTTTTGGTACATTTGACGGTTTAATTAATTTCTGTGTATGTATGCGAAACATAGCCTACGAGGTTCCAATTTCAATTCGTCTGAATTATTTCGTTCCCATGATAGACAGAACATATTCGACGGACGCGGTATTGAAATAAGTGATTATATCAAGTAGATTTCCAGTTTCAACAGAAAGAAACGTTTTTTAGCAGTTCGCTAAATACTCGTTGATTTGTAGGTATTCGTTGATGGCCGGTATACTTTGAAGCGATTCCACGCAACAAATATACATTAAAACCATTGCAGTGTGACGCTAGCCACAAGTAACATCAATGAACATATCTTTCAAATTAATTACAATAGTTAACTCTAATTCTTGACTGTCCCAAATAGACAGTCTCATTTTAACTACTAATTATTTTTAATAAGATCTCAGTGACTTTTGATTGGCCTCACACTGCAGTGATTCAAACATATCTTTGTCATGTGTTTCGCTCAGTCGTGCTGCTTGTTCTAGTAGGTGCTTGTAGGAGTCATGTCCAGTGGAATTGAGTGTATTTGGTACAGTGCATGTCAATAGTAATGTTGAAGGTGTGTACAAGACACTAATATTTACAAGGTGTTGAAAAGATTCTTACAAACATCTACGTTAGGTAGAAGAAGGGTCACTACATAATATTCTAATTTTAGAAGAATAATAGCAGTACCTTTTTTAATAAATATGCAAGCGTGATATGAACAAAATATTCTCGAAAGTAGTAATTGACGCCTATATCCAAAGATAGCTTGGATGTTTTCCTAAAGTTTTATATTTGTATTTTGGCTGTATATTTAAATATTACAAATAGCAACTTAGGAGCTAATTAGTACTGCATTTAGTCTTCTGGTCATGCTACTAATAACAATTATTGGAATAACTAGCTTTGAGTTTTAGGAACAATTTTATGATTGGTTACATCAATTCTAGATAATATTAGCACAAGTATTTTCCTATCATTAAATCCTAAATTGGAAATGGGGTTTAACTTGGAGTTGGAGCTGAATTTTGCTTTTAAGATAATAGAAGGTTTATTACTAACACCTACAGATCTATCTGAAAATTAAAAGTTTTCTTTAGACTACAATACCAGTTGAGATAGAGTTGGTGAATCCTTTCAAAAACCTAGTTATTTGCTAAAGATTTTAATATGTATAACTTCGTTAAATCAAAGGAATTTGGTCGTAAAATAGAGATCTCTACACGAACTCAATGGTTATTTATAACAAATATGAGTTAATGGAAAGATCCCGTGTGAGATTTAGTCGAAATGTTGATTACCGTCAGATAGAGTCGGTGAAAAGATGTTTACAAGAACTCAGTGGTAATATATTAACCAAGTAAGAGTTAGTGGAAATATCTTTTAACTAACTCCAAGAGAGTTGAGTAGTAGAACGGTAATTCCAAATATTTATCGTTATTGTTGTCCTCGTCAATGTTGCGTCGTTGTGTGCAAGTGTGAATTACCTGCGTGTGACTGTAGTACATGGCGAAGTTAGAAACGATAACAGGTACAGGCAGCGCAATTGTGAGCACACCGGCCAGAGCACACAGTGCCCCAACGAACATGCCCACATAGGTTTTGGGCGCCATGTCACCGTATCCGACCGTAGTCATGGTGACCAGCGCCCACCATAACCCAAGCGGGATGCTGTTGAAGTCATTGTGAGGATTCGCCTGTATCCGTTCCGCGTAGTACACAAGACTGGCGAAGATAACAATACCGAGCACAAGGAAGAATACTAATAGCGTTAGTTCTTTGGCAGACGCGCGAAATGTTTGGATCAAGATCTTTAACCCGGACGAATGTCGCGTTAGTTTAAACAATCGCATAATGCGAATGATCGAGAAAAACTCTAAAATGTCCGCATTCTCCAAATGCGTGGCGAACTTTTGCAGACTCAGATCAATGTAGAAACTGAGCGTGGCTATGTAATCGATGATGTTCACCGATGACTTGACGAATTCGCACTTATTGGGACACGCAATGAAACGGATTAGGATTTCAAAGGTGAACCAGGCGTTGCAGATGCACTCGATGTAGAAGAAGAAGACGTGTGCGTTCGTGTGCGATTTATCCACCGTCCAATCGGTAGTGTTGGCGGCAGTTTTCACCGGGATGTACTTGATGACTGGCACACGCATATCCGGATGTGTTTTCAAACAAAACGACAGAATCGACACGCAAATGAAGAACACTGAGATCACGCCAATTATCTGGAACAATCACAGTAATTAATACACACTAGTTCTAAACATCAATACACATTTACATGTATGTACATTACTCTGTTATACGTGCTAACAATGGATACATATGTAAACATAATTAGTAGAATCTATTATGGAATTCGAGGTTGTTATAATGTTGGCTTATCAATGATAACTACAAAACATAAAATGCATTTTCATTATTATACATTCAGTATATAATGAATTTGATTCCCAAGTAATTATGAATTCATTTAAATAATGCGGCAATTTTGAGGTTGTATTAGATTTATGGGTTTCGTTTCGACAGAGGTCACCCGGGTTATTTTTGATTTGTTTCTGTACATTCATTTATGTAGTTTTTGTTAGTAATTAAACAAATGCTCTAATTGCTATTCATAATGACTGAATGAATTAAAACGATTTTATCATATACATTCTGATTTATGCCTTTATAGAAAATATTTTGAAATAGAATTATGAATATTGAACAATAACAATACTATTGCTTGATCAATTTTATGATTGCTTTATATACCCATTAAATACATATATTATATACTTGAATATAAAATTAAAATTTCTATATTATCTCGATGAAACATTAATGTTTTTAAAGCCTAACAAATGGTTAAATAATCCATTTATAAAACGTAAAATTTGAATAATGATGCTACGTTGCTAACGACGTACAGATGAACACCTGCGTTGGCAGCCGGTCCCCCTTTTGATAGAATTTAACTCAGACATTGAAAATTCGATCTGGCAATCTCCGGGGAACGGATCACGCATGGGATACGTTTTTATATCTGTCGTTTTTGTTTTCCCGAGACGAAATCTGAATATCAAGTCACGTACGATATACGTATAATACAGTCCCATTGGTATATTTTGTGAACATCAGGAGACATTTTCAAACTGTATAAATGGAAGAAAAATCGTTCGCATTTATATCGCTTGATTTTTCTAAATAATTTAATAAAGAAGTTCAGAGGGTTATGCTAAAATTTGAATAGATTTGACAGCATACCATATTTAAATTCCGTTAATAGAACTGCCGGCTCTTATGAGCTGGAGAAATCTTAATATAATAGTTCTAGGGAGTTCATAAAGTTCAATATAACGCTGGAGCTGGCGTGCGTGAACCTTCAACCTGACGATATAATTCTGAAATACTGAAAGGTGTACTAGTTTGGGCAGAACTGATACCTGGAAGTTTATGATGATTTTATTTCTGGTATTTAGAAAAATATTCTTTAAAAAAATGAGCTTTCACTTTTTGACCTTATGCCCTAATGAAATTCTGGATCAAAAGAAGAAAATACACAATATTGAATTAATGAATAGTATTCCACTTTATTTATATGTGTATACGCGATATTTTTTAGTTTACTTTTAGCTTAATATAACTCAGAGCGATATAACATAAATACATCAAAATATTATATATAGTATTATATATAGTATATAGTCTGTATCTGCGTTGTAGAATTTTAAAAGTACTGTGAACCAGCTGTATTTTATACGTGTTCGTAAAACGGTATCATATTGTTTATACAGTTGTTTCTCGTATAGTATATAAATATAAAATATATTATTGTTTATTATTTCTTAATAATAAACATTTATTAGATACTATACTGATAAACATATATTGTGTTTATTGTAGGTACTAATAATACAACTACAAACAAATACATTCTTTTATGTCTCTTTGGTAGACTACAAATTCAACAACTTAATTTCCATCGCACTACTTCAGTAGTATGAAAGAAAAAGGCAGCATGGATACACAATAAAATACGTATTATTGTATATTAATTGTATATTGAAGAAATAAAATATTTTATGGTAAACAATTGTTATTAGTTTTATTTTATATATATTTCATATTAAAATTTTAGTAATCTTTAATAATTTTTGCCCGTGAAAATACACTTATTTAACTATTATAGGTAGTTGGAATAGTTTTCTTACGATGCACGAGAGAAATGTGTGTAAAGAATCATTTTAGTTTTCTCGATATTAGAATATATATATATATATATATATATATATATATATATATATATATATATATATATATATATATGTGTGTGTATTTATAATAGAACTAACACTGAGAAAAATTTAAACAATCTTCTGTTGGTTGTGTAGATAAAACCATTCGAATGACTATATATCAAGGAAGTGTATAATATACAAATTAAAATGTGAATCCATGTACACTGCAGAAATTTTATTTTATTTCGCTATACTAAAAACTCGCAAACCAACATATATCAGGATGATATGTATCACTAAACTGTTTTCGAGAAAAATGCATCCATTTGTATGTCGCTATACGTGTGACTTGTAATTCGTTTTCACTCCACAGTCATGGCGCTGGCATCGTTTGTTACTATAATAAAAGTGTTTTCAACCTTACCCTACATAGTACACAATCCAGAACATATACACATAGAAAACTGTATTGTGCAAGTGTACCATTTTAGTATTTTGTAATGTTTCCATTACCTTTATAATAATGTTTGAAATATTAGATCCATCTATGAGTCCGAAATGTATTTATTATATATATATATATATAAATAAATTATCCAACGCTACTTTATTTTTGTAAAATAATAATAGACTCTTTGTAAATAATTAAAATGATGCTAATATTTAGAATATAGATGGCACTAAATCAACTTGAAGGTATTCTAAAAGTTTGCAAACCACACTTCTGCAAATTTCTGTGAAATTCCTATTGCACTTTTCAGACACGCGATCTACGACAAAAATTAAATTTCGAGCTTCCGGTAGGAAGTTGGAATGATGAATTTTACATGTCATGATCGCGTAAAATGAAATAAATTTCCAAGTACTTTATCTTGTCACTTTTTCGACTGTGACATTTTATTTGATACACATTTTACAACTGCAGCCTTTCTTTTATGTGCACTCATTATTGAACACCCTGGCATATCAATAGTTGCACAGTTCTAAACTTTTCATGACTTGAAAGTCCGCAGGCGTTAATATTTGACAATGCGCTATACAGACTATATATATATAACGATTGTAGCTTACCGTATACATACTAAAAAATATGTTACACTTATTTAACAACTAGATAACTTAGCCGCAAATCCGGGTAGCTTAGTTGTACGATCTTTGGCTGTCCCGTGATTCATGTTACATATATTAAATATCGTTTAGAATCGTAAGTCATAACTATTTCATACCTACTTTAAGGGTGCAACGAGGAGAAAATTGCAAAGGAATAAATTACATGTATGATTTGATTTGGCTTAGATCTTTCCACACTGTGCTATTCGCAAGATGTGGCATTTGTATGGCTTTTCAACATCTCTATATTTATCTCCTTGCAGTGTGACGCAAACGTAGCGTAGAAAGATTACGCGAAAGAAGATGCAGAGAAGATAAATACGGTGAATAGGAAAATGGGAGTAAAAAAGCGAAATAAGGGTAATTTAACAACTTGAAGTTTGAGTGGAGTTCTTAAACTTGATCCAAACTATTATTTACTTGTAAACGAAAACGTTACTCAAATAAATTTGCATAAATGTTTTAAAATAACAAAATTCAAATTTATACTTTTGCAAAAGTTATTATTAGGTTTGCATATTTAAATCCATTCACAGTCAATGAAGAAAAAAACGCGCAAATATTTCCATCATTGAGATGAATATAAAAGTACTAAGAAGGTACCATCTTGTGGGCTATACAGCCACCGTTAACAGCCTGTCATTATTACTTACGTCTCCACAAAATTCGGGAGTGCATAACATGAAATCGGGTCCTTAATGTCAGCACTGAACAGTGTGTATGTGTGTGCTTACGTGTGAAGTTTCTACACCCTTAAAATACACTTGTGTGTCGATACATTTATCGAGGTAGTTTGATTTTATAACCTTAGCTCTAAGCATTTTTTTGTTGGAATCAAAAACTGCTTCGCAAAAACGGTTCAATCTTTGTTTTAACATACGCGATTTAACCTATCTAGACTGCGCTAGATGTGAATTATATTAAAGTAAATAATATTTGAAAATAAAATAAATGACGTGTTTCAACAGTTCTATTTTCACTACGGTTTGTTATTAAATCTCTAATATGATGGAAAGTAATAATTTTGGGCTTGCTTCAAGTAGATTGAAACAAAAAGAAATGGGGTCACACACATATTTCATTTAGTACCTATAAAACATATAAATGAAAGAGATAGCAATTACTTTATTTCCGATATACCATAGAAAATATTTGCACAATATCAAACAGTCACATATTTGAAATATCTTCATCGTAAAAACGAGATTCTAGTTTTTAAATCGTGGTAAAGAAGTATTACTTTTATGAAATATGTTGGCATTCAAAACTTTATAGTTTATTATTTTCCTGCATTGCTAGCATCTCTTGTTATAAAGAAAAGGTGCTTCAATTCATGTTATTTAATATGTAAAATTAAAGAAAATATATTAAGATTGAGAAAATAATTGTTATCTAATTTTAACTCAAAAGTGCTTTTATAAAAAATTGGAAAAGAAGATAAAATATATGATATATTGTATTATATATATACAATACTTGGCTTTGGATAAGTAAATAGATTTTTTCATTGAATTACTACTATTAAATTTGGAAATTGGGACTACATTATCAATTTTCTGTATACTTCTATTATTGTAGCTTGAATAATAAATATTAAATAGTTTCGATAACTTGTAAGCATTAGTCGACGAACACAAGTGATAAACTGCTTCCATTTATCTTTGATGTGACGTCATTGTCTATTCTACTTCGCCAAAAATTCATACATATGTAACAATCTAGCATTGTCGTTCTTTTCTGCATATTTTATAGCTTTTGTAAAGTGATCTCCCCGTTTGTAGTCCTCTCCAAAATTCACCTAATATAACTTTAAAATTGTGGAAAATACAAACAGAATTCTTACCTTAGCAGCATTTGAAGAATATGGTTCGTCGAATAACGACCATATCTTCGGTTTGAGCTTTTGCCACCAGGATAACGTGCCCTTGTAGTAATCTTCTTCGAAACCGAACTTTCGGGCCAGCTCTTCGTCGCTAGGTTTTTCTGTATCCAAGTCAAGACGATCCAGTACTGCTAACGTTTCTTGGGTATCCCTGTGCTGTAACATAAAAATAAACGTAATAACGTGAGTATTTTGATAATTTTATCCACAATTAAAATTGTTTATGTAGCAAATTTATCCAATTTACAATTGCGATTAAAATAATAAATACATTTTCATTGTTGCAATTGGCTATTAGGTCTGTATTATGTGAATAAAATACATAAGTATAACATTAATTCATATTTATTTATCATCAGGATACTAACGAATTATAAACATATTTTCGTTTTTAAAGTTTTAAATTATGATATAAAATTATAATATTTGGATTTATATTATAGATAGAAATTTGTAAATACACAAAGATAAATAAAACTATATCTTCTAGCATTCCTGTTTTATTTTGAACTGAATTCCAACTCGCAACATAGTCTATAATGACCAGCTTCCCGAAGCAAATTTAGTTTTAATGCCAAAAAACAAACATTCAGTTGAAACCAACTATAAATGAGATAGTTCGGTGTTACTTTAGATTCAAATTGTAGGCAATAATAATAAAATTGAAATGTGTTTCTAAACGGTACTTAAACTAGTAATACTGAAATAAAACAAGAACAGAGCGTTAGAATAATTACCATTAAAAGAACATGTATGACGTAGAAAAGTTTATATACGCTTTGGTATTGATGCTAATTATTAGCAAACAATTGATTAAATTAAGTAGTTTGCATTATTTTTTCCTTTAGTTGAGCTATGTTTGAGAAAAATATGGTTATATTTTCGAAATGATATTTCAATAAAAGAATTGTTGTGCATCTTCTAAATAAATCAAAAGTAAAACAATAAACTCAAATCTAAGAAATTATCTACAAATGAAAATGAATTAAGACATAATTGAGTAAGTTTATGAAGTGATAAAAATTGTTTTTGTACAAAAAAATAAACCCAGAGTAATTAAATTTCGTTTAACGGATGCTATAATTAAACATTGCTGTACAACGTGTCCATTATCTGTTGGCACGTGAGCAAAAACAATAAGCGGATCGTTTCATAAGAGCATCCCGTCATTAATGTAATTACCAACTATATAATTCTGCAGTATCATCATGGGCATCGATTGATTAATCTGTTTCATCGATTAATTATCTCTGTTTTTCATGTTCATTTGCTATTTAGCAATCAACTGACTTTGTGAATGATAAAGCACACGCGATTTATCAATAGCTTTCATTCGTTCATTCTAGACTTCAGACCCTGTGCATTATTACTTCAAAAGAGACTGTTTCTAATTGTATAGTTGCCAAATTGATTCATTAGGTATTATCAGCCAACAGCGTAAATAGAAGAGGGTTGAAAGAATATTTTATATATATATATTTTTTTGGAAAAGACTTTTTTAGTTTTGAATTATGTGGTATTGTTAAAATAAAATATATGAAACTAACCTGAGTGTACGTCATCCAACAACAGGGTTCCACTTGGTTGGCGTCAAGACCCCAGAATTCTAGTTCCTCCTCGAAGAGCGGCCCACAAACATCCGTTGGGTAATGCAGTTTCCCCGTGCTGTAAACAAACAAATATCGCATATAACATTTGTTGCCTTGAGTCAAATCATCAAATATTCATTCATTCGACATGAGAAATGACTGTAGTAAAGCCTTCTTATTCAACAACTACACAACGGAAACAGCAAATATAAGAGCAACGGATGCCATTGTGTTGACTTAGAAATAAACGAACTTTGTTTGCTTGCATATACAGTTGATGTTGAGAAGATTGGAAATTGTAATCCCAATAATTTTATAATATCTTATCGGAAAATGTTTTTTAATTTACGATATAATTTTCTGCCACATATCGAGGAAAATCTGTATTAAATTGCTAGCTATTTGTAAACTTAAAAAGGGTTGTCTGCTACCCCAATTATGGGTAGCTTAATGATAGATATGCATGAATGTATTTCATTTATTTATTCTCCATGGATGTATGAAGAATTTCAATTTATAGGCTTATGCTAATTTTCAGATATTACCAAAATTGTATTGTCATTGCTTCAAATATACATTTGGCATTAACTAATATGATTCGAAGGGAGTAAATTGCTGGTGAACTATATGCGGAAGTAATATTGAATTATAAACGGAATTCATAGCATTACGATGGCGTAGTGTTTCGTTATCTAATAATAGTGACTTTTAAATATTACTGCGACAAATACACCGGCTCAATTCTTTCTAGATTTTACTTTACTTTACGAAACAAAGTTTTTGTTTTAGTTTTATTAATTAATATTTAACAATTCATACATAGTTAACAAGATTTTATATTAAATCATTTTTCATTTCTCTAAATCGGAATGCAAGATTAGAATCCTCTTGTTATTCGGTTAATGTAAGGCCAAAAAGTACTCTGCATACTAATTTAACGTAGTTTGAGTTAGGTGGTAATAGCTTTTTGCCACATTATAATTTAAACCATAAAATTTAAGTCGCCACCAAAATCAACGTCGGTTTTATAATCGTTTTAATTTGCATACAAATAATATACTTAAATTACTTAATTTAGAAATTAGATTTTCCGGAAATTTCAGCATACAGATAACCGGATAACACTTGCAAGTATATCCTGTGCACACATACAAAGATGATAGAATTGTTATAGTCTTGGCTGTTCGCTTTGATCTTCATGTTCCAGATGATGAGATTTAAGCACCGTATAGTCTCTTATACTTTGCGGTATATCTAAATCCTCAGCGCGAGTCACTCCCTATCCGTTCGGAATATTAAAGACTTTTGAACTTAAAGATTTCCTTTGATGGAATGTTACCCTTATATTTGAATTTTGAAATTATTAACTCTGTCACAAAACCCTGCACAGGCGTCTTGATTAAAAATATAATTTTAAAATAATCGAATTGATTCTCTCTGTATAGGACCCTGACGCATGCGTACTTACCGATAGTAATTGAGTACTTGAGCAAACACACCCGGATGTCGATCGAAAAAATACTCGTTGAGTATTGGATCGTAGTTGGCCAGTGCTTCCGTAAGACGAGATAACCTGGTGGCAGGAATCTTCTTCAGCGTGGCTTTATACGTCTCGTGACGGATACCACCTACGTTCAGAACCACGCGGTTCTCCGCGTCCATGTTGATTAAATTCATTTCTGGAAAAGAAAGTCATCGGCAAAAAGAACTAAAAAATCTTTTTGTTGCAGCATTTCAGGTTTATAATAAAATTACATGTATTATCACAAAAGTTGGTATTCAATTCTATAATTCAAAATACGTCAATGAAGAACAAAATTGCTATTTAGATTTTTAAAAATGTCAACTGAATTATTTTATACAATGTGATCTTACATACAATTCCCTTGTTGTTTTAATATCACACCAGACAATAATCGGTATGGAAGGGTGAGGGGGTGAAAGATAAAGAGGGGTTGCAATCAGATCGTAGACGCGACAAACAACATGCTATCTAGCGCCCCAAGGGTTTCGTGTCCGTAATAATCTGACTGTTCATTTAAGTTTTGTGGTGTTTGAGATGTAAAAAAAAAAGAAAATGAAAGAAATGTGCGGATTTGGACGATTGTAGTTTGTTTTTATTATTTTTTTTAAATAGGGATTTTGTCGTCAAACACAAAGTAGGTAGTCAAAAATCATTACATACCAAGAAATGAATATTCTTAAGAAATAAATGGTATGGATTATAAAAAATATATTCGTTACGGTGAGAAAATGAGAAGTTTTTACAACTGTGAGGTTTAGTAATAAATGTTTTAAAAGCACAAACATAGATTGTAATTAAGTTGTTGATTAGTTAGGGTTTTCGTATTAGAAAGAAATGATTTTGAAATTATTAAAAGATTACTAACCATGGCCATGGAGCAGACTAAATCTATCGTCTTGTTTGTAGGAAGTGGGCGATGCTCTTGTTTGTTTCATTTGGTTTTGTTTTTGTTTTTAGGGATGGCATGAGTGTTACCTTACTTGATCGCGACAACGAAGAAGTTTTCTGTAATACGTATGGTTGGTGTCATCTCGTTACCCAAATATTTTCATTTATTCAAACGCAAACATTTACTTTTAAATTTAACAGACTTACAAATACGGTTACACAATGTTTACCGATATAACAAATAATTTTGAATTAAAAATGTAAAAATGTCCAAGCTGTGTATCTTCTGCAAACAAAAATTACGCAGCTTGGACTGAATTTATGTTATAGTACGTACGTCGTTGTAGAACAATTAAAATTTGTATTGCATATATTTTTTTTTTACATCATGAGTATTGAGTAGCCAGACCAAATGCAGATTTATCCGATTTCATATCCATTTATTTATTATTCGATACATTTTATAGTGTGACAAGGTACAAACTCAATTTTGTTTTAATCAACTGATTTTTCAAATATTAAACCTTTTTAAAATTTCAAATACCAATTTTCAAACCTGTATACATCTATGTATATAAATTTTTATTTATATTTCAATATAAATTATAATAAATGTGGTGCAACGAGTATATACAATAAAAAATAATATAAAAAGATGTTTTGGTGTTTTAACTTTACGTAAAACGTGAATTCTTTAATAAATATTTTGGTTTTAGTTTTAACCAAATTATTTAAATTAGATTAATGTTATTAACACCGATTAGACCTGTATGAGTAGTGATCTTTCTAGTTACTGAAATAATAAACAAATAATCCAATTGATTTCGTATCTTAAAAATTCATTTGTTAATGCAGTTAATATTACAGATGTTAAAACACCAAGTTTTTGAATAGAAAATTAAAAATTGCAGAAAATATAATGAGTTATCCATATACTTACTGGCTTGAATTTAGTTGAAATATCAGGAAAATTAATGTTACGGTTTGTCCTTGCAATGTCTACATTCCATCGTTGGACTTTCTGCCCCGAAGTTGGCCTGGAACAAAGAAATAAAATTTGAAGAAAAGCACGTTGTCTAAATGACGGATGCAATTTATTTTCATGCAAATAATAACACACACAACCGCCATCATTTGTGAATGCCAAATTCGTGCGTTCAATAGTCTGTTAAATGACAAAATCTAATTTAGTAATTTGTGTAGTAGACATAAGAGAAAGGACGCTAGAACAAAACGGCAAAAAGAATCTAATAAACGTCAACCGAGACACCGGAATGATGAAGATAGTCGTGCAATGAACTTTGGACGTGCAGGGTATAACTTTAATTCGCATTTTTCGTCTTTTCATTCGAGTTTGATTTATAGGGAAGACGATCAATTACGTTGAATATAAGAATGATTTTTCGAAATATCTTAATATGTCTTTGCATTAGCGTAGACTTTATTTGTTAATTTTTAGTTAAACACAATATTGGCGAAGCAATTGATATTTTCTATAATTATATTTAGTAAGTAATAAATATAGAGCAAGTATGGATCAAACACCGTGCAGCCTTAACAAAAATGTATGATAAAATTGCCTAAAATGTATTCTTTATCACCTCAATTTTGTAATGTGTAATGATATAAAATTTTGCGCATAGTCCGCTATAAACTGGTAATTAGGCAACGTCCCATTGCGTAAACTTGTATTTCATATACACCTATTATATAGAGAGCGAAAAAGTCCCAAAATGAAATATAATGCATTAGTGAGCAGTGCGAGCCAGCAGGCCAGGCGATAAAATGTTATTACGAAAATATTACACGTGGTTTAACCACGGATTCGCGTAATGGGACTTAAATACTACGATGTTCTTTGGTAGTAGAGTCAAAAATGCAAAATGTTCGCAAATAAAATTATTGTTGTAGTTTCAAAAACGTTGATTAGATATTTAAATATGATACGTAAAAGTTTTAATGGAGCAAATTGAAATTTTGGATCTGTGAATACGGATGTTGTCCGTGTGTCCAAGGTGCGGTGCGGGTGGAGAAGAGGTCAAAAAGAGGCGGAGTCCTGCGCAGACATGGTTTTGCCGTTGTAACGTAACGATCGTCTTTTCTTCCCTTGTTTCAGACCGTTTCCATGTTCACGTCTCCTTAACGCGTTCATTCTCGACATTTCCTCTTTGTTTCATCTCTCTTTTCTCGTTCACTTGTTTTCCTCTTGTTACTTTTCTTTTTGGTAGAAATAAACTCAAATTTATCTAACATTTTCTTTATGATTGCAGCATCGTTGTGTTTTTATTAAATACAAATCGATAGCTTAGCGTGCTTATATTTTCATTATATGTGTGCTAAGTGCAATTGCTTTGATCTTAAATCGTGATTATAAAATATATTTGATTATAGAGAAACTTAGTACTTTGGTAAATGGTAATCGATGTGTATACATACACTTTTATTTATTTTTTATTAGAAATAATCGATATAATAATAAATGTACATAATATTTAAATAAACACTATTTTATTTTGTATAAAATAAATTATATTCTTCAAATAGGTATAGGTATATAAAAATCTAGCTAATTTTCTCCCAACTTATCATAATAGTAGTTAAATCAAGCTAATGTAAGGTATCCTTACGAAATGCAATCAAAGTTTTCTTAAAAATGATTTATTTAAAAAAAAAATTATTTACATATTATTGAGATGTAAATCTATTAAAACAAAATATGTCATAATGATACATTAATTTTTATCGAGTTAAAAGTAAGTAATTACGACAAATATAACTTTAATTTCGTCTGAAATTAAGGTATTGAAAACAAATCCCCTATAAGTTAGTCGGTTACATGTCAGCATTTTACGTTCTTTTATAGCCAATGTACCCAGTTGACGTGCGGTAATATATGTATTATTAGGTGGTTAAAATGGCAATGCTATATTTCTTACAATATCTTTATTCTAAGAATGATTGTTTGTAATTATATTTTTATGTGAGAATATAAAATGGATTTAAGTAGATTGTGATATACTCTACTAATTGGTACTTAAATTTAACTGGTTTCTTTGAAACAACATCTATTTTTGGAAGTAGAAGATTATGGTTATGTTGAAATGTATATTGCAATTTGTTGCTTTGAATTTAATGACACGATACTTCACTTCTAGGAGGTTATTTTAAGATTTTTAAGCCCTTGGCTAATTTTCTCATAAAAAAAAGTTGTGGGGGTAGGACTTAATTAAAATTCGATAGGGTTGTAAATATTCGTGTATTTGCGGTCAAACAAATAAAATAAAACCAGCTCCATAAATATGCACCGTTGCAATTTTTATTTATGAGCACATAAAAAAATACAATATTTATGCCCATGATTGCATATTGTAGATGTGCAAACTTTTATAGGTATGCTAGAGAAGTAAGATGATTTCAATGGATTGGGGTAGCGTGCTACATGTCAGATTGTTGTAATTTACTTCGTGTGTTCTAGTGCCTTACATAACCACCACCTGAGCTCTATTCCACTCTATACCATGTCACAATGTTTCAGATTAGCATCTATATAGTATATAAGTATAATCATAGATATACAGAGTATAATATTACAATATTATTTCTAAATTTACATACATACATATATATATATATATATATATATATATATATATATATATATATATATCTAAAATAGTGGTTTGTTTGGCAAATATAATTATGTCCGTTTGGATATATGAAATAATTAATATTTGCGGGTTTCATGATTCAACTGTGGGAATATACACACACATACACATGTGTGCACGAACATGTTTCTACTATAAAGCAAGAATCACAAAATGATGAGGGTGAAGCCAGTCGAGGCAGGGCGTGAAATTCAGACGTCAAAACGAGAAGGGTTCCTGATAAAATCTGCCACAGCTCGATAAGAAGGTACTCTGCTCTTTTCGCCTCAATACCTTTCCAATATGTTTAAATATATAACTCCCACAAAGATATACTGCAAATTTGATTATCTGAGCAATAATGAGATAACCATGAATAACAAATTGAAATTTAGTGAATGATTAGAATAGCAATTTATAAACATACCTAATGCGGGATAAAATGTAATATTTTTTATCTAAATTAATTCGTATTGCTTTGTTTACATTTTAAAGACAACGTTTTCATTCGAGTTAGCTATAATATTCGTACTCAATTACAGTTACAATAAATAATGCAGAGTGAATAAGTTTTCGAAACTTAATACTACTTTCAGTTGTTTCTTACCTAAATTATCTATTTCAAACATGGAACTCATATAAAATGAACCAACAACTGTCCCGTTATTTATTCATTACACTGATATATCGTAGTTGGCGTTGCCGAAAGAGTAAGAAAGAAAAAGAAACGAAACAAAAATCTGTCACTTCTAACCAGCAGTCACCGGAAAAAAGCAAAAGCCCCTGATTTCATATCAATTTTTGAAGCGCACAATTGTGTCCTGTTTTATAGTATCCTTTCAAAATCTTTGCCGTTGATGGTTTACCGAAATGGCGTCGTTTCAGCTCGTTCCCATAATAAAGATGATTATTAGTTTATTTCGCTTTGTGATCAAACGCGCTTTTGAAAGCAACTTCAATCAAAATAGATTTATTTAAGATGTGAGCAATTTTATATTGTTATAACATGTTTATTCAAGTGGTCATTATTTGGAAATAAATTGGAAATTGTATAAAATAATATAAGATGTTTAAATAATTGTGTATTCTCTTGATTCTTTGTTGATATTCAAATATAGATTTGTCGTTCTTAAAATTGTATTTTAATGTGATATTGTTTTCAATTGCAGTTATTTTCGTTATCTATGCCCAACATTCAGTTCTAAATTTTAAAATATTAATATTCTTTGAAGAACGTTTTTAGACGTTGAATCACATAAAAAATATATATTAATACTTTTTCTCATCCTTGAAATTTTAATTACAACAAAAATATATCTTTTTTAATGTATATTCGCAATCGGTATGATTCTAGTAGGATATGAACGTTTCATGAAATCCTTTCAAACCAATAAATTTAAGAAACAAAAGTTGGTTCGGTGAAACGTTATAACGATCACACAACTGCCTGAATATCCTAACCTAGATTCCCGTATATTCGATTTACTCATCCAGGTGCTCAAGCACTATCCTGCTAACCATGGTTCAATACTACTTTATAAACCGTGAGTGGGTTTTCACATATATACATATATAACTGTCACATACCTAGACCAATCGATTGTTCATTTTGTCGCCGAATAGAACGTGTGAGTGCGTAGAACCCACACACGCTTTTCGATACTACAAAACCCGCCGTTATGCATTACATTTCGAACGCCATTGGGGAAATGTGACGATAGATTTGCATTATAGCACCCGACACACCCCCTCTCAGATCCCCACGGAAAAGTTCACCAAACTTAATCTAAATAACTCGCATGGGATTTTCGTCACAAAGTTTCATGGTAATTATACATTAGTCAAATAACTCGGTTGACAAAAATACGATGATATTCTAACGAAACTGTTTTCAACTTTAATGATTGTATGTGCCTCAAGACTTACATGTATATTCAAAGATAGATTGGCTGAATTCTTTTGCTTATATTACCAGTATAATTTTTGGAATTAGGACATATGAACGAATTTTTGCGTAAAAATAAATAAGTTTATATTTTTTAACGAATCATTAAATATTTTTGGCGCTCGTAAACCATCAACAAGTAATATTAGACCAAATAAGTATTTGAAATTCTGTATATGTTGTGAGTGTCTCGAAATCATATCGATGCTTTTCCTAGGGACGTGACCGAACAACAAGTAGCATACGAAAGTAAACAACGCTCGATTCCTAAACAAATAATTCGTATCTATAAAGCTTGCATAAGCACAAAACAAGACCAACACAAACTTGGGCATTAGCCACTTTGCCTTCATTATTTGCAAATGGACTTTGTTCAACACGGCATCTTGTTTTTTACTTTTTTATAGGCGTGGTCTCATCGCAAACAAAGAGAATACACAATCTTTGATCTAACCGGACACTTGCTTGTTTCTATACAGATATAATCCAGACCTCTACAATTAAATATCAATTTGAAATCAATATAAAAACAATATTT
This sequence comes from Nebria ingens riversi, assembly GCA_018344505.1. NCBI lineage: Eukaryota > Metazoa > Arthropoda > Insecta > Coleoptera > Carabidae > Nebria > Nebria ingens. Next base: position 413,462 of record JADQWA010000850.1, read on the forward strand.
ATTTTAATAACAAATTATTCAAATTCGTATCGAAATTTAAATTATATTTTGACGAGGACACATTATTAGGATTATTGTTAGATTTTGTTTGCTGGAATTGATGATACATTTCAAATTTCTGTTTGATCAATAACAATTGAATCAAAATACTGATACGATTATTAAATTATGTAATCAACTTGGATAATACATACAATTGAGCAACAATTTCAAAAATACGTTTCTAAATAAAAATATATAATCCTGTTCGAGAGATAGAAAATACTGTAATTTTAAATAAAACTATCTAATTTATTAACTTCGTTTCAATTCGATTGATTATTTACAACAAAAGGTTGTATTATTTGATGAAACACTCATTGTATTCATACTAAATTATGGTAAAATTACTCTGCAAATCAAGTTAAATATAGTCAAATTCAATTATAAGTGAAATTGTATAGCAAAATTTAGCATTACAATATTATAGAGTCGATTCGTATAAATAAACTAGAAATATTAATATATTCATCGGTAGAAACAATTAGGAACGGGTCCACTGAATGCTTGGTATAAAGATAAGAATTTGAATTAAGCACAAATAGTTTTGGAAATCTCAAAACTACAATTAAAGGGTCATTAGATATTATAATCTTTTAAAAGTAAATGTTTTATAAATCAGTAATGGTATTAATTTTAAGAAGTATAAATATTAAATAAAATAACAATCCATTTATTATATCTGGATTACAGTTGAGGAGATAGAATTTCTGGTCTTTATATAGAGTAAATAATAACTAGGAAAATGTAGTTTATTTATACCTAATATGTTATGAAAGTTCCTTTTCTACGTCTGCCGTATTAGAGGTAGCTTGTAGAGTTGCTACTTCCTTTTTTTTGTCCTATTATATATTTTATTTCGCGCTATCCGCAAGGGTTCTGCTCGCCGCGAAATTGAAACCCTGTGCCTACCAAGGCTGTAAGAATATCCATCAGACCACTCCAGAGATCATGTTCCAGGTGGCGCTGTAAGCGGCTTACGCTATGAGGCGAACGTCTGGACTCTGCAAAAGGACGAATTTTTACCCAGTGGCGTGTCTCGTTCTTTCTTTATAGGCATTATAAGAGCGGAAAAGATTTGCTTTAAATATCTAAAGCGATGTATCACTTTAGAATAACAAAATTTTAATTTTCATCGCCTTGTCTAAAAAGTGCATCTTAGAGTGGTTATGTTGCTAATAACGCATGTTTACAACATTTTATTATGCAGATTTATACCGCAAAGAACTCATTCCTATATTATCTATTATTTTCTGTGTTTTTGGATAAATATATCATGAATCTTCCAATTTAGAAAAAATTTAAATATATTAAATAGTTTAGCGAGCGAATTGAAAATGTATTTTTTATATGAAGTACCTACTGGTGCATGTGCGCCAGTGATGTACTGCAGAGTGTTAAACAGAATAATCGATTGGTCACGCCGTGATCTTTTGTATCCGGGAACGTAGCAATTAGAACCGGTGGACCACCGGGTATCCCCAGATCCGCCACACTGAGCTAGGCATCAAGAAAACGGAGACAAGCAGATGAAGCAGGGTTCAATGTTTACTTTGTCAATTGCCTGCTGTCACACTCACGACGACTTTTTGTGCCTGAATTCGTTTCCGAAAAGCGTGAGCACTGGCTGCAAAATTTATTTGATTTTCTTGTGTAAACGTTCGATGTTGGATTTTTCCTTCCGATTCTCTACGGCCTGGTGTACGAATTTCATTAGATTTTTAATTGATTCACGTGGGATTATAGTTTATGTGAAGCTCATAGATTCAATTCTACATTTTAAATACGCTATTGACTCACGTTATGACGTCAGCAACATGAACTAATTCCTTAATAAGGGAAAATAAGTGCATTTAAAAGGTACACGTTTATTTGAATTGTGCACATTTCTACAATACGAGCTCATTAGTTCGCCATAAACATTATACAAAGGCTGTTGTTTACCTATGTATGTAGGTATATTTGTTATTTCACGTAAATGATAGCCAGTATTGGCATTTGAATATCTTCCATATAACTGTCAGAGAACAGTATTAGAGGATTCTTTTCCTGTATTTTCTTTTCTTGTGTTTTAAAGAGATAATAAATAAATATATTGTACATATGTATGTATATACATACGTACATACATGCATTTGTATATGTTTTCACCAGCGTCGTCATTGGTAGCTTATATCGCAAATTGCAAGCACGCACTTGAGTGCACTGTATTGTAATGATATATGGAAACATAGCTATCTGAATAGCACACCCACATTAACTTGGCTGAAACAAGAATTATTTTGTACCAGACAAAGAATAAAATACGTTATTTGCATGTCTTCGCCTTTTCTAAAGAACCTGGGTATATATTCTAATTTACACTCACGTACATATATAACACTTTTCTACTGTTTTATTTTTTCGCAACATGCGCTACTTTCTCTCAGTGTATTCTATGTTGTTAACACTACCTACCACAAATGATGCAGGATACTATATTGGTCGGCGTATTGAATATTTTGTTTTATACTAATAATCAACCTAAGCGGTTGTTTACAAAATAGTGAATTTCATTTCATACAAAACAAAAACGTTTTCTCTTATCTCAAATTCTCAAATCTTTTGTGAATACGCCCCCTTTATTTTTAAGTGATTATCCATTTGCGAAAACCATTTTTCTCTAAATTCAACTCAACACAGCACAAAAAAGGAAACATACCAACAAAACAAAAACAGTTCACTTACCAAAAGACAATAATGTCTGTATTTGTCACAACAGATTTTATGAATTTTGAAACGAAAAAGGATGGCAAAGAGACTGAAGAAGAATATTTTTAGCAAATACGTAAGTAAAACAAAGGAAACATCATGGCGAAAGCTTGCGGCGATAAAGGGATATGAAGAGTAAACAAAGACAATCTTATATCTGAGACGAAGATAGACATCGAAAATACCCGGCGGGAAAAATCTACTGAAGGAAATGGAGAAACTATATTGATTCCTAGCATATAATGTCCATCACGGTTATCCTTCGTAGTTTAACACCAAGATAGTTGGTAACACGTACATGATCAGTGCATTTGCATACCGTCTCACACAATGGTCGTATTGGCCCGAGTAAATATAGGTTCTCGACATAGTTTATAATACAGCTTAGGTTAGGGTGTTTATACTAGAGATACATCGGGAGATTTGTGAGGAAGTATCATAGAATTAAACTATTTAACAGGAAATTCAATAATTATAGATTTAAGATTGCTTCAATGGGATACTAAAGCTATAATCAATTTTATCGCGCTGCTAATATTTGTTTATTAATGAGTATTTCTAATTCATTATTCTAAATGTCAAATTTAATTACTCTGTTGATCAATTACTTAAAGGATAATAAGATTTTATTGCAGTGGTACATAAAGCAAAGTATATTAATTTCTTTATAAGATATCGATTTATACCTATACTTGTGTAGATAGTGAAATATTTATTCTAGTGCAAGAGTAGAGAAATGGGAATGACAGGTTCGGCCACTGTTGGCCATCTCACCGTCATTTATTATTTATTAGCCGAATTGAAAACATTGAATAATTTACTAGGGTTTACGGTCCCTCCAATCATGAAGCGGCACCGTTTATACCAGTATAATTCATTGCAAACACATACATGGCTATTATTATCTAAACCTAAGCATTAATACTGCATATAAGAAGCCACTTAACATATATTTTTATTTTCTAAGTTGTTGCAGCATTTGAAGTTTATAATACCTGATGTGATCAGTACATGACTTTCTTATACGTTCTTGCTAGAATTCTATAGTTTTTCTTTCATATATTTCTAGATATAGATAAGATTATTGTTTTAAGTTTTATAATATTTATATTTTTCTCATTTCATATTAAATAAACCTCCGATATAATCCAATCTGAATATTATGTGAACATGCACAATACCGGTTTCCACTGTATGTAGGCGCTATCCATGCATCCCTGGCCTGGCAACAAAAAGTAGAAAACAAGAACTGCACCAGCATATACTCATGCGAACCTCCATTGTCTGTTTCGAATAGACTTCGTCGATAATTGAACACCGTCTTTGCTGGAGCTGGAGACTGAGCACCCACCGGCAGCCCAAAGTTCTTTGGGTTTCGTAATAAGACCAACTCGCACGAAAGCCCCACAAAACACACATACAACGATATAGAGAAAAGTTTATTGATTTGAGAAATGTCAAGCCAATAGTATTCATACTTTTCGAATTGGAAAATATAAGTTGGCCAATATAAATGTCAACTTTAAAATTATGTATCCCCTATTCATGCAATAAATGCAGTTTTTTCTTTCTTGTATTTTGTACATCTGTATTGGTTTCCATACTTATATTATAGTTGTGTATTAATACTAGTATTTTTCAATATAAACACTAATGGACAGAATAAAAATCCTGATATTTTATATTAGGAATATAGTATATTTTCGTATTTTTAACAAAAAGATGAATATCGGCGCCAGTAAATTGAAATTGTTATTGAAATTTGTTTGAGAAGCTTCAGAAAGTATTCACGGCGGAAAAAGTGAGATAATAATTCGATTAACTTCAAACGAAACTTTGTGTCTATAACTGACAATATGGTTCAAAACCAACCAGGCTTCAAGTAATTGAATACGACCGATGGCGTTTGCAAACTCACTTAACCGATCCACATTACATACACTTTATTAGTCTATATGTCAATTTTAATGTATATTACATTACACTTACCATGTACATCCATTAAAAAATTTATATATCATATATATATATATATATATATATATATATATATATATATATATATATTTATATGCAAATTAAAACACTTTATAGTAGATTAAAATTTAGTTTTGGTTTCATTAAAGTTTAAATTAAAACATTTTTCTATATTTTTTGTTCAAGTTTATATATAACTTGTAAATAATATTTTTACCACTTTTATACTGCTATATATTATCTGTCTATATTTTATTCATTTTTATGAATATTTATTATAATTTTTATAACATATTTCTCTCCATGCGAAACAGAAAATACTGTTAAACCACATACAAAATTTATGATTGATAAATCTTTTTTTGAACTGTTTGCTATCGTTCTATTTATATTTCTTCATATGTTATAAATTATATACATATGTCTTAAGATGAGAATACTGTTAGATGGCCATAATTAAAAATGAATTCTTTCCAGGCGAAAAGCAGATGTGGCAAAAACTTAAAAACACTTATTTTCTGGACAGTTTTAAACAGGAAGACAAAAGCTTGCGAAAGTTCTTTACATCGTAAAATAACACACCCCCATACGTACAAAAACGATTTCGTTTCTTGTAGACGAAGGCCTTAGCCTGGCCAATGTTCATCATTCCGTTCTGTTCAGGATAATTTATCGTCGTTGTGTTTGCAACGCTGCCCTTTTTCACAAGATTTTGAAATAGACCGCTTGGATACACACAATGGTCAACAGACCCATATCATCACTTGTGCTTGAGGAGGGGGTTCTTGAATGTATAAGTATATAATAAAAAACAATCTGGACGTTTAAGTAAATTATTGAATAATCGTCTATTTTCTGCTTGGAGCGCTCCAGATTTTAATACTAAACTGACATTAGAGAATAACTTAGGATAGTAAATATATTCCTAGATAATTTCCTGTAGGTATAGAATATATTTTGTAAATTTGGCTTAGGAAATCAAAACTAATTTCGTCTAAATTCAAACATTTAAATTAGTTCATTAATTACGTAATTTGACGACTATATTCAAATATGTATATTCTAATTACATAAGACAATTATTAGTTAATAATTATAATATTAATTATGAAATTAGACAATAATTTTACAGTTATTTGCATTATTAAGAATTCCACTACGTATAAAGTTGCATTGGCTGTCTGGGTATGATAAAATTATAATTCGTAGCTGACACATCTCTAACAGCCAGGTTGTCTGACATATAAAATAACTCTAGTGAACTTGTTGACTTATTAAACTGTTAATGCCGCTTGCGGTAACTAAAGACTAACTAACACCAACGCGAGTTAGGCACAGTGTACACAACTCACTACCCTACCGCACCTTAGTTGTTTGTTGCTACACTTCTGGTTTGGTTACTTTAAATGCTACGCCAGATAAGAGTTGGTTTACCGTACAAAATCATTTCGAAATGGACACGTGCAAAATTAATTTGTTAAAAGCATGTCTGAAGCTAACGCTAATTCGTTTTTGCTTACAGGAGAAATTGATTAAAAATAACTTTTGCAAGCATTTAAAAATCTAAAGAAATTGATTTCTCTCTTAGCAACAGCTCAGTTATAAGAAAATGTATGTAACACATATGTGCTCTAAATAGCTTTGAACAAAATTGTAATTCAAATACGATTTTTTGTTTATAAAGAAAACCATATATAAACAAATCAAATTTAATTTTCTGATATTATAAATATTTTTATCAACAATCATATTTCAGGCTAGTAAGAATATTTTGGGTAAATAATTTTAAAGAATAATTGTTGTTTTTGTAATTAAAATCTATTATTGTTCTGACTGACTTTCGCATACATTTTCAACAAAAACAGGAAAATGTACTAAACACATTTTGCATTCGTTGTTTGTAGCTTTTATAATATAATTTATAAATTTGAAATGTGTTTTTAATTGTTGAACTATTGATATGGTGCTTTGTTTATTGCGTACGCCCATGGTTAGTTCCAATAAACAATTGAGCCATTCTATATAAATCGTGTTGGATTTTTCTCCACGGGTGTTATTTCTGAAATTGCAACACGTGCTATACGAATACCAAGACCGAAGACCGTCAGCGCGGGAGTGGTATTTCTGGCACTACTGACACTGACACAAATTCTTATAGTGGAGCGTGCACCCACACCCACCAGACTACATCGCAGCAACAGTCACACCGATTATAGATTTATACCAACGAGTTCGTTCGCAACTCAAGGACGTGGTGTTTTCTTCGTGACACCTAACAAATCGACACTCGCTATGTGCACCACTGATTTTCTTTTCGTTTATTTTTCGTACTTTTACAATCTACAAAATACTAAATTATTTACAAAACGATTCGCATCTATTTTTAAACTGATTACATACCCCTGCACGAACTCTGACTGCATTTTAATCAATAATTATTTTGTTTCGTATATTTTAACAATAGGTATACAATGGAGACAATGATATGTATATCCTCATTACTATTACTATAGGGTAGATTGATTGCAATATTATATATTTGAGGTATATTTAGAGTATTTTCTGTTAATTATTCTTACTGCACAGTCTATAATATAAAAATAATTAATAAGTCATCTGTTGCTGCTGAATTTTAATCTGAATCTAACAGAATTGCTCCTATATATTATTTGGCTATCTGGTTATACAGCAATCTATTGCTGGAACTTGTAGTATTTTAATGATTCTCGATGGAAATAAGTTCATCTTTTTTATGATTAAACGTGTTCATATTGGGTCACCTAAATACATACCTCAAGGTCGATTCATTTGTAGTCTTGTCACGCAAAGACTTTCATAATAAACTAGACATTTTATTGATTAATTTTTTTTCAACAACCCTGGCGTGCAGAGAAATACTGACATACATTTTCTATAAAAAATGTTAAATGTTTAATATTTGAGAAAACTGTATAGCTTAAAATATATAAAAATAATATAAAATTAATATACTTTTGATATAAATACCTACAAACTAAGGTTATGCTAGTAACTTTGTTAATTAATTTCAATTTTCATGTCGATAAATTTTTTTTCTGATTCAAATTTTGATTTAAATCAGAATTTATAAAGCTAAGGTAAAATATCAAAGTACAAAAGTATTGTTTTTTTGGTGAAATTAACCAGCTGGGAAGGTTAATTTATCTCGATTAAAATGTCAACAACAGGAAGCCCGTTTTTTCTACTATAATATTCCGTTGTCCAATTTGGTCGGTTAGACCTTCGACATTGTAACTGACAGACGACCAATTGTACCCCCATTGTTTTCTGACACTTGTCTTTTTTCCTGATCGTGACAACAAAGCAATATAGCTACAGGTTGTCGTGTACACTCCAAATGTGTCGCGATTTCATTTTCTATTATTTTTCCTTGCGTCATATAAACCTCTCTTCAATCAATATTTAATTTATTATTTGTTTATATATATATATATATATATATATATATATATATATATATATATATATATATATATATATATATATATATATATATATTTATATATATATATATATATATATATATATATATATATATATATATATATATATACGAGTATGTATGTATATATGTATGTATGTATTTCTACACAATAAATTATCAAATTTTATTTGAATATTAAAATTAGCGTTAATTACGATTACATTTCCGTGTAATCGTTTACAAAAGAAGTACGAAGTACAATTTAATTAAATATAAAATATAGAAGTTCTCTTAAGTTAGGTAATTAAGAAAAATTAGAAAGAAAATATACTAAATAAGCAAAAAGTAAGAAGAAAACTAGAAAATATGTGTAAGTGCGTAATTTGGGAAAAGAAAAGTTTTAATTGAGTACCCGAAGATTCACAAGTGTAAAAATATAAAATATAAAGCTGAAACTTTTTAAGTATCTTATTTTTTTTAATTTTACAAAAACAAGCTTCTAAAAACACAGAACAAGCTTCGAGAGAAAATCTACATACTTCCTATTTTATTTATAAATTTAATTTAAATGGAAATGTTCTTTGAGATACTGAATATCCTAGGAGGTTCTTGGCAACAGTGCTTATTATTAAGAAATTCCACATAATCATATTACAAATATTGTAGCGTACATAAAAGTACTTTAAGAAACAATAGATTATATTCCGTATATTTATTTACGTTGACATGCTTAGAATGTACAATTAGAGAAATAATTATGTTGTCTATTATTGCATGTTTTGGTGGAGTCGCTTAAATTATATTCATTTTGAATAATATTCTTTTTGCATAGTGAAATGTCAATTTTTAGAGTTCTGAAATTTAAGAAAGAGAATACAATCTTAATGTGTTATATTAAAAGGTTTCTCTCTTTGTCGCAAAGTTAAATGACACTATCAATTCTATAAACAGTTTTATGATTTTTTTAATTATAAACAAAAATTTAAGATATGCATTAAATTATTATATATTATTTAGAATTAATCTATTAATACAAATGTAAACGTTTCATAATAATGTATTTCATATAGGTAATAGTAATAATAGTTGACAGTTTCAATTAATTAAAAAAAAAAACAGAAAAGCATTCTTTTAGATACTACTACAAAAATTCTTCAACTGTTTACACCACAATAACGCAAGGCCAAACACGATCACATATCAAATACCATAGAGCTCCAAGTAAACGAAGGATACTGAACGCACAAAGCGTTCCACACGAGATACCCTTGTCGAAACGGAGAGTTTGGTTTGCGCGGATAACGGACAATGCACGGTCAAAATTCCCTGCAACAGCACCGGCCGCAGTAGAGTAACAGAACAGCCACACCAACATAGGATCAGGAAACAACTGCCGTTGACAATATTGTTGGATGATGGGCAAACAACATGACTACGCACCCCGCCCCACCTTTGATTTACATACATGAATAATGTCGCACATTTGTGACGCCATACATGCCGTGGCCTCATTGAAAACATACATACATATATTTGCACTGCTTAAGTCAATTACACTGTCAAGTGCTGGAATCATTCGCTAATCCGATTTATATTGGTATGATGTTTAAAATTAGTATGGTGACGGTTTTAAATCATATCTGTTAGTTTTATGCCTTCATGTTCCTGTCAATCAGAGTTGTTGTTGATTAATGTTTCTATTTAATATATGAGTTAGATTGGGATGGCACAAACACAGGATTCGTTGTTTATCTTAAATAATGTGCTGACATAGCCAGGACGTATCTATCGTATAATAATTCATATATTTTTTCTTTTACTGTTACTGTTTCATAAATTCGATTTTAAATTAGAGGGAAAATAATTATAAAATATACGAGTATAAGCAGTTTAATAAAAAATTATGTTTTCGTTTAAAAATTCATTATTAATTTTATATCTGAATAAAAATATATTGAAATGAATCGATATAGAATTCTATATGGCGGAATATGCCCACAGGTCACAATTTTTTATATACCTACGCAATATTATAAATAATTTGAAATAAAATTGATTGGTTTCATATTGAAATTTTTCGTGAATTCACTTAATCGAAATTAAATGTTTTTTAAATTTTTATTTATGGTTTCATTTCACCCTTAAATTAGTGAATTAATTTTATTTGAAGCTGCTTCCTCCTTACTGCAATAAATTATAAAATCTACGTTGAAGTACAACGCTGTAATTAAAAGATTGATGATGATGGTTGCCAAAAAGTGAAAAACAAACAGATTATAAAGTAACCCATCGTTTTATTATAAAACTCAGTTTTATATGAAATTGAAATAATATATTTCAAAACTACATAAAACTAAATATTGTGGAGTATCGTAACTACGAGTATTCTAACATTTCTCCACTTAGACTTTTCTTTTTCAGTTTCAATTCTTGAAGATTCTCCATTGTCCGGTCTATGCTTTGATTACCAAAACTTTTATATCTACAGTACAGTCTTTGATGCTTCAAAAGTATTACTTTTTCCTTACAGTTTATTTAATGATGGAATTCGAAAGAAATAGATTCTGTTAATTAACTAAATACAATCGGGTTTACAAACGAGTGGACTTTGTAAATGTGGAATCAATAGTAGCTACTTTATTTTAAATATCTGGGCTTGACATGTTTTCATTGAAAATTGATTCTATATTAAAAAATACTTGAATTTAATGTATTAATGAAGTATTTTTGTAACAACAGTTTCAGTTGTACAACAAAATTACAACCTTTAAAAGAATGTTAAAACCTTGTTAAAAATAATTTGTTAGCTTTTGTTTTTTTCGACGGCTGCACAATGTTATATTGTTTCCATGAACAACTCCGTGTATTGGGTACGTTTATAAATACGTTTTCATGTAAATTTATATCATGAACGCGAGTTTTGGGCTTGTTAATATTTTGTACGAATACTTTGAGGATTTTAACAGTTGGAGGGGTGGAAATTAGAGTTTTGCCTGCTGACCCTATAAATTATTTAACCCTTTCGAACCATGTGCTAGGGAATAGACTGAAAATTAATATGAGACTCTTGGCATCAAATCATTTTTAATTAATCTCACCTTTAGAAATATTTTAGAGGTGTCACTCAAAGAAATAATTTAAAAACAATAAATAAAAATACTAGTAGGCTGATTTTTGAAATAAAATCAAATATTGTTCTTAATTTCTTATACGAAGTAATAAGTAACTAAGTATTTTAGTACTTTAAATGTCTATATTGTATTTTTTGCAAAATCTAGACGTAATTAGCGAGGTTCTCCTCGAGTTTATCTCGATACACACAATGCTTTTCATGGTATGGACTAGATCTAAAATTTACCAAAGCTTTCGGCCTGGTTGAGTTGCAATCACAACATTGCCGAACATCTTAGTAGGCTTTCTTGCGATTGTACCAGAAGTACTGTTTGGCAAACCCTCTAACGTAGTATTGTTAGACACTTCGAGCCCTTACTTGAGGCAGAAGTGCAGTGTCATATTATGATTATGTAAATCAATAAAAGGGATGTTTCAACAGGTTATAAGTCCTTATACGCTTAGCTCAGTACGCATAACCGGAAAGGCGCGATTAAGTTATGGCGGCTACCCCTTACTTTACAAAATGAATTACCACTGATAGTTTTAAGTGTTGCTCTAGAGAGGCTTTTTTCAAGGTTAAATGTTTAATTTAAACAAATTCGATAAGGAATTAGCCGCGAAGGTAGAATGTTCCAATGGAGTTCCAGTAATTTTATTTTAGGAATAGGGAGGGACATTCTCCTGCTGATGTGGAGCTGACCTTGACGCGGTGGTAGTGCTTACGCACCCAAAAGTGTAAAATCACAGGCTCTATACATTTTTACTTACGACATAATAAATGTTGTGATTACAAAAAATTGCAAACTTGTATTATCAGCGAGTATTTGTAAAATTCACATGATTAAAATTATTTATAACACGATAACATTTACATTATGTAAAATCAATAATTATATTTCCTGCAGGACACTACAGATATTTTTTCTGCAGAAAATAGGAGGGCGTAGGTGACACATTTGTCGCGTATTTCGAATAATTTTGTTTGAAAGATCCAACTGTAGAATTGTAAAGATACCGGATGTTTGAGTACAATTTCAAGACTATTGTAATTAAATTTCACTTAATTATGAAAACATCTCACGTTTGAGTGAAATGTTTTTAGCGAGTGGAAACTTGAAATACGTTTTCCTACTAATATAATTTCAAAATTTCAAATGCAAAATGTAAAGTTTCATGAAATTCAACGCGAAACTGTCACCAAAACCATTTTAGTTTAAAGTACATTTCTCTTGCATACGAGTCATGTTTACAAAGTTAACACACGGTTTATTTTCAAATTGCATCTTTGCTTAAATGTGCATCTTGTATATTCTGGATACTAGTTAAATTATATGCATTGACTAGATTTTTAAGTTGTATATTTGCTTACAGTAAACATAATTAATTCATAATTTTCATAATATGTAGACGATTGTTATTATTGATAAATAATTATGGGTTTTTCAAGTCACCTACATCAAATTTTATACACATCAAATATTTATTACATTTTTTAATCGGCTTAAAACCTTAAAAATGTCAGATCTCGGAATAAATATATTTCCTCAAAAATGCGATTGGTGAAATTCATAAAGAAATCATTAATTTTTAATGATATTTTCCAGATTAATATCTTATTGAATTTAAAATTCATAATCTTCTAGAAATAACTTTGTCCTCAAACTGAGGCCAGTAGAGGTCGGAAGTTTGATACATATTTTCTCTATAGCATGCTTACTAAATTAATATTTTAAAATATTAATTTAGCAAGCTTTACTTGGCGAGTATTTTATAGTATGAATGCGGTTTAAATAAAAGAAAAATGTTTTATTCAGGTTCAATGTTATAGTTAATAGAATAATAAATCGGTATGCAGCACTTGAATGATTCGTAACTCGTTGAACAACAAATTTAAAACTACCTTTCAAAAATCGTGTTCGGTACCTGTCAGTTCACTCTTGTGTGCATAAATATTTCATCCAATGAAAACCGATCAAAAAACGAGAGTTACCAATTTAGTATCAACATTTATCAATAATTGATTTTTAGTTTAGATACTTGAATTTATACTCTCGATAAAATGCGCTGACATCTTGAATGTGTTATAAAAACACGTTGAGAACCATTGGTGTAGCTACAGTAAACTTACAAAACAATATATTTAGATTTCAAATATTGAATGCCATGTCCAATAATGCCGAAATAAGTAAATAAATCAAAACTAAACTAGCACAGAGACGAATAACAAAAGAAATAAATTGAAAAATAAATGAATATATATTTATATTTACAGAGTAAACAAACTGTTTGCCAGGAATATGATTTATTTTCGAATATTGAAACAATTCCTGTCTTGCTGGCTGCGAGAGAAGTGTGTGTATTTGAGAAAGTCTCAACGATTTTCCTTCGGGTCAGATTTGTGCGATAAAATTTGAATTTTTATGAGAATATTTCTATCGAATCGTTCCGTGACAAACTGCACACTAGACACTTCTTCAAACTAAAGATAACTGATCATATATTGATTTAGTATCGAGGTGAAAGCTTAAGCAAATCTGAAATTGATATTTTGGATTATGTCCGAAATAACGTTCTACGAATACATCTAGTTCTTTTAATAATTTTACTACTTCGTTACAAAATAATCCGAAAAATATAACATCCAAATTCCCCATGCTCCAGTTTCTATCTGGAACAAGAACAACCACAGAAACGTGTGCACATACCAATGAACACGGTTTGAAGTAAACGAGATGAAAGAACAAAACGTTAAAATGCATAGATTGCAGCCCTGTATATTACACAATAGGGCCGTAATTATTTCACACAAGATATAAAAAGAGCTGGCAGAACATGGTGGATATCATACAACCCCAAGTGACTTGATGTTCCAAGAATCAATTATGTAGTCCCATCAACAAGTCTCTGGCCATCTTGGCCGACAGCCAACCAAGCTGAGGCCAGCCACACATGACGAGACGAAACCAACAGCGGCACTCTACGCTAACGACACCATCTCGTTCTGCGCATTACGAAAACGAAACAAGGCAGACGTTCGTAACAACGAAATTGCCGAAAACGTTTCTTGATACATATATACATACATATACAATGTATCATTTTCAAATATCGACTGTGCTTAGAACTGTGTATATTACATAAAGTTGTTAATAGTTTTATAGAATATTTTATATAAATACTCATTTCGGTGATTCAACGAGGATAAAATCAAATACAATTGTCAATCAATTTTAAAAATAGACTTAATTGTATTCGTTACTAGACTAGATTGCACGAATTAAAGTTAAATATTGAAAAAGACGAAATGAAAAAAACGATTTTCCTGAGATTACAAATGTTCTAAAAGTAGACACTGACTTGTATTTGACATGCATGTACATGATTTGAAAGACTACACTTGACCTCATAAACTGAAAGACCGCTTTTTTCATCAGAAAATACTGAGAAACTTGGAGACATATAATGTACCTTTAAAAATATCCTATACCCTGCTGTATTATTAAAAACAAAATTACACTAGATTTCTGCATACTAAATTCATAAAACAAAAAACTTAAAATTTATATTAATTAATACATCTTTCAGTAAGTAAACAAAAGTTAAATTACAGAACGTTAAACGTTCTTTCATCAAAAATACAGAAGGAAATTGTGCCAGAAACAGTCCATTTCAAAACAACGATTTTATTCAATAAACTCGTCCAGTTATATTTATAAATGGTTTTATATATTTACTTTAACATGTTTTAATAACTGTTATTAATATTAGTTAATCAAATATATAATCATAGTCTTTCATCTCTTTGGCGTTTATATTACTTTGACTGAATCAATGTTACTTTTGAAGCACATTCAAATGAACTGAATACATACATATATGTACGTTATAATATATTTTGTTTGACGTTGAGAAAAGTCCAATCATTTTAAAATTACCTTCACACCGTTAGCCTCGATATTTCAAGTAACATATGCATAACACACTCATATGATTTTCTTTACTACAGTCACGGTTTAGTCTCGTAATTTTTTGAGGTTCATTAGTTAAAAATTACGTCATGAATTATATAAATTAAAAAAACAAATATAATGCTCTTTTCTCTTAAGTTGTACACACCAATTTGTTGAAATGTTTGATGCGAGCATAATCTTTCAAGTACGTTTTTCTATTAAGTATTTTTAAATTAACTGACAGTGTTTCTTTTTTTATAGTCTCATTGAAATGAAAAATATTTTAAATATTAAACTCGCTTGAATAAATAAACATAAATTTAAAAAGACGTTAAAACAAAACAAATTGAAATATATTTTATGAAAGCTGTGTGTGTTATTTTGTGATGAAAAATCGGTGAAGTGGCAAAAATTCTATTTTGAAAGAAATGCGACTGGCGGTCATAAACATTTCAACAGCAGTCACTCCGAAAGGAACTCGGTCACCAGTTCGCACTTAAATTCATTAAAATTGTATGTTTTGCTGTGTGCCAGATATTCGTACGTTTTGACGACTTTTGCAATAGAAAATATTTGAGCAAACGGAATAAAAAAAAAACTCTGCAAGAAACGAATGAAATATCTAAAAATAAATAAGATATATCATAACTGAAGAATTGAAAATAGAGAACTTACGGAAAGAAATCAAACTTAGATATACGCATATAATATGTATTTTCAAATTTATATTATTATTATTATTTTTAATCATATATGAAGTTATTCTACAAATGTGTCAACACGGCTTACAAAATTCAAACATTGATTGTGTTCCTCGATAGAAAATAGATACAGCTTGTTGCTTGTTTGCTTATCGCGTATAGGAAACCGCTAAATATATTTATATTGTATGTAATTTTTTTTCTAAAACGTGGAAAGTAGGTACCGGTTTTTTATGAAGTCGCACTGAGCTTTTACGAGGCAATCATGTCTTGTGTGAATTGCTTTTGGCATCGTTGTGACGCTCGCACTGTAGCATCAGCCTTACACAAGAATCCAATTGAAGGGGGAGATGCACATCAGGCAGATGTTACGTGTATAGTTCTTTTGTCTCATAAACACTTTTACAGCATCTGTATTGCGGTACCAGTCTTTTAATACTGGAACGTACACAATCAAATCCTAATACATTTGGAGCCATACATGTAGTGAACCGTACACTAATAAATACGCTAGAATTTTATATAAATACCTGCATATATTAAATCCCAATTTGGAAAAGAAAGTGATGTTATATTTATTTGTAATTTATTAAAGCTGCATTCGTTTTGCCACATTTATTTAGAATTACTTTAAAATACATTTTACACCGTAAATAAATTATGTAAACTTATGCAAATTGCGTTACATTAAAAGTTGCGTTGCAAACACATTAGCGTAACACATAATTCACTAGGAAAAAACATATTCCGCAATAAATTACAGCTGATAAAGTTGAACACAACTTCGCAATAGTCCTTTGTGTCCACTCTCACTGCACTACACCTCCTCAGAGACAAAAACTATACAGATCGATCATATATGTATAACTTTAGGCAATATACTCGTACAGACCTATAACCAACTTTTTTTTTCTCTTTTGTTGTATCAGCGGGGATGTATATAAAAAAATGTATGAGTTTTTGATAAAGTATGAATCGTTCATTTTTTTGTGAATAGCCGGTTTGACAATTGATAGTATTAGTGTTTGATGATATGGTATATTATCGC
Organism: Nebria ingens riversi; assembly: GCA_018344505.1. Taxonomy (NCBI): domain Eukaryota; kingdom Metazoa; phylum Arthropoda; class Insecta; order Coleoptera; family Carabidae; genus Nebria; species Nebria ingens. The sequence goes on from JADQWA010000850.1 coordinate 430,505, forward strand.
TTTTTTACGCAAAAAATGACAAAAGAGTAGACCACAGAGATATATTTATAAATTAGTTTTTATTAAACAAATTAATTTTGTAATTGGAAATAATGTAATTATGCTGATACTTGATATTTAGGAAAAGTTCATTAATATATTCATTAAAATATCATGAATTTTAATTGTAATTTGATCATCGTACTACTATTTAATGCCGTCATTACATATTTGCTTTTATATGAATTTGATTAATATTAAAAATCTACCACACAACTATTAGGAAACACTATTAAGAGGATGATTATCATCATATCAATTGCAGTATTTCGCTTAAAATACGTTCTAAATGGATGATAAAACGGATTTTCGATTTTTAAGCGTATTAACATTGCACTTCAAATGTACATACCGGAAAATTATGCTTTTTTTGTCATACACAGATATTCAATATTGGCTATGAATATCGCAAAAACATAAACATTAACGTAAAATAGTAAATTTAAGTAAATAACGGTTAACGGTGAATATGCGCGTTATTTTGTGGAAGTAGTTTTCTGAGCTCTGCCATTGCTACTTAGATATTTTTATATTTACGGATACAATCTATCAGTTAATCAATTACATATATATATATAATTTTACAGTATGTGTATGAGAAATTATATATTATATATATATATATATATATATATATATAAATATATATATATATATATATATATATATATATATATATATATATATATATATATATATATATATATACATATATAAATATATATATATATATATATATATATATATATATATATATATATATATATATATATATATAGGTACTATGGGTATTTTATTTCGAAAAAATGTTGCAGTACTAGATATGTAGGTATATGACAATTTTAGAGTGGTTTTTCAACGTTGAGAACTTTATCCATAACAAGATACTGGTAAATTCACTTCAACTTGTTAGAATTTCTATGCAATTTCATGTACCTCTTCTAGAAGCAGAGCACGTGCATGACCTTAGCTATTTAATAGAATGGTGTCTCCATTAATTATTTAACGCGATGTATAAACTATCATATGTACGTTGCTAATGCTCCTGCATCTATGTTACATCGGAAAATAGTGGAAATTTAGCAAGGGGTTCAGAATCATGTGTTTCTCAATTTTGGCATTTTTATGTTTTTATATCGCTCACTAAAATGGCCCTGTGCGACGATTGGTACGTTGGTCACTTGATCAGCGATATTAAAATAATAACGCCGAATAAAAATACTGCAATCATATTATAACTTGTAAAATATTTTATTGATTATACATCCAACCATAAAAATAAAAACACCTGTATACATTTTTTTGCATTGCATTTTGAATTGGAAATAGATGTACTAAACACAAACACAGAGAAAATATGTTGAAATGAAAACAACAGTTTAGATATTTCAATTGCCGTTTGAAAACCATTATCTCGTTGTAGCGTTTGAAACACATTGATTGTTGTTAATTCGGCTGCGGAAAATGGAATTATAATGGAATAAATTAATGTTATTTTAAAATTTATTTTCCAAATGTCATCGCATTTAGAAGAAAAAAAGCATTAGTATTTATTGAATTTTAAATGCGCTCGCAAATTAAAGCCAATATAATGTTCAAAGAAATAATTGGCAATCTTAATTTATTTAATATGTTGTTATTATATCAAATTGTTTTCGATCCAACATTTTCAAAGGTAGTCCAACAATCGACATAAATCAACAACATCTGGCATCACTATATAAAACTACACACTTTATGATAAAGTTCGTGAAACAAATTGTAAGAAGCTATTTAACAAATCTTTATTTGCTGCGCGTAATTTAACGACCGTACATGAGTTCATCTTGATATCTCTGATTCAGTATCTAACAAAAGTGATCGTTAAATTTACTGAGATTAGTCGCTTATTTACATCCAATATGGTAACAAGTGTAAATAATAAACTGATTTTTGAAAAATGTCGCCTTATTTTTACTTCAGTAAACAAATACGTAACCTGCTGTTTATACTAGCATGTGAGTTCTGGCATATATACAATAACAATATGGCATATGTTTATCGTAAAATCTATCATCATTCTTGTACCATAAATTGCATAATAAAATTTGAATAATTTTCAAATATACAAACCACCAATCAGGCACTATGTTCCGCATAAAATCTCATGTAATGTTTTCCTCTTCTCGCTTTAGTAAATTGGACATATAACATATTTTTACGTTACAACATACTCTGTAGATATAATGTATGTCTTTTTATTGTTATTTATCAGAAACGTGATTGATATATATAGAAAAAAAAACTGCTTCAGCGAAAAATAAATTCTAATAAAATCTTTCAATTCCCTTAAACTAACAGTCACTTTATTACTATTTATTGTATTGTACTTGTTTTAATTAACAGCATGTAGAATAATAACTTAAAATTCAGAATTTAATCTACTGAGACTTTTAAAAATTGAACCACGTTGTCTAGAACTTTAATTATTAATCATATTTTCATCTTTTACGTGATGTTAATTTTTGAACTTGCATTTCTCTTCATAATTTAATACTATTATTCTAGTTTCTTCACTGAAACTTCAAGAGACTGCTTTATACATATATAATTTAATTATTTTCTTGGAAATTATAATCTAAAAATTTGCATCAAATTATCAATATTCGTGTTGAAATATACCATCATTAATCAATGTATTATATTAAAATAACACGATTAAAATTCAAATGAACGGAACTGACGATGAAATTAAAATAAATTATTTTAATTTAGTTTTATGATATTCTAAATTTAATTAGTCTGCATATCATTAATAACATACATTTCAATTAACATCATAGGTTTGTTTATATTTTAATTTCCTGTAAGTGCAAAAAATCATTTCCTATTTCGCATTGTTTTATTCTGAATTCAACCCTCAATATGTGAATTTACAACGAATGTGCTTTGACTTTTATAACTCTTGTCTGTACATATATGTACTATAAACATATAATTTACTGGCGAAGTATCCAACAAGCTGCGAAGTTACAAATTATTTCGGAAGGAATGAAATTTGGTTGAGGAATGAATGATTTATTAGTTTGCGGGATGCTCAACAATGTATCGTGTTCTTGGTTCGTTGTGTTGCATATATAAATGAACATTTACAAGCATATTTATCATTTAATATTATTTAATGTCAAGAAATATATCATATCTTAACACCATAGCGCAAATAGTTTAATATTTAGTTAAATATTTCGTTTTTGACTATTGTTAGCAAAGCTATAGTTTGGCATTTCGAAAATACAGTAAAACAAGTCTAACTATTTAATACGCATGCTCGCAAGACACATTTAGAGTGAAAACAATCGGGAAAACGCGGTCAAGATCGTTCAAAACAATTTTTTCAATTGATCTATTGAATTCTGTGTTGTATACTAGTTTATTAACCATCTATCGATGCGGTAAGTGTATTCGGTTGTAACGGTATTGATTTTATGTGAGTACAACTCGGGTATCATATACATTCCGTATTGCCGCAACCTCATTTCATACACGCCGGTTATCTGTAATTTATTATTGAGCAACACCATAAATAATTTAGTTTTTCTTTGACATTTGACGTTTCCATTGCACCCAACTAATTTAGAATAAAGAAACTCTATTTGGATTTGTTTCTAATATTAAAATATATATTTAAACAAGCTTGGTTGATAAACATATGGCCCTAAAGCCTTCTATAGTATATAGAGCTTTTCAATCTACATGTTATGAGTAAACTGCTATGTTTCTGTGATGATTGCAATGTGTCGTAACTGTCATTGTAATGTGCCAACAAGAGAAACGTTATATCTTTCAGTAAAAGTTCACTCGCCGCTAGCAGATAAGAATTAGATTATTCGCTGGAATCAGGCCAAAAACCACTATAACACATTTGGCCATTCTACACTCTTTATCTCGAAGAAACATCTTCTCGCGCTCAGTTTATCCTATATGCAGAATTGCGGATTATGGAGACTCAGAATATGTTTGTTATAATAGCTATCCGCCAGCTACTGTTGACATTATATAACAATATGATGTTCTCAGACATTTCAGCTTCTCAAAATCTGATGTTAGAAAACTGTCATGGATTTGAAATTATTTTTCATTTAAACTACATATTAATTGAATTTTGAAACTCGTATTTAAATATTTAAATGCTATGCACTTATAAATTTTATCCAAATATCGAAATTATAAGTTATAATTATTAAAAATTTTAATCGTAACTTTAATGATTTAAAATCAAATTATTTTGTTTATAATTTGCTATTCGATAAGAAGAATGTTACCTACGAATCGTTATTCTATTCTACTAAAATTTATATTACTTAGAATTATGACGGCAGCCGTAACTATAATTGAAAGATTTGCGTTAAAAAACTTGTTGTTTAATCGAAGCAAATCGTAATTTCTGGACGTTTTCAGTAAGGTGTAGGATTGCTCATTTTGATGTTTAATTTGTAATTATAATTTCAATTTTGAACAAACAGTTTATTATAATTAATTATTTTGTAAATTTCGTTAAATAAATTATACTATAACAATAATGTGCTAGTGAATTTGTAATTAGCAATTCAAATTTCCTATTATTTATTTAGTTTATATGAAGATTGTTCTAATAACCAAATTGGTTCTATCAGTAGTGTAATGTCTTGAACAATGGTAAATCCGAAACACTGTAAGCTTATAGAACCTGATAATACTACAAAATTAGAAGATAAATCGTCTGGTAACCTATCCAAGCGCCAGGCTATGATCCTAATTCTCGAACATAAGCTCGCAGTAATTCCGTCAATCAAATTCGAACTAGTATGCAGGTTGGAGAGAATTGCGTTCTATATTGCACGTGCTTTTGTTATTGATTTCGCATTATGGCGTCGATGCTTCGACTACCCTTGCCCCGCTAGCGAGTGCTTCCCCTAGCTCTTTAAGATATTTTACAACAACAAAAAAAGTCGAATGATTGATGGTGCATCGACGCTGTTATTTCTATATTACCAATATCGCAGACTTTTATTTTAGATCGTAGATTTTCTATGGTTTATGTTGAGGAGTACATTTAAAATTAAATTATAGTAGTAGAATTATAAAGTTACTTTCTACCAATAAGTAAAGGAGGATAATTTCGATTAATTTGTATAATTCGTACCAGTATTTCCATTTTTGAATATAACACCGAATAAGCTGTCTAACACTACTCTCATACTATTATCTAGATGACTTGTATCAACTAGTTTACAAGTGCCAAAAGTTCAAGCTAGATTGACGTTAGTATTGTAATTAATTATACACAATTCAAGTTTGAAGTTTAGGAACAAAATTTATAACTTTTGTTATTGAACGTAAAACTTCACGAATTTCTCTTTAAAGTTCATATTTTTCATTATAGTACCTACACTGTATAATATTTGTTTCAAATAACTTGTTACAGATTTTCACTTTTATAATTCATATATCTACATCAAAGTATGTTACTCACTTAATAGAATTTAGATCAAATACTGTTCCTCTTCAAATCAAGTTTGTTACACAAATACACTTCATAATAAACAACTAAAAACAAATTTTCATCATATAAATTTCATTTAAAACACGTAAAGATTTTAAAAATATTCAATAAAATCGCTCTTGATTAATATGAATTGTGTGCTGCCAGTGGAATTAAAAATCAATCATATATGTTGGTATACACTTGATCACATTGTACATATTCAATATTTTAGATATCAGTGGTGCGCAATATGTTTTGCTTCATATAATTAATAGTAATTATAGAAGTTTACTTTCCATCGAGTGTTTATACTTCACTGAATTACTAACAGCGAGTTGATAAAAATCGAAACTACTCAAACTAAGTTAATGCATATTAGAAACAAGTTTAACTTTGATGTAGACCGCGATATGTATATATGTACACTAGCAAAGTATCTATTTTAGTTTATTTACGATGGCATGCCTGCGCTAGTGTTCAATGTCGTTTAACTTTGAAGGGTAACAAAGCGGTAGCTTGTGCTATCAATTCACTGTCAATTTCCGGTTCTCTCATTGACCAACGGCAAGGAAACAGTGGAGCTGAGGCGAGGAAAACTAGACGTGGGCCTACGCTACATCAACGTGTCAATTTGCTGCCGTATCATCCATCCATGGCTGAATATATGCTGCATATTTCCTCAAGCAATTACCGTGCACCATACCTATCACAGATCACATAAATATAAAAATTACTTGGATTACTGTGAAGCTATTATTAATTATTGAAACCATCATTTGTGATGGTGATTGACAAGTGCTTTGAATTTTGATTGATGGTATTTCAGATTTTTGAACCAAATGATTTTTGTAGTTTTCGTCATTTTATATTTAATTGCACACTAACTTTGCAAATGTAAATTAAAACATATTTTGTGTCGACAATTGGCATTTAACGGATATCAACGTCATTATTTAGGAATACGTGTTTGAGACTAAACACACTGTATATACACAATTGAATTTTTAGTATCACAATGAACTCAATCGCGTCAATAATTCAAATTTCTTGTTTTGAAAATTGTCACTCAAGGTACACATTTAGGGTCTCTTGGCATTGCGTCGGCTCGATTCGAGTCGAAACAGCGCAACAACAGGACAATGGAACAATTTAAATGGCACCAGGATACCAGCAGGCAACCTAAACTAGTACAGTAATATTTCACAAATAAACCTGGGCGGATAGGGGAAACTGCCCGTTTTATTTACTGACAAATTGCGAAGCACCATAAATAGATATTGAAAGTATAAAGAAATTCAGAAATTAATTTACTTGAAACTGTTTTAAAATCAGACAAAAATGTCCAGGTTTTCCTTTGCGTAGTATAGGAGCAACAAATCATCACTTATAATTTTTCTATTGCTTTCAAAGTGAAATATTTTACTTTTTATATTAGCTATCGTTGTGGGTGGTTTCTTTTCTACAATATAAAAGAAAGTAAAAAGGATGCTTCAAATTGTAGACCTTTTCGAGTAGGATACATTTCATCTCGTGTGTTTGATATATTTAGTAATAGCCTGAGGTCTATTGTCCTGCCAGAAATATATAAAATGGAATTTATATCAAATAACTTACCGCACGGACTAACAGATAATCATAACTGGAAACCGTGTAAAATGCTATGTCCGTGATTCTTTTGTCCGGGATAAACGTATGTACCAAACTATGGGCTTTTACCGCAGCGTTGAAAAAACAAAGAATGCTGCAACGGTAGACGTAAGCGTGGACTAGTTCATATTTTATGTATAAGTGTTAGCGTCATTTTGTGCGCCAAAACACCCTACAAGATTCCTTGCAATTTCCTCAAGGATTTACTGATCAGCTCGCGCTTAGTGCACTGTTTTATTTATAAATCTTGTTACATAAAAGACATTACGGATGTGTTTGACCTTATCTCACCTCTTGTCCTACACAATTATTATATGTATGTTGTTATTTAAGTTTAAGTTTGTTTTGTTAATAAATGATCTGTAAGTAACTAAATAATTAATAAAAAACGAAGAACTTCTAAAAAGAAATGTGATTTCGAATTCATAAATATAAAAAAGCTGTATGTATGTATATACATTTTGTAATCGTAAATAATTGTAAAGATTGTGTATCAGAATGTAATCAATTTTTATAAATGGTTTCTTTGTATATTCGACGTAATAAATCAGAATGAGGCTGTCATGGTTTATGTAGGGCGTTAGCCCTCGCGAAGCGAAAGCTATATGATCAAACCCACAACTGTGGCAGAGAAATTGCGACAAAATTATTCAAAAGATTAACTCTAGCAAATCCACCCCATTAGCGAAATATAAGAAGAATATTTGCAAGAGGGATGAATATTTACAATTCGCATCAACCATACTTACAGAAATTAGAACCTCTATTACGTTGTGATATTTCGATGAAAGTGACTACGTTAACACGTGATTTGTGATAGTGTTTGTATAGTTCAAAATTTAAAAATATTAGTTTTGTTTTAAATTCTTGAAGTATATTATTGATTTGTTTTTGTATCCCAGAACTTTTTTATACAAAAAATGAATACGGAAATTAAATAATTGTAGTTAAAACGCAATTACACAAAACAAATCACATTTTTGGTTTATAATTTGAATTTTTACAAAGTAAATGGAAAATAAGCTTCCAATTTTCTTCAAGTTCATTTTTTTTTGTCGTTTAGTATACCTATACAAAAATAGATCTACCAACTGGTGAGAAAAATATTGGCTGTATCTCAGACGTAACACGAATAACTCATCTATCTCTTGCGGCCTTATTGGTTGCCGAAGATTAGATAAGAATTTGTTTTTGATGTAGTCTTATTTTGAAAATGAAATATGTTTCACAATTCACCAAATTGAAATTAATTTTACAAACATATTTTCAATTTAAACATACGCAATAAATAATATATCAAATTGAAATAAATTGATGACAAACATTTTCCAAAAAAAAAATCCTACTCTAAATTTGACCAGGGGTCAAAAAAACAACAAAACTCATATGCAAACATTAACCACGTCAACATGGGAATCCAAGTAAGGCGTCGGCAATACACATAGGCGCCGCCAACATAGCAATAGTGGCTTCACCAGCATGGTTTAATAATATCGCTAGCGGTAATGCCATTGTGGCATAGCCACATCCCTTATGGCAGCCTTACTCCACCCCTGACATGTTTCAAGCGACTACATCTCATGTTGTGATGGGAATTCTAAACAGCAGCCCACTATAGCGTAAGAGCCGTCACACCAGCGCCGAGTGATTTTCTAATACAGACAATTAATGCTCTCTCCCTAACAAACTTGTGGTTGTTGATTTTTAGTAGAAACTTCCTGAGCTGCAAATTGCTTTTTTTACTTTCAAGTTAATTTATCAGGGTAAATTTATTAACTTTACAGTGCAGTAAATCACCTTTGAAATGACTAAAAAGTTGAATTACAGTTCAAAGGGTACGTGTCCAGCTTTGACATTGACATCCACACAACATGAAGGGTACTTTTTAAACCGTTTTATTTACTGCTCATTCATTTCAAATATAATTAACGAAAACAGAATATTTCCGAGCACTTAAATCACTTGGCGATCTCGAGTATCAAATATTATTATTTTCGTTTCACTGGTTGAATGAATTCATAAACTGCCAAAATAATGTAGCTAGAACGTACTAGTTCGCTGTTGCGGGTCGTATACATATGTTTTAGAGCTATATCATTCATATGAAAGGAAGGTCTTGAAAATGTATATCAAATGTTGTTCGATTCAAATTATAATTATTATGTAAAAATAACTTGATTTTTAAAACTAAAATATTCAAATTAAAACTTTAAAATTTACATATAAAATAATATATTGTAAATGTATTATTTGAGAAATATTGATCAAACTGAATATTTTTTGTTGAACTAGTTTTAGTTAACACAGACTTGTGATATTTTTATCACAAATATAAACATCACGTATTCTACGTATCAAATATATGCGCGAAGGCGGTTTGGTACCGGAAATCAAATCTAGAAATAACAAATTTATAAGTCTCGAATAAACAAGTCTATGTAGATCGATCGCCTCTTACGAAACAGCACGATATTAACATTTCCCAAGTGGAGTTAGAACAAAATTGAATCATCCAGCTAAAATCAACAGACTTTTTATTTAAATTCCGACGTGATTTTCAGTGTCATTTCTTTTATGTTAGCACTGAAAAAATTCCGAGAAATGCACATATGTTTGAGACATTAAATGTGAATTCGCCTGTAAACATTGGTAACATGTGTCACGTGACACGATTACGTCATCATAACGGACGGTTGAATAAAATGAATGATAAGGCACATGTTTTTCGGGTTGTGCGTCTGATGACGTAACTAATGCGCGTTTTGTGTGCATTTTTTATGTTTTGGTAATAAATGCTTACTGATCATTTTATATGGTCAATTTTACTAAATGCTGGACAAAAAACAATAGTGTTTTAATTTATATTTCCCTGAGAAATTCAATCTTGCAAATATTTTAATCAAGCGTTAAACACATTATATATATTTCAAGAAAATCACTTTACTAATATTCTGGTTTCTTGGGAACTGAAAAAGATATGTTTATATTCTTGTATTTTTTATCTTCGTCAGATAACAATTAGTAAATGTTTTATTTATTTATTACTAACCTAATTTGAATATTGATTAATTCTAACATTGAACTAACTATAACTCAGTGGCTGAGTTACTGAAAAATACAAACAAGTTTTATAAAAAATATTTTCCTCTCTATTCGCATTTTAATAACGTTGGCATATCTGAATAATAGTAAAAATAAATATTTGTTGTATCTACCTATGTATTATTCCGTTACCATGAAAATTCTATTATAATAGCATGTTCATTAATTAGAAACAATACAACATAAATTTAATATCAATAAATATGCTAGCTCATAATCAGGATATTATTAAAATAATCGAATTATAACAATGAACAAAAAATTGTGTTATTTGAATTAGCAATAGTGTCCACAATAGGAATAAATTGTATGATTTAGTGAATTATTTACGATATATGTATACATGCACATTAAGTGTGAATAATTTAAATTCGTTGGCAGCATTACCGTGTATATATATATACAATTTAAAAATGATAACTTTTATTTATGAGTATGTTATTATTTTCAAGTCACACCAGCTCGTAATTAAAATAAATAATATTATGAGAGTTTGATTTGATTTTATCTAGAGGATAGAGACTTTTGATATTTAACAATTAGGAGTTAGGTCGCGTGTTTACAAAATGAAGCAATTACAAAAGTGAATTTTTAATTATATAACATTTAGCAAATTCAAGTAATTTGGCACAAGCTACTGTGAAATTTGAGATTAAAGTATTTTACTTGCGCTATAAAATTGTAACCCATTTATCCAATGTAGCGCCTAATACCACGTAAACAGAACCAGAACGTATTGCAAGTAATAAAATTTAAACTTGTTGAAATTTAAAAACAAATTGTATTCTAATTTTTATAAAATTCATTTACATCTTAATTCAAATATTATAATAAAAGGTGTTTCTCATTTAATTAACTTGCTATTAAAGTAATTTCTGGAATGTCACCGGACTAATAACTTTGTGTAATAATCTTCCGGATGCAAGTACTTACGCTTCAGGTTAAGTGTCGTTAAAAACTTATATCGAGCTCTGAAGATCGCTTCAATATTGCGGCTTTTTTTCATCTACATTTTGCTGCAGAAAAGAAATAATAAAATCTCAAAGATGCTTTTAAGCACGCAGTCGTACCTACTTTTCAATTTATAATACTTCATCGAAGTCTAAGTGGCTTTGCATGGTACGGAATCTCCTTAGAAATGAGCAGAACCACTTGAAAATGTGGTTTCATTCGGGTTTTTAGGAATTCTGTGCATTCACTAATCTTTCAAGTCATACAAACTGCATTTATTTTTACCTTTTAGTTATTTCCAAAAAAAAAAAGGTTGGCTATTATGAATGTGCATTCATAATTTATTTTTTTAATTTATTTTGCCATTAAATAGGTATGACACTGCATTTGTATTTTCTTCTTATTCAACATAATATTTCTTTCATTTATATTATATGTAATAATTACAAGGTTTGTTTAAAAGTAATCAAGAACACTTTTTTTATCAGTTTATGATGTGACCTTAATGCCTGAGTAACGTGAGGGTGGATAATTAAAAAAAATATTTATGCGCAGGAGTACTATTTAATAATTAAAACAATATACTTCCAGGTATATAGAAAACTAGCAAGAAAGAAAAAAAACACTAATAACTTTGCATATTTTTGAATAGAAATTATATTAGTATAATAGCATGCATGCTGTAGAATATCACAAATATGTTACATCGCAACATTTGATTAGAATAAGTACGCTACATAGATTATTATTGCATCAAATAATGATTAACAATAATAAGCTTTTAAAAATGTAATCTTCTATCAATTTAAAATTTTTAAAAAATTCTTTAAATTATCAAACAAAATTTAAATATCTAAGTAGTTTTCTTTGTCTTTAATAATGAATGATTTTTATTATTATTAGTTAAGATATAAAAAGAAATGTCATTTAAATTCGACATCAGACAATTATTATTTCTTATATTCCAACCCGCACTACAGTGGTTGAACAGCCGTTGAAATATCCATCGTATTTCTTACGCATTACAAAAACGTTATTGCAGTATACCTTACAACGGATTTTCAACTAGATTCTGTGCTCGTTTGGATAAGATTTACTTGCATAGTTATTCGGCAAGATATATTTGCTAATTCGTTTTCTTTGTAATTTATAACTAACGCTTTAGCAAATTACTAGAATTACATGTTATAGAGTAATAATTATATGATCACGAAATTTATATCATAATATTGTTATTATATAAATATAATATTTAACTTTAGAAACATAATGTTTAATAAAATAAATGAATATATTTCCACTCTAAATAAGAAGATATCGGCCAAAATATAACAAAAAATATATTTATATTCCAAACAATGTTTTGCTTTTAGTTATACGATTCCATTTCCTGTGTAGCTGCAGAATTGTAGGTACTAGGTTGCTTATAAAATATTTGTGTCCTTCATACAATATTGCATTATATAAACACACGTAGGTTTACGTATGAATGGGGCGCGAGCTCTCCGGCATCTCCATTTTAGCAGAGAATGTGGTTTGTGAGTTTGCGAATACAATCACAACAAAATTGATGCAATATTTATGGATTTTATTTGGAAATATAATTTTCTGGTATAACCGGATCAAATATTGAGTTCTAGAATAACTAAATATACATATAAATAAATATTATAAACCTTAAAATGAATCATATAATTTCATTGTGTAAGTTTTCAAATTCATGTTTTTGTAAGGCTATATCGAATTTAAAAGAGTTTAAAACTAAAATTAGTATACAATTGAATGAAAAGTTTAGACTAATTATAAGAGTTTCTATCGCTTCTTATTCACAAAATAATTATTCTTAGCTATGGATAATTTGTATGTTATGAAAACCATCCAAACAATAATTGAATTAAAATCAGTGCCAATTTCATTTAAAACGATATTCTCTTTAATTCGAGAACAAACTAATTAACTCTGACAGAGACGATTTCATTAAAATCTAAAAACCGAGAAGCGGATGTGAAAAATCAATAAATACAGACCTAGAAGTCCTAAACTACGACCATAGTATTTCGTTGTGGTTGGAGAGATTACTGTTCAGAACTCCACCGAATGTTTAATTATGAAGATGTTTAAATTTTACGTGAAAATTCTACATTATAACCAAATCCAATGTTTCACTTGTAACAAACCCAAAAAAATGGAATAGAAAATGACTTATGGCGATAAGTGAGACTTAAACAATTTTCTTTTAGTATAATAATATTACTGTTCAGTAGAAATGTGTGTTGTAAAATGCGCATGGTCGTTGTAAACAAGTGTCTCGAACTTCCGTCTAGTACTCTTGGATTAAACCGGATCTTGTAGCAGGATGTGAAGCATCCGGTTGAGAATCACTAATTGGGTTGCAGCCGAACAGGATTAGTGACCCACCATTCGTTCTTTGCCATCTCATTTCAGTTCGCCGTCGTATTCCCCATGTACATTTTACAATTCCTCCTCTTAACTAAAATATAAATACACCAACACTGTTGGCGTTGTATATTCTCGTTTAGGATAAAAGATACTCGAAAACGAATTACGATAATTAGCATTTCGCATACCTTGTGTGCCGAGCCAAGATTTCACTATCGCATTACGAATTTGTTCATCCTTACCGATTCCTTTTAACATTTAGCATAAATAGCCCATTGCGAGTATTACGTTTTTTTAAATTTCTTTCTTTCTAATAGGTATACACTGAGTAGAAAATAGAGAACTTAAATGTTATAGTCGAGCAGATAAAACAACCACCATATAGGTAATTGGATATCGCTCCTCCTAAAATTCGTACTAAACTATTGATTGGCTATTACATACTTGTCTAAACACGTGTCATTAGATAACTTAAGCTTGATCCTTAGTTTTTTACTTTGTTTTAATGTTAGTATATATATATATATATATATATATATATATATATATATATATATATATATATATATATATTTATTTATTTATTTATATAAGTTCTTTTATAACAAACCTAGTTGCATTTGGACCTAGTTTGATATTGTTAAATTAATAAATACATTAGAAGTAAGTCAACTAGCCACGGAAGAAACATAAACATAATAATAATTATGTTTAGTCAGCATAGTGTTTCTGTTTCAAGGTTTGTTTGTTTTCGTCATATGAAGTTTGGTAGAAGCGAGATATGTAAACACGGTATTTGGAGACAAATGAGGTCCTCTAGTTGAGGGAGTCACCTACGAGTAGATTCTTCATTTTAGATGGGGTTTTCCACGTGTAGGTCCTTTAGTCGTATGGAATAACCGTGGGTTTCCGATTCGGGTTACGGTTAATGCGTTAGTTAATTAGATTAAGATTTGTTTGAGTATTCGTAGTATAGTAAATGCAGTAGATTCATTTGTTAAAGTGGTATTGTTAAAATTATTGGTTTGTTTTATATTTAATAAACTATATTAGTTTTATAAACTATATCCCCGCAACGTACTAAGCGTACAAGTATCCGAAACAAAAGTGTAACAACGTTCCGCCAGATACTTTTCATTCCCAGGTGAGTTTAGTGATTATCGCCACTCTATAACAATTGCTGAGAGGGAAACGACGCGGTAGTGGTTCATTCAAATATCGCTTCAATACGCATCTCTATATTCTGTGCTTATGGTAATACAAACAAGATAAGTAGCAGATAAGTCAGTCAGTAACAATTGGGTAGTTAAACCTAGACTACTGTTTTTCCTCACCTTAACACTGAATAGTCTCATTTACGTTTAAGTGTAGCTCTATGAAGAGTGGAATAATCAAAGTATATTACGTTTTTTAATAACTTTTTAAGTGGTATTTGTAAATATTCTTTCAAATAATTAGAAATGGCGTGCCGGGTGTAAATCATAAATACTGAATGAAATTACACACATGCACTGAAATAAAAATTGGAATATATTCTGTAATGTATCCGGCATGAAATAATCTAATGCAAATATGACTATAATTAACACCAAATTTACATATAGTTCGAATAAACAATTTTATACTAGGGTTGTTAACAACCGCCAGTGGTAACGTAGTATAACAATATAAATACTAACAGTATTATAGTGGTCACTTGGGTCAAATGAGCCTTCATAGAACACATATCATGTGTTTATTTCACACACAAAAATATTTTAAAAATTAGTTTAATACATATTTTCATTTCTTTTCACACACAAAAATAATAAAGATATACTTGGTATATATGATAAATTCAATAGTTTCATATCGTATCGGGATTAAAGCCTGATGCACGCTGAACAGAACGGAAACACGTGAAACATCATTCGCCATTTTTTATCATTTCTTATGGTAGTTAAATATTTAAAGAATAAAATATCCTATAATAATTTAATGTGGTTTTATACGTAATGCTAGCACGTGTTGGGCAGAAATGTTAACACTAATGTGAAATATGTTTATTACGTCCTAATGGTCTTTATACGTATTTTTATTTAATTTCCCCCTAACGTCAAGGGAATATGACTGTTCCGAACTTTGAATTAATTATGACTACTTTTAATGCAGATTCATCGTGTGCGTTCTCATATTTGAATTTTTAGCATCTAGGTTAAAAACTGTATGCGTTTAAAATGCATATCGGGGGAGCTTATTAAATATATATCCGCGCTAAATACAAATGTATTTCCTGTACGTAATTGTTATGCCCATGCGAATGTTTTAAATTTAATAATAAATCGAATAAAATAAATCACAATAAAGAAGAAAACACTTATTACACATACTATAATAACTTTAAAATATTACTAAAATAGATGGGTTTTCAATAGTTCAACATTTAATATATATCTATATATTGCACAAAGCGAAAAAAAAAAACAATTTTAAAATTGAAATCTGATATTTTGGCACATATACCGAAATTATACATTGTTTTTTTTATGATTCATATAACTTTTTTTGCAAATAAAAAATAACGATAACAGAAAAGCACGATAAATTTGAATGTAAATTAACAAAAGGAGAATAAGCAAAATACAAAAAAAACGGGCGAAAATTAAATTTTATCTATACTCAAATATCCGTTAGATTTAACAACAAAAAAGAAGAATCAAACACGCGTTATCAGTAACGACCGTTCATATTCAATGGTGCAAGTTAACTGCAATTTTGTATTGATTGTGCTGCCCTCTTTCCCAGCAGCGTCAGCCAATATTGTTGTGTATATATACAATAGTATACCAACAAGCAGTTACGAAATCGTATAATACGGTCAACAATATGTTCCGGATTTTCTACACGGTTGAATGTCGCTGCTGTAAACCTTACTTTACGATGGCTAATCTGATGTTGCTTGTGTTTTGTTCAACGCCGCCATCTTGTTGTTAGTTTGATTCCGGACATTTAATATATTGAAAAAAACGTAACTGTGGCGTTTTATTAAGCAGAAGTTATCGCTTTAGAAACGATTAAAGTTTAGAGGGGGCTTCAAATTTATTTCAACATTTTTGAAAAAAATATATACATTTTATATACAACAAACCTAATTAAGGGGCATATGTTCAGGATATTCTTGGTTAGTGGCTAATTAGATTAGGCAACATTAGTTTTGCTTGGGCTAGGTTGGAAAACTTTGGGTTAGGTTAGGTTAAATTAGATTTAGCATAAAATGAAGCTGGAGCATAATTAAAACACGTTATTATAGCTCGGCTAAAATGTCTACACGGCGTTCGTAAGCCGTTGGCAAATGTCAGCTAATAATTCAGTTTGCACGGAACATATGCGAAACGAACGACCAGGAGTCGATGCTAAAGCCGAGCCGGGGCGAATTCGTTTCCGGCCGGCCGTAGTCAAACAAAAAATTATGATTAACGAAAGTCCTCGAGAGCAAATTTCCTCTACAAAGATTACAAATGCAAATATAGTTGATAAGTCTACAGTAATTGCCTACAGCTAATTATATAAAAATAACTATCGAAAATATCCAAAAATATAGGTATATTATCAGTCATACAATTTATCTTATTTATAAAAGAAATAATGTTATAGTAATATACATATATCTGTAGCGATAGCACAAATAAACTGACATATGTATGTCAACCAGTTCTAGTTCTATAACTTCTATTGAATATTACGAGAAATGGTATTTTCGTTCTTTTTACGACGAAAATTGTTTACCAGAAACTTTCCGGCTTACTACCGCTCCTGACATGTTTGCGTTTCGAAACCGCACATTCCTCAACATCGGTTTTAAAAGATGAGACAAATAAGGATGATGGATTTTTTCCCATCTTCGTCAAAAACAAAAATGCCGCAACGCTGTTATTGTGAACGCTGCTGTCGCAGTTTATAAATGTCGGAATATTCGGTGACCAAAATAAAAATAAAAGAATACAACACACGAACGAGTTTACTTTGGATCAACTATTGTTGTTCTTAACCAAACACTACACAATGAAAGTCTTTTAATGAATGATGGCTTGTTTTTTTAATACTTTGTGAGAAATATGATAGGCGAGAATGGTTATTTTGTAAAATGTGACAGTGTTTTATTTTGTTATCTCATAAAGAATACAAAAAGTTATAAATATGATGAACTTGAAAATATATGCGTTTATCTCGTTTAAAAGAATGACCAAAATTTCAGAAAATGAATACCTTATGGTGGTAATAAATATCAGTGTGTGGGGGGGTAATAAATTTCTAAAAAACATATGGACGTACGCAGTTTTTAAGTAGAATTTAGGTGTGTTAGAAGTGTGTAAATTTTCCAGGTGGATTCACCGTGAATATCAACTACACAGCTCAGTGACCCGTGCCTATATAACGGCGACGGTTGTATTTGAGTGTAGGTAGCATATCTGCATGCTCTCCCGCATAACCTTGCCAACAATGCGTGCGTTTGCGTGTATTGTCCACGTGTTGCACGTACACAAGACCTACCCGCATTTTATGATGTGTCTTTGCCAGAATTTACCTTTAAAGTATAAACGATGTGCCTACAGAAAGTGTAAGGGCATGTTGTGTGTATGTGTGTTGCGTGTTGTATGTGCTTTGTATAGATCGAAGCAACACCTTACCTGTGAACCGAGAATTTTAATCAGTTTAACGTCAATAATAATCAAGGTGTATTCAATTGCATTCCAATATGTAAACTGAAATATCTACTTCGACGAATAATTTAGTAGGTAGGTGCTACCTAATACGTGAAGTTATTTACTTACTTGAAGATATGCTATACGCGATAAAGAGTACATTTAGGTTCACTATTTTTACTAAATTACTCTTGTAATAATTTTACTGAATTAGGTTTTTTAAAAGTCCTACTAGACATATGTATATAATTGCGATAAATCTGCAGCAAATTATTAATTTAAAAAATAATCTTTTAGGATATGAGACTTTACATTTCTGTATATAACAAATAAAAAATAAAATTTGTTTATAAAAGTAAATTGAAAAATTAAATATACAAAACAAACTAAACTATAATTTACAAAAATCAATCTCGGAATAAATTATAATATAGATTTTAAAAAAGAAATAATAAGTAAAATCAAGCAGGTCCATATTTAAATAGAAAACAGATTTTAAATTTCTATTCACTAAATAAATGAGACATTTTAAATAGAATTAATAAATGCAAAAGATTGAAAATTATTTAACTGTTAAAAATGATTGAGAGAGAAATGTATTTGCATCATTTGATTTGAAAAGACTATTTTTTTAAAAAGCAAAATATAATTTAATAGATTTATTAAAATTCTATGATTATGGGTGTTACCAGATTTTGTACTTAGGTGAAATGGAAAAATTAACAAATACAAAATATTTTGAAATTTACTCTCATGTAATTATCGGCTCAAATTGATCCGGTTTTCAAATTTTAAGCTGATTAGTTAAAAGTTATTATGAGTATTAAAAAATGTTGATTGCAATTAAATATATGTAACTAATAGAATTTCAGTTCATCAACAATGTTAAAATTTCTCAAACAGACTATAAAATCATTTCTAAAATTAGGCGGGTCACGTACGCACATTATTTACCCTGTTCTTTATACTCTTTTACCCGTATACGCCCCTATGTCATGGACTACACTGGGTCTCATACGCTAATGGTGTGACACTATTGATTTCCCTATATGAACCAAAATGTCCTTCTCTCTTTTAAACGTGGCATATTATGTGCAACTTTTTTTAATATCTAATTTTTTTCTCTACTCAAGAGTGCATGATGAATACATACATACATCAAGATTTATCCTTAAAATCATCTTAATTTTTAAAATTATTTATCTGTATTTATTTCACACAGTTAAAACTCTACAGGTTATCCATCTAATAATTACGTTTAAGAAAATAAAAGATACGTAGACTGTGAGTTGTAATTGAAGGCTTAAAATGTATTTACGAGTAAGTTTGCTTCCACAAATTTTTCTGTAGATGAATATATATATATATATATATATATATATATATATATATATATATATATATATATATATATATATAACGAGTTTATACACTTTGTTCTTGTAACCTTCAACTGCCATCATAATCAACGTGTATTCTTGTTAAATAATACATTGGTTATTTACCTATGAATTAAGTTTCTTGTTTAACAGAGTTTTGGTAAATATTTACATGCATACTTCAAAAGGATTTTCCGCTACTCTCTTTATGGAGTAACACATGATGCTTAATGTACAATAAATAAACGTAGTTGGATAAACCAATTTATTATTTGGCAATGATATGGTTTTCGTATAAAAACCTAATATTGGTAGCATTTTTATGTAATATAAACGTTTGTGATATGACTAATTTTTGTTGGAAATATAAGGAGACATAAATAATATATGATGCATATGTTATCTGTATATATTATTGATCAACACTGGCCTAGAATTCAAATTTTATAATCTGTGTTCAATATTATTTAATAATTACCTTCTTTAAAGTTAGTTGGACTTTTCCTTGCAACAGAATTAATTTTTATCAGAGATAATTTTTGTTTTATATTGTTAATAAGGAAATTCAAAAAATAAATTGGTTAAAATAGGTTTACATTTATTACATATTCATATAAAATGAAGTAAAAAAAGTTTGAATGGCGAAACATAGTCAAGATGTGAACGTTAAGGATTTTCTGCCATCCCATGAGCTTATGTATATGTATTTAATGTTTAATATTACAATTGTTTGTTTTTTGTGGATTGTATGAACATAATGTCTAATTCGTCTCTAAAATGAAAATGTTAATATTTGTATCTTAAATGTACTGTGGTGCTGTGCGAACCATATTTTTCATAAACAAATCCTAGAAATATTTATGTTTTTAGTTTGGATAGGAATTTTTAAAAAGGTAAGTTAGCTATACTGATATCAAGCACAACAATCGCAAACCAGTCAAACTAAATGAAGCACTAAGCAAAAGTTTTGCAAAAGCAAAGATATCCAGCTCGATCGTATTTCCGTAGGAGTAATTCTTTTCGCGCTCGATTTTTACGTGATGTATTGCAACACAAGCGTAAGAAAGTTTTCTAAGATAAATCCTAGCCGATTGTATTTTAAATAAATAACACCCACTAGTGTTTGACATTTTTCCAATTTAATTTTAAATCAATGCATTCTATATAAAGAAAATAAAAGCAATATTCTAAAATAATTATATTATATCTACATGCCAAAAATAAACGAGTAGATGAATGGAAAAGTTATTAAATTGCTTCAAAATTAACACATTTTTAACATGATTTTCGAATTTTCGTTTATTGTGAGTTATTACAATAAAAAATTGACTATATTAAATAATAATAAGATTTTCTAAAGATATTTTAAATCCTTATTAGATTCAATGTTAGGAACATTGAAAATAGTGATTTAATAAAATTCAAGATTGTATTAAGCTTCTGCTATGAACATCCTTATATACCTGTATCAGTGTTGATCAGAAAACAAACAATGGTCGTGAATACTCTTATGATTTTGGCAAATATAAAACTTCTATAATATATATAACTTTTAATAACAATCTACGAATTTCTGTGTCATTTAAATATATTTTTCTTGATAATTCGCAACTGTGACAGATCTTTATAAAGTTTGTAGAGTTTCTATATTTATATATCAAACAATGCTTTCGGTTTTCTGCTTTTAACTGTGTATATTGATGAATCGATATGTGTGGATGCCAGTAGGTGTTACGAAAAGCTTGGGGGTTGAAAAGTTCAACAGACAAAAACTGCTGAAGTATACGGTGCGTGAATTGATGTAGGTGGAAGATCAGTTCTCGAATTTAACAGAGTTGAAAAATTCAGTTGAATGTTCCCAAAACTTCAAGTGGTTTAACTTTTAACTATAATAGGCAAAAGCTCCAGTAAATTCACGATTATATAGATATTCAGTTAAACTGATGTTGAAGGCTGGTTAAGCCCAAATTCATTTTGTAAAACATTAAAAATATATCTCAATAAATATGAATTATAATATCTCTTTCATCATTGATCAACATTGTTTCATTTATTGCGCCATTTAACAGTTTTAAAATTTTCAATGATCTATTGTAATAAATTTTCCATACAACAATGTCCAATGACAATACATGCGATATCGGTTACATTACGTTAATCGTATTGCTTGGCAATTAAAAATAAAATTAAATCTATTACAGTCGGCAGTCAGTCATGTGCAGGTCAACAGTGAATAATTTACGAATCACGCAACAAATGACGACGACGATGCAACAAGGTCTGCTGTATTTTTATTACCACAACCGGCCTACTAACCTGGTAACCTTACCGCATGTATTATTCATAATAACGTGAAAAAAAATAAACAAAAGAAATACAATAAAAGAAAAAACATTAGTTGTACTACTAGGAGTTTTAAGATACCGTGAGTTATATTGTGATTAATGTAGTTTTCGAATTCGTTTAATTTGAAAATTAATTAAAGTGATCAATATATATTTTTAGAGCAATTGAAGGTAGGGTAATAAATTTCGTTAAATTAAAACGTGATGAGTTTTAAAATACCTTCTTCCCCATGCATATTCATTCTTATTGTTCTTTTATAAAATAAGAAGTAAAAGTTGAAGTAAATTTTATTAGGTGTACGGCTGTTAGTATTTTATGTCTATACTTATCTTATAAGTTATATACGCATTTTTTTAAAGCAAAATCTAGAATAAGAAAAATAGTAACTTTTGATAAGTGACTTCATGCTTAGTTCATTACAACTGTGAGTTTATGGGTGGAACAAATTTATATGAGACTTTATTTTTTATAAAATATTACCTGTCCTAAATATTTACGGTAACAGTAGATTTACAACTGCGCATGTTGATATAAAACCCAATGATTCTCAAACTTTATTCTGTTATTTGATTGAGTTTTCAAAAAGTATTTTCATATTTTTAATCCTAAATTTTATAATAGTGGGAAAATAATTATATTAAAACAAAGATTAAAATATAACTTTTTGGTGGAGTTTCTTTTAAAAAAATTTAATTTTAGTTAACACCAAATTTCGTGTATTAGCTACTTCTTAGACTTAATAAACTAAACAAAAATTTGAACTGATAATGAATATTTTTGAAATAAAGCAAGATTAGCAAAATAAAGTATAAAAATCAATAGCTTACGTTGATTGTATGTTTGAATACCACTGGTGTACATAAAATGTGTTTTTTTTCCTGTTGCGTGTTTTTGGGTGCGTGAGCCAGCCATTCATACAGTCATCTGTGCCAACTAGATTACGACATTTTTTTACTCAAAATATGTGAGATTTTACTCAACAGAAAAATTGTATTTAATAACTTTTGTGGTATAGTACACATGCAATGGATATCTAAACCAATCTTTGAATGCGCAACATTAATATATGTGTAGCCGATTACACATATGTTATTAACTATAAAGAAATTATCGTTTAAATACACAAAAAAATAGTACACTTTGGAAAAGAGCTGAATTAATTAATAAACCATTTTAATTTACACGCAAACCACATGCTATATAAATTCTAATCCTGAGTTAAATATCTTATAGTATATGACCCATACATAGGGTCAAAATCAAATTAAAATGCAAATTAAATTAATGCAAGTGAAGACATGTAATTAAGCACAAACACGAAGCTTTAGAGCTTCCGATTATTGCATACAACAGAACTGTTCTGTATTCTCTAATGCTACTGAAATGTTGTTACGTGTTACGTCATCAAACATCACATTTTCATTACAAAGTACTGACAATTACATACTAGTTACAAAACATTTTCTGGCAAAGTTGCGTGGGTAGGTGGATTTTACCCGGAAGACACGATAGGAACATCCGGGACCCGGAATAACTCAAATATGATATCATTCTAACCCTCACTCAAATTTGCATAAAGGTATGTTTACCTGCATAGGTGGAAAAGGATGTTTAAAAAAGGAAAAGTAAAGTTAAAAAAAACATATCAATCAGCAATAATATAATATTACTATTAAATAAACTGTTTTAAATGTGTAATGGAATGTTCTGGCAGATAATATCATCAGAACATGTTGAATAAATCTAAAATGAGATCAAGGTTATACAAACAAAAATTAAAGAAGAAAACGTTTGAATTTCATTTGAAACAGCCTCCCGTTCCAAGTATCAAATTCTTCTGTAAATGTTTACATTTACTAAATTAAACGTATGTTTAAAAAAGATTCGTAATGGGAGTTTTACAGTCTAACGTAAATACAGTTCCCAGAAGCAGAACAAAAATTGTTGTGTATTTTTTACGTTTATTTCATAAAACGTCGTAGCTAATTTCACAGTTGATGCACAAGACTTACGAGAAAATTATATTAAGCATTATAATACTTAAGAGATAATTAAATTTATGTCATAGTTACAGGCTGTTGTATAAACAAACAATAATAACGCTATTATATACATTTTCCTAAACATCCAGCCGAACTGTATCGAAAAGCAGTGGTTGCTTCCTCTTTACTTTCTTATACGAAGTATATGAAGTAAATTTAGTAATCATGAAAATATTCGAACACGAGATTTTTTACATTTTATACAAAGTAATAAGTAAGTTTTATAATCATGAAAAACATCTCGAGATTTGTATATTATTTCAAAAAAAAAAATCTAGAAAAGTTAAAGAATGAACATTTTATAACCCGATATCACAGATCTTTTGAAGTTACATAGCTTAGTTATTGCAGCGTCAGCACATTTATGTACTACAACCATTTGTAATTGTTTCACAGTGTTTAGTTTTGTTGTGATAAAAATGCAAATTTTCCTGCTCTATGTGGGGCAAAAATATTTATTGTGTGCACTTTTATTCCGTTCTGACACTGAACAAAGGATAAAAAGAAGACAATAAAAAATCGCTTGTCATATACAATCTCAGAAAAGAAAAACGCTACAAAAGAGTAAAGCATTTGAAAATCAAATTTGATTTAATTTAGCTCCTCTTGATTTAGTTTAAATTAACTGCTACATTGAGTCAAATTTAATTAATTTTTTTACGCTTTGCTTTTATCGAATTCGTTTCTTCTCTTTTGAAAGTGTAGTCAATTCATATCATATTTGGTTTATTTTATACTGTTTTTTTTTTAATCATACCAGTAAATTCGTTGTTTTTTTTGAACTGATACATTCCTAAAATAAAATAAGAGTTGAAAGTAAATTCATGCACGATCTGATTTGAAAGAGAAATAATTTTTGAGCATTTTAAATTCAATTTGTCGATACGTAACTCATATTTGCTTTGTATATTTTCAGAAATAAGCTTTCTGTAGTAAACTTGCACGAAATTGAATCTAGAACTCAAAAGCTCTCGACTTAAAACGAACAAATAAGGTAAAGCTTGTTTACCTAATACAACACAAATATAACGTAATTTGATTATATCGTGAAAGGAAAGAGGTTTTGTTTAATAGTATAAGCATACACAGCCACTGACTAAAGTCGCATAGGATTTTAATTAGTTTATTGATTATTTTTAGATACTAATAGGTTTATTTACTTTAGACGTTTTTTAAATCAATCATATTTTAGTATTACACAAATATAATGGTGTATTAAAAATATTGCTAACATTATCGACTCGGCAAAACTGATCACATTATTTGAGAATGTTCAAGGTAGTGCATGCATTTTTATAGCTGCTATATGATAGAAAATTTATTATTTTTGAACTATTGATATTAAAACAGCTATATATTGCAAAATAACACATAAAAATTTTATTTTAAGATGTAATTTATATATTTAATATAAAATGTTCATACTACTATATTTTTTATTAAATTCACAATATATTGGTGCCAAGTGATATATGACTTAATATTACTGATTGTCGATTCAAAAATGAGTTACGGTCACCATAGTTGGCTTAAGGAAACAGTTCAGTAGCAAATACAAATATATATTATTTTGCTTAGGTTTCGTACGAAGGCAATTTTATGTGTTTTACAATATATTTAATTGCAATTTTAATAACTAATGGTCAAGCAACAAAGCTACTGTTTTCAAAAAATGGACGTATTTTCTACATGTTTTCTTAAAATATCTGCATTGTAGATTATTATTAAAACTTAAATGGATGCAAATTAAATAATATTCTTTGAACTCCTACGTTAAAAATAATGAGTTGACATTTATAATTGGTAGTTAAAAATGTATAGTATCCACTTTATATAGTAGTTAATGCACGGTTTATTTTGAAGGAACAAAAAAGTTAAATTAATGTTTAAGCAAATGCAAACTGCATCGCGTATCAAAATCTAATTAATAAAACGGAAGCTCTTTCTACATTCATTATCTAACTAAATAAACTAAAAATTACTTATCGATTAACAGATTGATTAGTTTACATCTAGCGACCAAATCAAACGTTAATTTAAATTTATTTCATTTTGGAAACTTTCGTACTACAAAAAATGTCAACTAAGTGAATTCGCTTGGAACTACTCTTGTTTGAAGAGCAAAATTGCACCAGAATAAAATGCGGAAGTGGCAAAATATATGAAATGACTTTTAAACCAAACATATTATCAGTTTGATAAAACTTAATCTGTTAGCTTACGTCAATAACGAAACATAATATATTTGCTTACGACAAATATATTTCCCGTTATTCGGCCATATTTGAACCGTTGTCACTTCAAACCTTAATAATATATAAATGAACTGAAAACCACTGACAAATTTTAATGTAAATACATGTAACGCAACATCAAATCGGAATTGGGTCATGGGTTTATTCAAGTGTATCGCCAAGGTATTTGGTATTCATTAAAATCAGCGCATTTAATTCTGAAATATAGGTTATAACAAGCATTCCTCTTCCGTTACGGACCGGACATATTCTAAATTACAATCATTACCTCTGTTGTGTATTTACCCATGTATTGGATTTTCACACTATGAGATATAGTATAAAAACGTATTTATTTGATTTTCTACATATATAAATACAATTTTCCCCACAGTTTAATGGTTTGAGGTGTAACGTATGGATTGTGTTTTATCGAACACATGAATGTTGGGGGAATTTTTTTAGTAAAATAAAAATAATTTCAACAACAAACATTCAAATATAATTAGTAAGGTTTACTTCGACATTGCTAAATTTCTGAAGCATGTGTTAATCAATGTTAAAACTAGTTTATTAATAAATGCAATAGATATTTACTCGGTAAACAATCAAAATTTACACTCAGCTTTTTAGTATGTACATATTACTTACATGCAATTGACTCTAGAGTTCACAACACACATACTTTTTATTGGCAATAAAACCATTGGGCATCAGAATAGTAAACACATATTTCCTTTTAACATCAAGCGCTCACATAAATAAATTACTCAGACCCAAGTCTACACTTTTACTAAATCACAAACAAAAATGTGTAAATCTAAAGATAACAGAATAGATCCAAACACCTACTCACACGATTAGTATCAAAAGCTCTTATCGAAACCTACTTATTAATTATTCTCGAGTGACTCATCATACGTACACACATCCGTCAGAGTAACTCGTTAACGGTGGAGTAACTAAGTAGTTGACGGTAAGCGTCACACACCTATCCACGTTCTCCGGCAACGGAAAATCGTGCCTAGTACCACCTTGTCAATCACCTCATGTACCGCCCTCTTCATGTTGATCATATATGTATTTTAAACAGTGTCGCTTCTACTACCGAGTATAAGCCAACCACAAGCCACTTCGAGATGCTGCCAGTGTTTGGACAACATCTTTCAGTATATTTATAAAGTGGTTTTAGAGAGGATTCTCATACAATAGAGAATTTTAATGAAACTCCGAAAATATTCAAATATCAATATCAAACTAATCATACAATCATTTTAAGGTGGTTTTAATAACTTTAAGATAACTTTCAGAAAGAATTTTAAAAATTAAAATTAAGCTTAATTTTTCTTACAATCATTTAAATATCTAATCGTTAATGTAAATATTACTTGCATCTAATTACAGATGTATATTTGTTTGCCGATTGGGTCATTGGTATTTTAGGATAAATGCTTTCTTTGAAGTGATGCATTTGCTTCAAAGATCATATAAAGCATATTGCTTGTTGGTCTATATCCCGCTGGTCTCGTTTTTATCAATTCTCTTTGGACTGGTTCTGCACACACTTCATCGTATTTTGTGTAAATAGGTAAGCGTTTGTAGTAGCTTCAGCATTATATGCATGTGTTCGTTGCATGAAAAATGAAAACTGTCTCAGCTTTTGTGTAAAAGTTTCTTTTGCAACTGACGGCTTCGCATTCTGTGTATCGCGTTGTAAATGTTTCAACAATATTTTTTACATCTATTTTTCAACTTTATTCATATAGGAAAAGTTTTATACATTAAATAATTTTAATGCCCTGAAAATAAAGTCCCCATACATGTTTTTCATATGAATAATAAATAATTAGAGAGATGTTTTCATATACCTATATACAGATAATTTGAATCTGAGATATTTTAAAAGGATTCTAGTTCTTTCAAGATATAGTATTCATTTGTGGTAGTTCATTATAAAACATTTCTTCTCATTTTCCTCTTTTAGAGACGAGACAATATATCCTTTAGAGAACATTCATCTGAGATGTACATAATGGAGATGGCTTTAGTAACAGTAAACCAATGCTATTCACTCAACACGTAGCTCTGTTCTTATCTAATCCCATTTTTATACCTTCTTCTTCAATCTCCTCTCACCACTTGATTTTTGTCAGTCGCTTGTAGGTAAATGGAACAGATAAGTGGTAATCTTTTTCTTCTTATTTTTTAGCTCTTAAGCGAAGATTATTTTTCATTAATGCAACCGTTTGAAATGCTTAAACATAAATGGAATATATGGATGGAAATCTATTTTTTATCAAGACAAACTATTAACTATTTTTATACATTACAAATTATCTAGTTATAAGCTTAACTACGTAGTCATTAGTATACTATTACTTTGTTAAAATGTTCGTTACCGAGACAGCAAGAACCAGATCGTGGCCTATTGTGTTCAACAGCTTCCTCCTAGGCATAACACACCCACATAATTCAGCATAATAATGTAATTTATCTAATCAAATATGAAGACTACCCTTTCACAACTATATGCAAACACACACCACACACACACACACACACACACACGTGCATGTGCTTGTGTGTGAGCTTATCGACATAGACAAATCGTCCTTTTTGCAAAATAACGATGTAATATTACCTGAATACTCTTAACGCAATTAACCTGGCAATGTATTTACGTCTATACGCTATATGCGGCGCGATTTATCAACAGATTGACCTTTCGCCTTAGTTATTAATTATTATGGATAGTGGAAATATGTCAATGCTTTAATGCAACAATTTGTGGAACTATTAAATCAATTTAATTGTTGCTTTATAGGTTAGGGGTGATATATGATTTTAATTTCAACAATTACATGCCGTCCATTGCAATTTTTATTGTTTAGCTTTTATAGAAAATATATGTATTTTATATCAATATACTTCTGCAATTTTTATTTCGTTATTACCAATCATATGGCTGAAATATGTCTCTTTTGTGGTCCGAGAAATAGTTTACGCACGAGAACACTAGCGAGATAAAGCAATTGAAAAAGTTTATTCAACGGATAATAATAAAGCCTCGAAAATAACCGAAGCTAACCGTGTGCTCTCTGGTGTTTTATTGAGCGCAGTAGGTGTTTATCTTGTATTATAGGCTACATTTAGTAGCAATTGCTCGCTCTAAAATAACTGATTTCTCAAAGCTTTGCATAATTACGTTTATGCCATCCTTAATTTTCTGCTAGAGACAAATATACGCACTGTTCTCTTGTCGTTGTCGACTGAAGTGTGGAGCAATGCGAAATGGTGAACCTTAGCTATCTAGACTCGCCATTCCGCTTTGCCTCCCGATAAACACAGTTCAGATTACTCTTCACTTTCGAGACTCGTAATTGAATCGTTTCTCTGTGTCTGCAATGCGATAGCTCATACAGAAAGCAAGGAATTAACTGGTGTATTTCGCTAATGAATATAGTTGTTTCGCGTAATTAGATATTCAATAATCTTCTGACAATCTTTCGTGATAACATTTCAAAAGAAATTTTGTAATTAATCATGTTTTTCTTGGGTATTATTAAAAAAATTTAAATGATCTCATCAAATTTTACGTTTTCTATCTTTTAATCTACCGAACATTGTAAGCCGCTTGGAAATTGTTTATAAATAAATGTTTTTTAAATGTCCAAATTACAAAATAAACATGCGTTTCATCAAGAACAAAAACAAGAAAATTGTTTATTTTGAATAATAGACCGAAGCTCGGCTTTTATGTATATTCTATTATGCTTTGTCTGTATTGAATTGTAGGTCAAAATATGATTGCGAGTGCAGTGTTTTATAATGAAAATAAGCGTGGTACGACCTAATTAATGAATATTATATGGCAGAAACTGACAAAATAAAATTGATTAATTATATTTATAGACATATTTTGTCATTAAACATTTTGCTTATTTGAAAAGAATTCAATAGCATTCATAACACGGTTTTATCAGTATATACATATATACTGTAACCTGAAATAAATATCTGATCTCGAAAAATAAAAATAATTTTTTGTCGTATATTGTAAATATTTTGTTTAGATTTTGTTAAATCATTGTTTAATAATTAAGTGATATAGTAAGCTTGATACACAAGTATGTATTACTAGTTTAGAAAACTATTTTGGACTACGAAAAAGCGAAAATATTCTTCAAAATGTCTTACAATTTAAATCACATTCCAGAATACGTAAACAATATATATATATATATATATATATATATATATATATATATATATATATATATATATATATATATATATATACGTATATACGTATATATATATATATATATATACGTATATACATGTATATATATATATATATATATATATATATATATATATATATATATATATATATATATATATATACGAGGGTGGACTGAAAAGTTTCCGACCTAACAAAGATAGAAGACATTTTTTCAGAATTTTATTTTTTATTTTTCAACTAAGTCTCCTTGTAACTCTACACACTTCTCCCAGCGATGCTCCCATCTCTGTAACCCGCCCAAATAGTACTCGGAGTTATTCTCTGCAAAATAATTGTTCACGAAGATGATTGCCTCTTCATTTGACGAAAATCTGTCCTCCGAGCGCAATTTTTAGATGAGGGAACAAAAAGAAGTCGCTTGGGGCTAGATCTGGTGAGTAAGGCGGATGGTCAAGCAGTTCAAACCGTAATTCGTGGATTTTCGCCATGGCAACCGCTGAGGTGTGAGACACGTTTTTGGTCTAACGTGAGCAAACGCGGCACCCAACGCGCGGACAGCTTTCTCATGTCTAAATGTTGATTTAATATGTGACAAACACGTTCTTTTGACATGTTCATAACCTCTGCTATCTCTCTCACTTTAATTCGGTGGTCGTCTAGCACCATTTCGTGAACTTTGGCGATGTTTTCGTCGGTAGTTGCAGTTTTTGGACGTCCCGAACGTTCACCGTCTCCCAAGCTCTTACGGCCACGTTTAAATTCAGCTGTCCAAAATTTCACTGTGGTAAATGATGGTGCAGAGTCCCTATACACAGAATCCAACTTATCTTTGATTTGCGTAGGCGTATTGCCTTTCAAAAACAAATATTTGATGACAGCTCGATACTCGATTTTGTCCATTTTCATAAAAACACTCACATCAACTCACTCAAACGACTGTTACATAACAACTGCGCGTCCAAAATGGCTGAAACTTTGGTGAGTAACTGTCAACAGATGAACAACGAAATTCCCTAGCTTTTATTTACGAGTGCTGCTATCTTCATGTTGAGGTCGGAAACTTTACAGACCACCCTCGTATATATATATATATATATATATATATATATATATATATATATATATATATATTTATATTTATATATATATATATATATATATATATATATATATATATATATATATTATTATTATTATTATAAGAATAACAAACTTTTATTTATTTGAAAATAAATTGAAATTCATATCCAATTTAATTCATCAGGAAAGATGACGTATTATTTTAAGTGTCATCAGAATAATCTTAAATGTAAATTCTATTTAATTTAACACAATAATTTTATACCACTTAGACTTAACCACAACTGTACCGTTAATACCAAACTGCAAGATTGCCCAGACGAGATTGAAATCACGCCTTCGTATTAAATACAAAAGAACTACAAGCTAAAGGTGCAATTTACTCAAACAGGTAAAATACTGAAGACAATCAGGAACAGGAGTATGCGAATAATGGCTCATTAGCATTATCGCGCATGACCAACTTAAATCGTGAGTCATTAAACTGACGTAACATCGAACATAAAAAATACCAGAGGCAGAGGTATGAGTTAAATTATGGTTAAATGAAGTTTAACAAGGTTGAGCGATTACGATTGCTGATAGTTCGCCAACCAACCTCAAAGTGATTCAACGCGCTGTTGTGCTATTCATTACGATGTTTTCGAAAAGCAGGATATGTGGTTTCTCTCTAACTTACTGATGGTCCAAGTAGTTATCTTTTTTTTTGATTTCATTTTTCGTTTCTTGTTTGTGTGCCAGCGAATTGATTTCATTAGAGCGTAAACGTTAGCACGCTTCGCTGGTAATTATCTCAGACTGCCTGAGGGATGCTGTTGTCTATATATGTATATAACTTAGTCAAAACTAAGTATTTATTAAAAATGTTTAAATAAATATCGTAAATGTTTATAAAATATAGACATAGTATTATAATAAGGGCAGTAAAATCCATTATTAAATTGTTAATACAAGTTATACTACGATAATTATTTGTGTATTATTTTTATAATCTGTATTATAATGTATGAAACACACCTGGAATTCATTTTAAAAATCTCCTACCTATTATAATGTAAGTTAGAGGTTGAACTAAATCTTGTTAAGTAATAATAGTTTGAAGTGCGTTTTAAATAATTAAATAAACATAAATTAGAAACATTTACGAAGAAGTATATCTGTGTAAGACTTGTTAGAACGCATAACATCAAGGAAAAATATTTTCGACTTCAATATATGATATGTAGGTATATGCAATAGTACTGTAGGATATTGCATTCTTTTGCAGCCTATTGCGCATTACGCAGCGGATGGATTGTGCGCGATTTCTCATGAGAATAGCTAGAACTTTAAAGAGAACTGGAGTACAACTACAATATAATTCAATAATAATTATATTAGTCGTAGAGTACCACAGAATATTAAACTCAATAAAGGTTTGTGCGTTGCAAGGAGTATATGTATAGTTAGAACTTGTTACCTTCCAAATCAATATTCATTAGAGGTAATAATAGTTATGTAAATGGTAATAGGTATTATAAATTTATTTTACGAAAGTTTTTTAATTAATTGAGTAACAGTTTTGTTTCGATTTTACCCGAATGATATCAAAGCGACAATATTGCTAAAGAATTTATACTTTTCAACAATGTTACTATTACATTTTCATAGAAATGTTTTTATAAATTCACTAAAAGATATTTGTCACAACAAAATATTTAAATTTGTCTGTTCAGTTTCATACACATTCAAATGAAGGAAGCTTTTGTAATTTCAATTCAAAAGATATTACGGCCCAGCTTGTCATAATATTAATAATAATACAAACATTACCGAAAGAGATATGTATAATGGCTGCCCACGCTCAGTAATAGTTGACAAAGTTTATGTATTTATAATTAAATTAGTGCAGACAGAATTATTAGATATCGCCATTTTGAAACCGTAGAAGATTGGTGGTGGAGTTTATGGTGGTGAATGATCCGGACGTAATAGTAAAGTTTTGAATCGTACTCAACGTCAACCAGAAAGTTTACACAAGTAAATTGAACATAACTAACAGTACGTAATTATGTTTCACACCATTCCATTTATAGTTATCAAAATATATATATATTTGTTTATGATTGTCTATTCATTTATTTGGTTACAATTAAAGCTTTGCCAAAAAACACCTACTTTATTGTCGAAGATTAAAAATGCTCCACCATGTATGAAATATCGGAAAATAAAATGTTCTGCTTCAGATTTTTTTGGTGCAGATTCTTTGAACAATCTTATTAAAATACTGAAATTACTTGGCCATTATTTGACTTGCAAACTCATCATAGAAAGTATTTTTTTTCTTTAAATTAAATTTAACTTCTTTACTTCTAAAAGCAGTTCTTATTCTGTTCATTTCCTAGGAGAGCAATTAGTTTCTAGTTAACTAGAATTTCTTCTAGAACTATTCTAAAGCTGCTCTAGCATCTAAATTGTAACGTAGGTCCTTGTGTATGTTTAGAACTCTATTTTGAAATGCTTGCAAATGGAATACATGGTCTTTTTTTCTTGTCAATAAAAACAATTAAAAACATTTTACTAAAACCACATCTTCTGGAATCTTTAAAAAATTCCACTATTCAAACTGTTGTTTTCGCTTGAAAATTAAACATATAATTCCATTTCATTTATAATGTGAAATTTTGTTAAAATTGAAAATGATGTCGTTAATTTTCAGTTGGCAAACAAGTTTTATAATAGAGTCAGTTCTGATCTTTAATTAATCACTCGAAACGTAGCGCGCCAACAATTCTAAACCAACCTGGGTTTTCGTCCGCTGTTGCGTCTCGCCGTTGAACACAATGGGAGAATTGGTTTTTGAGAAGTTTACTTGAAAAGTAGACGGGTACAGAGACTTGGTTAGCTTATATTGCTGATTATGAAATGAATAAAATAGTCGTACCACATCAACTACCGAACAAAACAGTTACCAAGTAATTGTCTGTATTGTATGCAGTCACTAAAGAAATAGTAATTAATTTTGTCATTTATTTAATCTCGGGAATTTTGCAGAAGGAAGTGTTAAAATTTCACACAAGTACAAAATTGATGAGAAAATATATTACTTTAAACCAAAATTATATTTTGGAGTATATAATTCAAACAAGGAGTTATCCATTACTACTTCTTCACGAGTTCTATAAATTATATATATATATATATATATATATATATATATATATATATATATATATATATATATATATTTATATATTAACAAAAAAGATTTACGTTAGAATGGTGTGAGAATGCGGGATCGTTCTCGCAATAAGTGGATGAATATGATTGAGAATGACTTGCGCGAGAGGAAAGTTATGAGCAAGCGAAATAGAAGAGCATGTATGAAGAATCTGATGAATCTGAATGAAGCGCAAAAAGCTTGTAAGGATAGAATTGAATGGCGAAATATTGTGAAGATGTGAATGTAAAGGGTTTTCTGCCACCCCACATGTTGGGAATAGGCATTAAGTTATGTATGTATGTATATATTTGCCTTACAGCCAAAGAGTTATTTTAAAATTAAATTATAACTTGTAATATTCCGTTAAATACTGAAAATGGCTTTGGTTTTGTTGTTTTAATGTTTATATTGCAACAAGCTTTATATAAACATCGTTTGTTGTGTTTGAATAAAAACCTGGAGAAACTATTACTAAAACCACTTCGGTTGATCCTTGTAGTTCAGTAAAATCAATATATTATGTATGTTACAAATGCTTTAAACAATTATTATTACAAATAATTATAGTTACAGTTTAAGATATTGAAGAAATGTATTAACCTCTATTACTTTCTTTAGGTTAAATAAATTTTGCAATGTAATTTTAACAAACAGTTAAATTTTACATATTCTGCAATGCATTGTATTGTACGGTTCTGCTTCAATCTTTCTACTGCCTTGGCAACTGGGGAAAACCAATGTCATTCATCTAGTAGAACCTCGGTTGATCTTACATTATTCAAGTTTGGTTAAACAAACAGTAGCATTTGGTTCTTCTATACGGATACACATAGAATAGAACAGAAGTCCCGAGTACACCAGGAACCTTGTGGTGCGGAGTAATGGAATCGCACTCGAAACTGTGTTAAGGGCACTGCTGTGAATTGTTACTTACGCAATATGTCGTAGTGATAAATTCACGCCGTTGGTGTCACCGAAATCGTTTCGCTTATAACTTGTCCGTGAAAACAACTAAACTAAAATCATTCGTGTATTTTCGCTTAGAGGATTATTAACTTATGCAATAAATTACTAGAAAATGTTTTTATTTTACTTCGTTACGTATTAACTTGACAATTATGGATATGGTTTTTAAAATTTTAACTTTGTATGGGCCTTACTAATATCGCAAACTATATGAATTCAAAATAACAAATGTATTCTTTTCACGGGTGCATAAATGATCCTAGAACTTCCAAATTCTTACTTATTTGTTTTACACTATAGGCCGGTCGTAAATTATAATTTACACAATTATATTTGACTTGATTTTGTTGTTAAAACGATACCAAATATATCTTAGTTTACTACAAAAAATAGCCTAATGAACAGCAGAAGTGCGAGCAATTTCCTCAATTATTCGAACGATTCAGGATACACAGTCTCTCAGATTCTGGGCTCGCACGAGAGACCTGTCAATTCTGCAATCGAATCAGTCTCCAGAGAACGAAAGTCAGGCGGGGATGAGGTTAGGTCAGAGCTGGACAGTGTCCAACAACCGTTGTCGAATTCATTCCGATAAAACGTAAACCGTTGTGCTTAGCGAACTGATTGTCATCTGTTCAGGATGTAGAGGTTTTTTTTTTCTTTTTGTAACAAATTTCGATGGATAGGTCTCTTGGCAAAAGCTATTTTTGGCATCTGGGACAACTTTTTTATTTTTTTAGAAAATTGACCAGGATGGAGTTATAACAATGGTTTTGATACATCTATTTAATCTAATGGAGATCATCTAGTGATGGGCTATATTGCACAAGAAATAGATATATGAGGGTCACAAAATAACTTGAAATATATGTTCCGATGATCGATATTTAATTTATTATTATAAAAATTCACGATATATGATCATATTTGGTGCTAAGATAGGCGGTTGAAACTTTAATGCAATTTCAATATATATGTTACAGAAAAGAGAAGTGATAGTTAATACAAGAGTCAACAAAGTTTAAAATTACTTTGGTTAAAGTTTAACTCATATTGATTTAATTTGAATACAGTTTCTATTTGATAAAATTTATTTTCATTTTGATAAATATCGTTTTTCATTTACTGTTTTGAGAGTACTTGTTTAATAAAGGTTAAAGGTCATAGTTGTAAGAGATAATAAAAAATTACTACACTTATTAAAAATACCATACCTATATATCCACTTCAAACAAATATGTAATAAAATTAAGCTTTTTGAACTTTAAAAGTGCACTCATCCACATACAGATGCATACACTTTTATAAGCCTACATATTTATGACACACACACACACAAAAGCACGCGTGCATATACTTAGAAGACGATGCAACTTTTGCTATTGGCCACTATGCGCAAATTGTATTACCGGTACTGTGATTATAGAGCATATTGTTCCACTACCTACTTGTATCTTCTACCCATCTATTTTAGCAATGTAAGTGTAGCTGTTTGGTATAGTTCCGGATACGGTACTAACAACACCAGCCCAACAGGAAACAGAAGAGCATTGGTTAATTATAACCATTGATAAACACATGATACCAAGGAACATATAGACCTTCCCATCTAACGTAGACGTGTCTGACGTCTACTAAAATTATACTTACATTAATTAGTAAAGTATCTTGTGACATGGTGTCATCATCACAAGAACTCTAATAATATATACGCGTCTCGTGTTACACGTGAACACCAAAGGGTTTCTATTTATAGTAGACAGAATTACAACAGAAGTTTTAAGATTATTAAAAATTTTATAGTAACAACAATATTTCTAATGGAAACGAGTGGTTCATAAATATATCAAAATAAGCTTATCTGCACATTTGGTTAAACGAAGATCCGCTTTCACGTCATTTCCGAGATATTAAATAATGTTTTATGGGCTCCAATTAAATTTACTTTTATGAGCAATAAATTTATAAATAAATCATTTTCAGAACTTTACCAAACCATCAGAAATATACTATATATGAAAATAGACTCAAGTGTCACTTGCCACTACGATTTTGATTACAAAATCAATGCTGCCACCAAAAACGTGTTTTCTTAAATGATCTATGAACTAAAATCTAAACTTTTCATTTGATATACTATGCTTTGTTTCACAGTGCCCTGCTTCGCACGCACGCTACTGTGTTGTTTAACAGATTAATGTGTATTTAGTTCGGCTGGTTTTTGTGATCGCTGGCAACAAGACTGTTCTCCGGACCCGCCTGTACCATTAGGATTAGAACTTGACGTACATACAACAGACTCCCACAGGCTGTTTTACATTAGACTTTGTTTGTTAGTGCACGAAATGACATTTTGCTTTGCACGACCGATAAATATCGCTCGAAGTAAGTGTGTTTGAAATCTAATTTAAATTTTTATGTCTGATGACTGAGTTTGTTTATTTTAAATAATGTAAAAGTTATACAATTTTTATTTTTAGTTTTGCGTATTTATATAAAGAAACGCACAGTAAATTATTACGCATATGTATGTTAAAATATATGAGGCGCAAAATAAATACACATAGCCTACATAAAATTAATGTATCTGAATTTACTTAGAATAATGACGAAATCACTGCCACAACTGAATAAATAATTATTAATTTTTGGCGAATATGCACAATTTCTGACGTATTCCGAACCTTTTCGCAGTTTTCCTCTCATTTTAATCAAACTCCTAAACATATGCCACCCGCTATGCTTATTAACTAACTAGCATGCTATAGTAATTTTGATACTTTAATTAGAAAGAATTTTGTTTGAATGGCGAAAGATTGTCAAAATGTGAATTAATGTAGAGTGGTTTCTGCCACCCCATATGATGGGAATAGACATGATGCTATGTATGTAATTAGGCAATCAATTACACCGCTAGTTATAGTTTTTGACTACTCTGGATATTAATTTAAATAGCGCTATTCAGCATTTTATATCGAAATTCTATAACACTATGGACCAGTGGATGTCAAATTTAATTAATAATTATTAATAGTATTATGTATGTATTTATCAAAATTACTATTTATATTTTGGTATAGTGAATATTAGAGTGTTTTTTGTAAATTTATTTTGGTGTATTTGTGAAATATACACAAATAATTATATCATCACATGTTTCTTTAAATAGCAACTTGCAAAAGTGCGTTTGATATATATAAAATTTATGAATTATTTAATTAATTTTGACAGTTGAGTAATTATTTCATTGAACTAATAGCGAAACTATTTAAAAATGATTTAATTTTCTTAAACAATTTTTGAACATTTTAATCATGTTTTACGATAAGATTTTTTCAAATAAATTTAAAATTAAACCTTTGATAATTATTTTGATTAGAAGCAACCAATATTTGTTTATTATTAAATTTATATCATTTTTAGCTCGCCGTACGTAATACCGAAGAGCTTAAGTGTTTGTCAGCATAATTAGTCTGTAACATTCTCGGATTGAAAAATTTCCTTAACAAAAAGTTCGTCATTTATCGCCCTGATGACGAAAATGCTAATATCTCAAATACTTGGTAACATGTTGGTCGCTCGCTCGCTAATCGTAAAATCAATCATCCTCACCTCTTCTCCTCTGAAGATACTAAACCGATCTCAACCAAATTTGGCACACATATTGTGTAAAAGCCCAATTCCATCCGGTCGTAAATTAAATCCCATCAGAGCCGTACTTCAGGAAATATTGGGCCCGCAAAAAAAAATTTACACCTTAAAAAGCACTTTGAAAAATAATAGTTATACCAAAAAAATTTACGTAAATTTCCAAATTATTTGATGTATTTAAACATTTTTTAAATTATAACTGAAAGCCGTAAAAAAATAATGAAAATGATAATTTTTTAAAATAAATCAATTATAAGAATATTAATTATACCAAAGAAATCTACGTAAAATTACAATTTTTTTGATGTATTTAAAGTTTATTCAAGTTATAACTGAAAGCCGTAAAAAAATAAGGAAAAATAATAATTTTGAAAATAAATAAAACTTTAGGCATTGGCGTAGCCAATGTGTAATAGCTCGCCACAGGCGAGCTCTGAGCATTGGCGAAGCCAATCCTTGTTTATTTGTGTGATTGTGTATATTTGTATCCTATCCCAAAATATCTCTTCTCTTAGTGAAAAAACCAAAATATAAGATGAAAAATTAAATATACGTTTCACGAGTTATGATTTTTTTTTTGCACTTAATACCAAGTACTTAACTAACGGAAAAGTTAAGCAATAATAAATGGGTCTATACACACCTAGGTATACATTTAAAAGAATAAAATCTTTAACCTAATATCCTAGTGGCGTGTTATACATAAGAACACGCAGTGTTTCCGCCCTACGTCTAGCTTGCATGAGGTAAATTCATTTTCTTGATTCAATTATCGCGCTGGTACGCCACAGTACAGGAGAGTCTGTCTAAACACTTTATCTGTTCTTTAACTAGAACCTTGCTCGCTAACCTAACATCAACATAGACAATTTCGTTTATATTTTTAATCAAAAAACATATGGGTTACATATTTGCTTTTTATTAATATTTTTTTGTTGTATCCTCTCAAAATTGTATCTTTGACATTCATAAAAATTTAAACTTATATTCTTTCATTTATCAAGAACCTTTTCATGCATTTTTCATTTATCAAACATATTGATAGACTCTTTGTAAAAATCATATAACGTTTTTAGACATGTAAAAAATATAACGTCTTTTGTTTTGACTTGGTATAATTATGAAATTCAACCCACATGGAATAAGATTTGTGCCTTTACTACTAGTTGCAGTAGGAGACCATTTGTCAAAAATTTCGATTGTCAAACTAACATACGTTTCGCTTTTTACTTATATTATTTTGTTGTCGACGGTGATCACTGTATTGGGGTTACGATCTAGTGGAAAAAGGCATAATAGTTTACGATTTTCTTAAGTAAAGGCGTGTAAGTGAAAACGCCTACAATAATACATTTACGTTTACGTGTTTTCTGTTCTTTTCGTTACGTGCCGTTAACTTGACAGCGGAATGTAGGTATGTGTAAGCTTAGTAATACTTTGTAAAAATTAGTGTAAATTAACATAATTACGAGTGCAGAATAGCTGTTCAAGTTATTGTTATTATCCTGAATTATAATAAAATTATACGAACGAGCAAACAATGTTTCTAATTTCAATAACGTGACTTGAAGTTTAGATGGAATTTTATATTAAAAATCGTGTGAATTTATACCAATTTTTTACATTGTATATAAAAAATAATTTTTACATATGACTTTTGTAGTATGATATTTTCGGTTTTATTAATAATAATTTTTTTAAATAACGTTTTGAGTTACATAAAGATTAATTTTTAAATGCGTATGTGCTCATAACGAAATGTGAGTTTTAATTAATAATTTAATTCTGTGTTAGTTTTCCGTAAATATAAATGAAATAAGGTTAGGTTAAGAAGGAAAAAAAGTTTGTACAGTTTAATGAAATTCAGATTTTAATTATAAATTTAGTTTCACTGTAGGTTTAAATTCAATTATATTACATGCATGGGAATCGATGCATACAGATATAATTCCAAAGAGTGAGTTTCGGAGAGTTAAGGGGGAAAGGCAGGCACATAAAATGATTAATGAAGTACTTTATATCATATTAAACTCTGGCATCCAAAGTGACACACTGCTCTCCCCCCCCCCCTCCCCCACCTATCGTTTATGGTTGTTTGAGTGTTAGGTTTAGTTTAATTCTAGATAAACCATAGGTTTAGACTTGAAATGAATATCAAAATTAAATAATAATAATTATAATGATTACGTTTCATAGTTTAGATTTATAAATATTGCTTTTATTATATTGATTGTTCAGACCTATACTGTAAAAAGTCAATTGAATATACATTATATTGTGAAATTACATATATTTAGATAAATAAACAGAAACTATTTTCATAGAATTACTAATATTCCTGTTTGGTTGAATATAACTTTAAATTAAATATGATGAAATTTTAACTGTTTATTACAGTGTATTCTACCATTTATATAATTATTAGTTTGTAGTATGAGTATATATATATACTACTATATTAATAGAACTGAACAACTATATCCTCAATTTGTATATTTACGTTTCAGTTTAAAATATTTGGTTTAAATATATATATATATATATATATATATATATATATATATATATATATATTATATATATATATATATATATATATATATATATATATATATATATATATACATATATATATATATATATATATATATATATATATATATATATATATATATATATATATATATATATATATATATATATATATATATATATATATATATATATATATATATATATATATATATATATATATATATATATATATATATATATATATATATATATATATATATATATATATATATATATATATATCATATATATATATATATACCTATCCTTAAATTTTGTCGTAAAAATTACAAACTAGCCTATTCTCATGAAACACATCCTCAAGCCAGGAAACGTATCAATTTATAATTCCTAAGGAATGTTAAAAAAAAATCTCAATATTGCCAATTTGTTAACTATCCTCAACCATTATTAAGAAATTATATATGTTTTTAGATCACCATACGCGCTATGTGAGATCTTAAGCAATCGGCCATATGCCTGATTACGTTCATTTAAATATGCATATATAATAATAAAATAATTAATTAAAATATAAGTATTTACAATATGTAATATGACGGAATAAAAAATCCAACATTTTCATTCAACTCCATCCATCCAATGGCTAGACAAACTTTACTTTACTACTCACTCCTACATTCTCCCTTATCCGGACGTCGGATATCGAATGATCATAATCTAAACTATATATTTTGAGTTGACACCTACCTTTCGTCTCCTCATACTGAAGAAATGGATTACAGCTTCCGACATGCCATCTTCTTCAATTTGGAATAATAATCACTTTTTGGTCAGTTTCTTTTTCACTATCAAGCACTTTTTAAACTGAAGTTCACAAAAATTAAAAGTAAAATGAAAAAATAGTAAATGCTACAACGTAGCGTTTACAGTGTCATAGTTAAAAACGAAGAGAAATAAAATTTAAAAGAAACAAACTCTTTTTTAAGCACTTATTTATCGGTGTATTATAGTTGATTTAGATAATAACTGAAATTTGTAATTTAATTTTTAAAATAAAATAAAAAGTAGTTGTCTGTAGATAATATTCACTTTTTAGTTTCAACACATATTTTAAAGGTTTGGTTTAGTTTTGTGTGATTTTTAGGAACATTTTCGCGAATTTCCAGGACGTACTTTGCTTCGCGTGTACTTGACTACGATACGAACTGCACTGAATTCAGAAGGGGTGCTGTCTTTCTGGCAGGTGACGCATGCGCCTTGTGCTACGCCCCTTTCAGAAGAACGATGCTTTCATACAACGTCGCGTTTATACACACTAAAATACCACAATATGTCCGTTTGCGTTTTACCTCAAATCCCTTACTGTTGGATATGTTGAGATTTTTTATTTTTTTAAAAACGAATTGAATGTGGGCGTCAGCCAGTATAATTTGAATAAAAAATTTATGAATTTATATATCAGCATCTTTTGATATATAAAGCACATTATTGACAAAAATACCCATAAAACAGAACTACGTAAGAGATTAAATGTGGGCGATATATTTATAAAACAAAG
Organism: Nebria ingens riversi; assembly: GCA_018344505.1. Classification (NCBI taxonomy): domain Eukaryota; kingdom Metazoa; phylum Arthropoda; class Insecta; order Coleoptera; family Carabidae; genus Nebria; species Nebria ingens. Next base: position 474,071 of record JADQWA010000850.1, read on the forward strand.
TTAACTATTAATCAATATTGAAATAATAACCTATATCGTAATGGGCTAATTATATTTAACGAATATTATAAAATTGTGAAATATTATTTCAAATAAACTTTAATTGTTAGTGTTACGACCGAGCTAGTAAAAGTTTTAATTTGATTCGAGTAGTAGCATCGTATGTTTTTACAAGAAAAAACCAGTATTTGTAATTAGTATCCAAGTGGCAGTTGTCTGCGTACAACCGGTGATTATATTCGTGTTTTTGACGATTTTAAAATGGGTTTAGGTTATTTTAATAACTAGAATCTTGTTATAAGTGTGAGAAAGTGTTGTGCACATATGAAGCAGGAGTGAAACGAAAGCTGAAATGAACATCTGAGTATATTGGTAAGTTATTTGCATATATATTTTAATAGTAAACATTTTTTGTATTTCATGTATAGTTCAACATGTAAACTGGTTGCGATAAACGATGATTGATATCATTTTCTTTCATTTTAATTATATTTTTATATATTAGTACACAATTTTGGGTAGTATATGCATAATAATAAAACTCCAATATATAAATACAATAAAAATAAATTGGTTATACAAATTACCTAAATAGTCTCAAAACTATAACTATGAAATTTGTAATATAATAACAATATACATATTTAAATTAACATTCAAATTGAATTGCTAGATAAAATGCAATTGGTCAAATGTTTTTGTATGTATGCAATCATAGTCAAAAACAGAAGTAAGTTATGCGCTTGCTTCAAATTGTACGGATATAAACGCGGCACTGAATCTATTTCCTGTTCTGTAGTTGTCTAAGCGGATATTGTTTGGGGGGGGGGGGGGTTCAGGCGGAGAATTTTTCACTGCGCCGACATTTCACTGAAACGTCTTATGAAACTTGATAGAAAAGTAAATTCCACGATATTTTTACAGATGCTTTTTGCGACGTTAAGGTCACGTAAATTAATAGCTATTACTTAATATAAAAAAAAAGGTTCAAATAATTGAAAAAAAATTTTAAATTGTAGAGCGATTTGTAGGTCTAGGTGGCCATGAATACAAAATTAAAAAATCGATTGTTATTTAGGAAATACGTGTTGCGAGATTTTAACTATAAATTTAGAAATACGTATGCAAATAAAATTTGGGTATTTATTTGTGGCACGAAAATTTAGAAAATCTCATTTATTTTTCCAAAAATTGTGACCTAAAAGCATATTTGTTTTAAAACAAAATCTAGTATGATTTTTCAAAATTAACAAAAGGATTTTATAGCTACATTTTGAAATAACATTTGAGTTGAATGACATAAATGTATTATTATAAATATAATTTCAAATCCAGTCTTAAATATGAACACTTGCTCATAGACATTTACCTCACCGAAGCGGTAATAACATGTTCGTTCGCAACTGATATGCGTCATGCGAGCCAAAGTACAATTTAGATTATTGTTTCTTTTTTTCTCTGGCACTTTATTCATGCCGCGAAAGCCCGACTATATGCGATATACATTTTGAAAATGTTTTGCATATGCTAAACGAATTTCGAGTAACCCCAAGCCCTACTCTACAAAAGTTTTCTCGAGTTGAAATAAAAAATATGTCTGACTTGGCTAAGAAAAACATAGAAAAATATAGCTATGATTCAATTTTAGAATATACGGAATTGTTTATGCGTGAAAACCATCTTCAAAGCTAATAAACTCTTATAAGATAATGCTGTCGATTTGTTTTCTAATCATATCAATAGCAATAACAATTAATCGTAATCCTGCATAAATGAAGTTCTTAACCATGGTGAATTTCAATCAAACTTAAATATTAAGCAAGAGAGGTTTAAGAGTCGTTTCCCCGCCCTAGAAAACAACTAATAGATGCCGTTACAGCGCGTTGTAATGAGTGATCGCTAAACAATGGACCGTGTACAGCCGTGGATTAAATGCTGACAGCATTGAACTTGGTTGTATCTGCATTGCAAATTTCATGGAGGGTTGAGCCGTAACGACGAACGCCACTGCATTTTATTTCTGTTGTATGTGTGTGCTTATGAGGGTTATATGTAGGCGTGGTGCTCTCTAGCGGTAACCTGCACGTTAGTAGATTGTGTTTCTAAGTTTATTTGATTATTTTTAATGAAAGTGAAGGATTTTGTTGTGTCTATATACATTTGCTTCTCTTCTACATATGATCACTTTAATTTATTGAGTATTAATTAATTTTCATTAGATTTTTTTAAAAAATATATTTTAAGACCAATTATTTAAATACTAAAAATGATGAAATCACAATACTAGCTATACATTTTTTGAAGAAAGTTTCCCTACTGTGATACATTCCTAACATGTATAGTTTTATGTTTTCCTGATATATCTTTCATACTTAGAATATAATATCTAACCCGCGATTCTTATTAACTGGTTTGATATAACTTTCTTACTATTTATATTTCGTTAAACTTTCATACTCGTTCTTTTATTCTGCTTCTATTTTAATAAAATGATTTCATATTATATTCCGTGAGTGACTTCGGCAAAAAATAGACTTTACTTTATAGTAAAATTGATTTCAAATATGAAGTAATAAAACTTGTTGGAGCTAGCTTAAGATGTTCGAAAGCGTCTATCGAACTATTGTTGCAAGTAAAACTTTTCTGTGATATTATGGTAGTTTCATGAGTATAAAACGGGCGCGTTTTCAGAGTAACGACAATGAATAGGCAATCCATCAAACCCACACATTGGCGTCCGGTCGCGTCACGTCGAATTGTGTGTGTGAAAGAGTTTGTGTGATGTGAGCCTCTTGTTAAATGGGCTGGCCATCAAGTGCCCACTTAAACAACTAAAGTTCGTGGCTACAATAAGTGCAAACTACCACCGTACATTTTCAATTTAAGTCATAAAAGAAAAAACTTTCAAATCAATACTGACAATACCGATAGCGGCAGCACATTCGCACCAACTAATAATTAGTATATTTAAAACAATTAATTTAAAAATACAAATTGTGATACGATTTGGTTTCTTATTTCTTATTATTTAAAAAAAATCTTTAAATAAAAAAATCAAAGCTGCTTATATCTAGTTGATATAATGACAAATATAAAATCTTTATAACAAGCATGCTACTATATGTCAAATACGTTTAAAGAAGAATCACTTTGATACCAACACAAATTACACTACCCATTAAAAATTCATATAAAATCTTTGAAGCATAATAAAACACATATAATTTAGTTTTGCATATATTCGTATATTTAATAATATATATATTTCACAATAAAGTCATGTCAAGTAGAATAGCAGGGTCGTAACAATAATTCAAGAGGAAGATTTTTACTTCTTTTTGGGTTTTGGACCAAGAACTGTACGTTCCGTGAATGTTATATTAACATCTTGTACTCGCATATTCTGATATAAATATTGTTGGAGAGTATCGATTCCTTGAGGTGGCATGCGATCAAATGGATATCCCATAGCTCTTTTATCTGGGTATAGACGGTCTTTCAGACCGCAGAAACTATAAGCGTCATTGCACTGACCAGTTACAGTTTGTTCAATCTAACAACAAACAAATTGATTATTTTCAATATTATAAATGAATGTTTTTAATATAAACTTCTTTCCTATTAAAAGACACATATATGACCAATTTGAGTATTACCTTATCATCTGTATAGTTCGAAATCATAACGAATAATTCGCATGGGTATCCTTCCGGAGTTCCTTTCGGAATCAGCATATGTTGAGGCCATCCACAACCACAGAAATTAAATTGCGCCAATGCGTCCGTTTGTTCTTCAGTTGGACGGTTACTATCCAAATCGCGGAATGTCCGCTCGAATGGAATGGTCACTGATGACTCATCTGATCGCCGAGTTATAGTATTCTGTCCTGTCTTCACTATAAAATTTAAAAAAAAAAGTGTATACAATTTATTAACCATAATATTCGTCATAAGAGTGAATCATCTTGTGATATGTAGTCGTTATAATTGATCCTTTACTTTATTAATATTAATAACATAAGTTTAGTGTCTCCAAAACCACATTTTAATCTTCTATTTTCAAATAAAACTTACGTGTGACCGTAAATTTATCCAGTTCGATGAACATCAATCTTTGATCTCTCAACAACCAATTGGTGCCCTTTTCATCAAATTTCGGTGCCATGAAAATGCGACAAGTTCCTATACGTTGTCCGTTGGATTGATTATTAACGGTGATCTTGTACGTAAATGGAGTGTGTTGTAAATGAGTAAATCGAGCAAAAACAGAACCACGAGGTGTAAAGTCCATGCCTCTAGACAAATCCACATCAGATTGTTGCCAAAATGTTTGCAATTGATTTTTGGTGCCTCCTTGCGTATTTATTTCTACCCCTGTTACTGTTATGTTTTGGAAATTGAGCTAAAACAAATAAATTATAAGTCTAAACTATACGGTTGAAATAATATTCAAAAGAATATATTTGAATTTTTAATAAATATGATATTTTCTGTTTTATTTTTAATTCTTACTTGTGGGGCAGTATATCCTGGTAGAGTTTGTTTAAATTCCTGGAAAATGTCATCAATGTAAGAATGCCAACGGTAAAATGCTGGATCTCGCATTGCCGTAGCCAAATCACCCATAACACTGAACGATTCCTAAATTATTTTAAATAAACAAATTTTATTTTAATTCGGCTATTTGTATATTATATATATTAAATATCATATACGTAAACATTAAGACATTAAATTAAATTCAAAATGTGTATAAAAATCATTTACCAAATTTCTGCCATCTGGATCGTGAACAAATGAGATAAATACATGTCCCATATTATGGATATCTCCATAATAGTTTCGATTAGGAGTTATATTGCTGGCTTCAATTATATTTCCCAATACATCAATTCCGCTGATTTCATCCAAAGTTTGTGTTTGGCCGTTTGGCTAAAAATATAAAAATATAAAATATTATAATCTATTTTTTACGTGTCTTTATAAACGTAGTTTCCATAGAAATACCACAAACAACAAATAAAATATAAATTGGTTTTACCAGTTGAACTAATCCAGAATGAATCGCAGCAAAGATGCGATCCCTCCAGCGTTCCATATCGGCGACATCTTGCTTGACTTGATCGCTTTCTCGGTCCAAATCTCGCATAGTGGTATTGCTTACACGCGAAGGCCATCCTCGACTTGATACCAAACTATCCAGTTTTGGAAAGTAAGCTTCTGCGAGTGGCTTACGCCAGTCTGAAAATCTTTCAACTCGGGCTAATTTATTGCACAGTCGATCAAAATTGTATCTAGTAGAGAAACATATGAAACAAATAAATAATAATAGCAAAATAAAAGATATGTAGAAATTATAATTAATACAATTATAAGAGAAAATTTACCTAGATACGAGTTGCTGATGCATAAAATAAAATAATTCTCCACGCCGATCTTTGCGGACAACTTTGTCAGGCCCGGAAAACGGGTAAACCAAATGCCAATGCCAGTGATGAAGGTTCACACCTAAATCTTCACGAAAATATGATAATCGATGTTCTGGTTCTAGATCAGATGCTGTATAATCTCGCGGAATGACAATAGGCATCTATAATATACACATTAAAACAATTCATAATTTAATAACTTATATTTTTTGGAATATACATATCTTTAGCTACCTTAACTGTAAAGCAGTGTTAGAATACATACCCTTGATCCTTCTGGGACAATACCAGATTCTTCTCTGGCTTTCTGCAGTATGATACCATCAACAAACTTATCTGGGAAATTCGACATGAGTGATGGTACATCCAAATTTTTTGTATCTTTTCTGTGCAGTAAAGCAACTGACAGTGAGTAGTTGAACAAATATGGATTGACACGATCACGAGCATAGACAGCAACAGATCTTAGATCATCGATATTTCTAACCCCTTTTAAAAAATACTGAGTTATCAGAAACATGTCGTTGTTTAGACGTAAATGAAAGCATACCCATAAATATTTCGATAAGTTGACCAGAAATGCGTCTGTGTTTAGGTACAAATAACGAGAAATTCTCATAGCGATCCATCTCCATTGGAACTGATAAATCGGGAATTGCTGATTCTTTCACTGTTACTCTTTCTTTAGCACCTTCTCCAAAACGATTAAATAATTGGACTCCAATTGGTCGAAATCGTTCTTCCTTATAAATAAATAATAAAGTTTTTTTAAATAATATATAGTCAAATTCTCAAAAATGTTTATAAATTAGTAATAAATAAAAATATCTTACCAAAAAATTATTGGGAACATCAAAAACAGATTGTTCAGTACCCTTCGCCATGAAAACAGGCTCTTTGGGCCGTTCCAGAAGAAGCAGAAGGTCCTTGTTGGCAACCGACATTTTGAGTTTATAAATACACTACAGGAAAAATAAAAAAACAATTATTAATTCAAACATTGAAGTTATGAGGCACTTTAAACAATTCTAAAAACTAAAAATATTTAACTTGTATACAGATTCAACAGCAATTTGTATACATGGCAAAAAGTCACTTACCGTATGGAATATAATTCACTGTGTGATGTGAACATAATAATTTTCAAGTATTTATACTAATGCAATTGATAATAATGCAATCTATATTGATAAACAATACATTGTTGAAAAAAAACATCCTGCAATGCAGGATATTGAGGCTAATTACAATGTTATAATTTTTAAAAAGTAGTTAAATTGTTGGCTAAAAAATAATTTAATATTCGCTGGATTAGGACGCTACTGTTGCAACTCGACTCACAAATTAATATACCACTAAAAACCGAGCTAAAAACACTTAATTATCTCTATATATCTCGCAATATACGATAAAATTGCAATTTTCCAATAATGAAGTACACGCATATATGTATGTATGCATTTGATTGGAATACGGATTTTTTATAACAAGAATAGTTCTTAATTAACTTTCACGTATATTGTGATTTTACTAAATTATGCAAAATTACAATAAAATTATATGCTATTATATTTTATTTAAAAAGCAAGCAATTTCCTTAAATTCCGTGACAATAATGTGTATTTTATATTAAATTTAATATAAATTTATACATTTTTCGGCAGTGAAATTAAATTTATTACATTGATTATAAATTGTGTCATTATGTAAAAATGGAATATACAAATCGTTTCCAAGTAGTAGCCCCGGATAATAATTTTGATGGCTACTATTAAATTAGAAAATCACGGAGGCCATAATTGAAACAGTATTGATTATTTATTTGAAGTTCTACATTTTTTATATTTCCATTTTTATTTACCTAATTACTATGACATATAGAGTATAATTCTGAAAAATAATAATAATATTCAATATGAAAATGCATTTATTTATAATATTTTATTGGTTAAAACATATATTTCTTACATATAATACCAATCAATAAATGTTTATAATATAATATAAAATATATAATATCAATATAATATTCCATAAACATAAGAACAACGGTTATAACAGTGTACACTCGTTGATCAGATAAAATATAATATAATCAATTCCAAAAATCAAATCCCTTTAGTTTTGCGTTACAATAGTAATAATAATAATAATGTGTAGTGTTCGTCATAAGTGTATAAGATACATAATCCCGAAACAAGATAGCACTTTTATGTGCGTGCAGCGGGTCCTTGAACCGTCCTATCTGAGAAAGTAATGGTGACATCTTGTACCCGCATGTTCGGGAACAAGAATTGCTGTAATGTGTCAACGCCTTGGCGAGGCATCCTGTCGAACGGGAAGCCCATCGGTCGCGCGTCAGGATACAAACGGTCCTTCAATCCACAGAAACTGGCCGCGTCATTGCAAGTGCCTGACAGAGTTTGCTCAATCTGAAAATTAAAATTATTATTATGTTAACTTCGAAAATGTATGAAGGTGAAATGATTTTAGGAAATCAATTCATGTATATCCCGGTTTAATTTTAAACACTTGGATTCAGAGAAAATGATGATTCTAAATTCTTATCATATTTAATTCCCATAGTCACAATTAGCGATTTAATTAACTAGCTAATGCCAAATGCTATAAGTTCTTCATTGATATTTTAGGAGAGTCGAACAGAATCTCAAATACCTTATCATCCTCATAGTTGGAAATCATCACGAATAATTCACATTTATAGCCTTCGCCTGAACCTTTCGGTATCAACATATGCTGTGGCCAGCCACAACCACAGAAATTAAACTGCGCAAGCGCGTCAGCGTCTGTAGGACGATTTGTGTCCACATCCCGGAATGTACGTTCATACGGTATGGTCACAATTGATTCAGTTGATAAACGACTAATTGTATTTTGTCCAGGTTTCACTATTAAACAAAAATACGAAAAAATTACTAATCATATATTTTACATTACATACATACATAACTTCATGCCTATTCCCATTAAATAGGATGGCAGAAAACTTTTTTACATCCATTCACATCTTGACAATCTTTCGCCATTCAATAAAACACCCTCTCCGGATCCATTTAGTAAATGATGTTAGCTACCTTGTTACAGTGTCGGCAGCCAAAAAAATACCCGTTATTAGGTCAAATGGTCAAAGTAATAGCGGCCAACGGAATACAACCTTGACCTTACTAAAGATGTATACTTTGCTAAATAACGTTAGGAATTCAATTCTCTAATAACGTTTATTAGATATTTTTATAAACAATTACAGAGGATGGTTTTAACTGTCATACTTTGGGTTTTATTTTCTGCCACTTATTTTAAAGTAGCCTACGATACAATCTTACAACTTTTAGCCTCACAAAGAAGAGAATATGTCAAGAAAATTTTATTATTTTTAAGTGCTTTTCTAAGTTATATTAAAGTATTTTTCGATAGATTAATACAGTCTCGAGCAAGAGGCTAAAATATACTTTGCCTGGTGGGTGTAAACTTATTAATTCGACACCGTCTTGATATATAAATGAAAATGCAAAATCTACTTACGTGTGACAGTAAATCGGTCCAATTCAATAAACATGAGTCGTTGGTCGCGCAATAGCCAAGGTGTGCCACGTTCATCGTTCTTCGGTGCAAGAAAGATTCTACAGGTTCCCATTCGTTGCCCATTTGTTTGATTGTTAATGTTCATACGGTATGTAAATGGGGAATGTTGCAAATGTGTGAAGCGAACAAAGACGGAGCCACGCGGTGTGAAATCTAACCCGCGTGAAATCTCCACATCGGACTGTTGCCAGAATGTCTGTAAATTGTTCTTGGCAGATCCTTGCACATCTATTTCAACTCCTGTTAATGATATTCCTTGATAGTTCAACTATTGACAAAAGAAATTTATGAATTTTTATAAAAATAATTGTTTTATGATAGTAAAGTAATAATAATTATATAAACGTTAGCTAGCTGCCATTTCAATTTGTTAGAAAGTAACTTAGAAATTATAACTCTTAGCTTGAATTATATATATGACACGCTACATTAATGTATCCACCGCAATAGTCGTTTGAGTACATTTCAAATGTCACATAATTGATTTAACTTTAGCTTATATTACTCGTTAAATAACTGATAGTATTAAATTCTAATCTATCCAGCGTATATACTTACTTGAGGCCCGGTGTATGGAGGTAAAGTTTGTTTGAACTCTTGGAAAACATCGTCTACGAACTCATGCAGACGGTAAAAAACTGGATCACGCATTCCAGTTGCAGGATCGCCAATCACTCCAAAAGATTCCTAATTCAAAATAAAATATTGCATATTTATATTATAAATACATTTTTGTTTTCTGAATTTCATTAATTATTCATATTGTTAGTTAAAATAATTACCAAGTGTCTGCCATCCGGATCATGGACCACTGATAAGAACAAATGCAACATATTATGGAGATTTCCATAAAAGTTAGTATTTGGTGCAATACTACTCGCTTCCATTATATTTCCCAAAAGATCAATACCCCCAAACTCTGTGAGTGGCTGAGTTTGTCCGTTAGGCTAAAATAAATAATATAATATACAATTCAATATTATAAGTCATAACATAATAGATATTTAAGAAAACAATGTTTTAATGATTATTTGTCTTATATTGTATATGATTTACACTATCATATAAATTTAGAGAACCTTTCTGTCGATACGTTGTACATGAAAATATTTTGTGAACCATCTTACAAATTTAGCCTTTCGGAATTTTACTTACCATTTGAATAGAACCAGAGTGTATGGCCGCGTATATTCGATCTCTCCAGCGTTCCAAATCAATTATGTCAACTTTCGCCTGGTCAATTTCCCGATTAAGATCTTGTAGTCTCGAGTTGGTCACGCGAGCCGGATACGCACGACTAGACGTCAAACTATCCAGTTTCGGAAAGTAAGCTTCTGCAATAGGTGCACGCCAGTCCAGCAAACGCTTCACACGGGCCATTTTGTTACACAAACGCTCAAAGTTGTATCTGAAAACCACGCATATCAAAATTTTATTAAAGATTTTCTTTTAATAAAAATATATCTCACAAAAGAATCGAGCCACGATAAACTTAAGGAGTCTAAATATGGTTATTATCGCTTGTCATAGTTTATATTTATCAAGCTTTCCCACTTTGTCAATTTCTATTTGAGGAAATACGTGATGAAATATTTATATTTGTTAGACTCGAGAATCTTTCAAACAGAGAAGAATGAGTAAAAAAGATTGGATCTCTCGATATTTCTTCAAGAGTCTCAATATACAACTAAATGGTTAAAATTGATATTTTTATTTAGTTGAATATTTTGTACCTTGCTTGTGTTTGTTGATGCATAAAATAGAACAACTCTCCGCGTCTATCCTTACGGACTATATTATCTGGTCCTTCGAACGGATAGACCAAATGCCAATGCCAATGATGCAAATTAATACCAAGGTCTTCACGCCAATATGCAATACGGTGTTCAGTTTCTAAATCTGTTGCTGTGTAGTCACGTGGAATCACAATTGGCATCTTAAATATCCAATAATATAAATCAATAAATTCTGAAACAACTATTCTAAATATAAAATAATTAACGTACTCTTGATCCTTCAGGGACAATACTAGCTTCTTCTTTGGCTTTTTGCAATATCGTTCCATCGACAAATTTATCGGGAAACGAACTTATGAATGATGGTACATCCAAATTTCTAGTGTCTGTGCGGTGCATTAAGGCGACCGACAAAGTATAATTGAACAAATATGGATTGATACGATCTCGTGCGTACACCGCTAACGATTTCAAGTCATCGGTAGACTTGGCACCTTAACAAACAATCAATTGTGTCAATACAGGTTATTGTTTGTCAATGTTCTGATTTATTTACCCATAAAAACTTCAATCATCCTGCCTGCTGCCCGACGATGTTTCGGAACAAACAACGAGAAATTCTCAAATCGTGTAAGCGTCAACACGAGCGACAAATCGGGAATCGCAACTTCTGTTACCGGTATCCGATCTTTGGCTTGTTCACCAAATCGGTTCACCAACTGAATTCCAATTGATTTGAACCGATCTTCCTATGCATTCAAATTTAGAATTAAGTAATATATTGGTGTGACACAAAAAGAGCCAGTAAAGTGTTTTGTTTATTCACAATTTTGAGCAATTTACTATACATATTCTATATTATATATTTTTCTGGTAAATGTTAAACATTCTTATTATCTTCATTTTTATTTAGTAACTGTTAATATATGTGTGGCTGTAGTAAGTGTTTCAAAATATTTTTCTCAATTTGATATGTAAAGTGCTTGCGTAAAATTTAGTGTATACGCGAAACTGGTAAAGTTAAATAGGCAAATTAATTATTTATAAACTTACAATGAAATTGTTTGGTACATTGAACACAGTACTCTCTTGTCCTTTAGCGAGAAATAGGGGTTCTTTTGGGCGTTCGAATAACAGCAAAAGGTCTTTGTTTCCTCGAGACATTTTAGGAAAATAATTCTATAAGAATAAAATATAAATTAGCAACAAAATCTAAATAGTTAATATTATAGAATTATTAAAACAAATATGGAAGTCAAATTAATCTAAGGGTAGAATAATAAAAGCCTAAAATAAAAAATCATAAGCTTTATGTATGTGAGTTTGCAAAAGAAGTAAGATGAATTGTAAAATTTCTTACCGTTCTCTGTTCAATGTGAAGAATGAAAGATCACAGATTAGTGACACTTGTGTAATTTGTACAGGTCGTTTTTATATAAGCACCATGCATTTAGCACCAATCACGTGATTTCTTTTAATCACACCATATACATTATTCTTATCATCAATGTGAGATGTATTTCGGGAAATTTTATGGTTTACTTGTTACGGACAGGATGTATGAGGTTTTAAAATATTTCGTTGCATTCGCTTGTCCAGTCAAAATAAAAACAACATTTTTTGGGGATTCAATAATATCCTGTGTAAACATTTAGATAACGCATACACAAAGATGGAATTAGGAATTAGCGTGATAGTAATTTACAAATCAGTTCGCCTAAAAATAGATATTATAATAGGATTAAAAATTTTAAAGCAAGATCTTGGGAATTAAAAGCATTCATATATAAATTATAATGAGCAAAACTTGTAATCAGATGATGAGATTAAATTATGCCTTAGAAGTCTATAGTAATTCATAGAATTACGAATGTGAATGTTAAAAAGTAATGCACTAGAGTATGCGAATTTTTAGAATATAATAATTAAATTAATGCTATTCATATATTTGTGAACGAATGAACGATTCGTTTGAATGTGTAATTTTAATTGACAACAGAATCATCTAAATTGATTTATTATTTTTATAAACTTATTATTTGTTTTATTTATTATTAAATAGTTTATAGATGCAATCATAAGACTCGGATATCCTATAATTACGTTCTTATTTAAACCGGATGATAACTAACCGATATCAAATATCTTGCGGTAAAGCGATGGAAATTTTGCAGTACAAATAAAGAAAATAGAAAAATAATTTGTTAAAAACATTTTATTATATAAGAACTAGATATAATGTGGATGTTCTATATTTTTTACAACAATTTTACATAAGTTGGTCATGTGCAAATCTTTTGGTCTCTGGTGGACATGTATTAACAAGAATAAGTAGAAGACAACGATATGTTTTTTGTAGTACAGTTATACATGTAGCAAAATGGTCAATTTACCCAAAACAGCTTCTAAAATATTTGAATAAAAAAATATTGCTATCTGATTCTAAAATCTAAAGTTTCTATATAAATTAATATTTTTTTCCAAGGTCAACAATATTATGATAATGATTTAAACTCATATTAAGTAAATAGACCATTTTTCTATGTTTCTATTGACATTTTTATACAAATAAATCCAGTTGGCACGTCTGAATATATATTAAAATGGAGAACATAAAACATACTATAATATCAACATTTTCCGAGTGGCACATTCATGTGATGACAAAAGGTGTAAGTAGGGTATACAAGAAGATAAATGACGCTTTGAGCCAACTAACTATTACCCAGATTGCATTGAATGGATTTGCTGCACTCGTGGCCAGAGGCTCTCAGCCAGTTTCAATTGTGGCACGTTTTTTGTCATTGGTTATAAATTTACTATGATTTATTATTATTTGAATCATTCAAAACCATAAAATCTTCTATAAAACTGGCACTTAGGAACAGTGGCTTTTTATAGAAGTAGTTCATTTTAAAGTTTATATCTTAGTCATATTTAATTTTGTTTTGTCAATTACTTAAAATAATTTAAATTAAATAATTGACGTTCAAGGATTTCTTCTTGTAGTGTACACAAATACATTTAGGTTATACATTAAAATCACTGTATAAATTTACAATTAACCAATAAATTAATTGTTTTGTCTTCAATTTCTGATATTTTAGAAATAATGTTAAGTATAATTTTGCCGGCCCGTTCACATGAAAATAGTAGGTATAAATACTGGTAGTTTGAAAGAATTCATTGAATTAGTTTTAATTCAAATATTCTTATAAAAATATGTTTTTATTAATAAATTTCTAAAATCTGCTAATATTCGTAATAAAATTGTATGATTTATAGTTAAGATATGAAACGTTGTTACAATATTAAAAATTACAAGAAATAATTCATCATTAAATAATCTATAACTATAACAGTAGCAAAATTATATATCTAAATATATTCTACTCAATTTTATTTTGGCAATGCAATGCAAACTGCATTAATAATTCAACAATCTTATATGTAGATCAAAAATAAATATTTTAAAAACTAACCTATTAATATCAAAGCAGCCTGCAAAATAGCTTGGTTTTGTCCTTAATTTTAGAAATTTCAAAAATTCTGAATTCAAGTTCTGCGAATGATAGATCAGCATCAAATTAAGTAACATTTTCATTTAAAAATCTCCAATTTTATTTAGAGTTTTGTCGGCTTTAATAGAATTATCATTAGTAAAACTTGATTTTCTATAATAAACCCTGTTTACTACAATTTTAAATTACAAAAATTCTAAACTATATATTTTTCATAATATAAGTAAATGTTATAATCACATTTTACGTCTGTGGTTGTCTGTTTTTAAATTTAATTTAAGGTCAACCCAAATATGGTTACTTTGTGATAAATGTGTTTGGGTCTATTTTAAATTAAATAAATTTAAATCATTAGCGTACGTATATATATATATATATATATATATATATATATATATATATATATATATTATATATATATATATATATATATAACGTAATCTAGAATTAAATTTAAAACATCAGACAATAATTTAATCTTGACAACCTTCATTTCATATAGAAACATCAGTGTTGTTTATATATTCATCTTCTTCTACAACTTTCTCCATGGGACAAAAATCTATCTGGATCATTTCACATTCCTCACACTCTCCTCGCAAGATATTTGTTTCGCCATTTTCTATATCGAACTCAACTTGCCTTTCGTCCCCATCACTACCATCCTCATTGCCATCACCAGGATTGCTCATCACGTTCTCAGTCTCATCACTACTGATAGTGATGGTGGGACACTGTAACTGGTTCTCGTTACCCAAATTTGTCGATTCGTTATTTCCTTCGTCGTTTCCATCGGTGGCATCGGTGTTGATGTCGTTGTTGTCGTTATGATCGTCGCCTGCTGTACTGTGATGTGGCGGCGGCTCGGGATGTGATCCGATCAGAGTTGATGGCTCGAAGGTCGCCAGTAACCGAGGTTGTAGAGTTAACAGGTCTACAGGACCCGTGGTGGCTGGCCGCGGTTGTAAAGGGACTATAGGGGCTGATAAACCGAATTCCAAGTCAGGACAACCTAAAGATAAGAAAAAAACAAAACTTATAGGTTTATTACTTTATATGTCTGTCATATTCTTAGAATATATATTATGCGCGTATTTTAAACATTTGATGCAGAAAATATAAAAATAGCTTCAAACAAGTAATTTAAAAACAAATTATGTATGAGATATGAATATTGTATAAATATGAAAATCACGAAAGATATTTTGAAACGTAAATTTATTTTCTTGTCAGAGGCAGAACGTAACACTGAGAATATATCTTATATTGATATGTATCTGCATACGAATCTTGAGTGGAACTGTATAGCATGCTATACATACTTGATTTAAACACGCGAATCTACCTATCGTATCGAATTAGTATGAACAGCCCACATGTCCCATTTATAACATAAGAATCTATATTTTCCAGAATTCTAATCAAATCTGTTTAAGTAGTAATAACAAACAACAGAGCGACACGCAACGATTGGTCATGAAATAGAAACGTTACAAATCGCTAGCGTTATAAGAAATGAATGATAATTCGATTCAGTTTCAATCCTATATGTAAATAAAATGATTTTTTCTATTACCTGAACCTGAGCGTGAGGTGAGAGTGTATGGGCCGGGGATCGGTTCTTGAGATGCTCGTAGCATAGCAATACTGGGCACGGACGGGCCTTGAAGTGCCAGTCCGATCACATTAACACCGTTTACGTTCCCTATAATTGAAATATAAGCGCCTTTAATTATTATCCTGTTCATTATAAGCTTTGCATTAAACAATATAATTAATAACCATAATTATATGAATTATTAAAACTATATTAACATATAATTGATAGGTATTAATTATATTCTACTACAGCTAATAAAATCGATTTCCCTGGTTAAAAATGAAAAAAGTATTTTTAAAATGTCATTGGTGTGCATTTGGCATATAACGAAGATATATTATGAACTGACCGGAAGCGAGACCACTACTAGCTCCTATATATAGATGTGGAAATATATTATATTTTCGCGATAATTCATTTTGCTATAAAATTCACTGCATATTTCTAGAATTCTTATTAAATTCACATGCATGAAGTAAGCATTTTAATACCAGACAGCGTATTTATATTTAAGTCAAAGAAATAAAGGCCCAACAAATGTTTTATTTGGTTAGACTGTCTGTAGAGATATCTATCTATCTAACTTGTCAGATATTAAATAAATATTCTAAAATAGGTCAAATGAACCTCATATTTCGAATTAGAAGTGATGTAAGTTAATAATATACAATATAAGTTCATAATACTCAAATCGATGTTAAAATGCATTTAAAACTACGCTTGCGTCAATCAATAACTATTGCAGCATGTTTGTATATATCTATACATTTAAAAACATAATCATAATATAAAATTCGTTTTAAAATATAATAGTAACAACTAACATTTCTAAAAGAAGTATTTAGAAAACCCATTAAAAGACGAGGGTGTAATTTCCGAGCTTGCAAAATCATTACGGGTTGCGACCTCTGTTAACGGTGTGTTGGTCGTGCTTGGTTTGACGTACGACCGTTAGATGGTGCTTGCGGCGGCAGATTTATCCAGCTGAGTCACATTGTAAAATGCGCATTGGAGCGTCGCCACTAATCCTGTTTACAGGATTAACCGATCTTTTCGCCGACACGAAGACTGCGAGTTGATGGATAGCTTAACCAACGCTTTGTAGAAACAAAAGTACGAAAAATAATTGTGTCTACACGGGGCGCTACACGCAGTTGATTAGTAAAAAAAGGGAAATAAATATTGAATAATGGCTTTTTCATGATTGGAATTAACTTTGTTTTTGAAGATTCGAATTAATTTGATAATTATAAAAATATTCTTCGTTTTAGTTCGAATAATTACATACAAATTTTGTTTTTTAAAGTTAAAAATAGCTTCTTGTATGCAGCAACATAACTGAATTTCCTTATTGGAACAATCAAATTACTGATGACGTTGTAAGCGTCAAACTTACCGATTTTCGCACCACCAAACGCGTCCTTGAACACGGCAGCCCCGACTGGTTGATGATGTTTGATCGCATTCATCCGGCGATTTGTAGCCCCTTCACCGCGCTTGCGTCGCGGCTGTTCGACCGGCAGCACGCGTCGTCGCCTTTTCGGCAGCTTAGACCGAGCCTTAAACACATCATAGAGAACACATATAGTGAAATTAAACGCTATCAATCGAAATGGAAACTGTCCAGACCTCCAGTTAATTGATATTTAGTAGAACATCTTTAGTGGGGGATCTTAAGCTTTGTAAGGGCTTATACTATATACGTACATTTGAAATCAACTACTATTTTTCGTCCTGGGAGTCAATTTAATGAATGTTTATTAATAATTTTAATTTCAAAAAGAGCCATATCATTTTACGCTTCACGAATGTTGTAATACATTTTAGAGGGTATTTTTTTTTCGTACCTGTGTATGCGAATAAAACATCGAGAAATTCGAAACGATAACAGGTACAGGAAGTGCGATTGTCAGTACACCAGCTAGGGCACATAGTGCGCCAACGAACATGCCCAGATATGTTTTCGGGACCATGTCACCATAGCCCACAGTTGTCATGGTGACGATGGCCCACCACAGGCCCTCGGGGATGCTTTTGAAACAGTTTGTTGGATTTTCCTGTTGATGTTATACGTGCGGACATGAGTGAGTGAAACGAAAACATTTAGCAACCACTCAATCAATTGACATTGCCTTTGGGAGATAGTGTTCAGTTTCACAATTAAGTTAATTTACGAAATTAGCTATTTAACGTCGTTATAGGGCATAGGAAGTATGTAGTTATAATTGGACAATTTGATTTATAATGTTAAATATCTTTAATAGTTTTACGTTTTCGTGGTTTATTCCTCCTATTAGCCTACATAAATACAACCTGTGGCGCTTCTAAGCTGACTTGGTTGTTATTATACGCTATTTTGATCATTTACAGATTCCATCAGTCAGCCAAACCATTAAAAAGGAAATTAAATTATTTTACTATTTATTACCTATTATATAGAGTAAGCCATTTTTTGGCTTCTTTTTTGAAACACTGACGCGCTTGGCATTGATAGATATGTAGTGTCATACCTCCGCTGTAAGGAGGTTTGACACTACATATCTATCAATGTTATTGTTCAGATCTGTTGCTTAGTCGACTTGATACATGAATATATATATTATATATATATATATATATATATATATATATATATATATATATATATATATATATATATATATATATATATATATATATATATATATATATATATATATATATATATATATATATATATATATATATATATATATATATATATACATACATAAATATATATATATATATATATATATATATATATATATATATATACCTGCATTGGTGAAACCGTCTACTTTGTTATTTATTATACATATATAATTATTACCTCTTTTTACCGTACATGTTCACTTGTCAGGACATTTATTACTTTGATTTAACTGAACAAAAAATGTAAATGTACCTACTTACGTAAAATTTTTAATTAACTTTTTTTAATTAGAATTCATGAAATAAATTTTGTGTGAATACAAAATTATATTCACATATTTTCATCTAGTTACATTGAAATAAACTTGTTCAGAGTTAAATAAGAAAGACGGAATTGAGTTAACAATTTCTTTGTTTCCAAATTACTTCATTATATATTCATGAAATACTCATTTCTCAGTTTTGGTATTATTCTCATTTCAAAGAAAGTGTTGGTCGGTAAATTTGAGCTGACAATAGAAATGTTTTCATCTTGTTTTAAGAATGTATAAGAGCGCAATAATACGATGAATATATTAATTGAATTATTGATTTTTGCATTTAGTATTCCAAAATTGTTACATATCGATGTAAACTTTTTATATTTACGTGCAATATTTGCAACGAAACAAAAAACCTTTTTGCTTTGTAAATATTTTAAAACCGAAGGATACTTTTCAGGTTTCTTTGATTTTCAAATAAGGTAAATTGTTTTACCGTTGTGTATATATAAAATTTTATTTGAAATTTTGAGAGCATTGTTGTGTATCCTACGAACTTAGGGAAAATATATGTTAATATATAGAAGCTTTAAATAATAAATTAAATTAACTTTCAATATACAGAATGTTGGGAATCGTATTTAAATTTAAGGGCTATGTCATATATTTTATGCCCCTCTTTGCACTAAATAATTACTTTTTTTATTAGTTAAAATACGATGCAAAAACGATTTCGTTGCTGTATAAATAGGTACTGAAATACCAAGAACAATCCATCGATATTCCAATATACTTCTCGTAAATATACAGTGTATGTAACATTTTTCATTAAAATTTATAACATGAAACGAACGCGCAAACCGCTTTTAAAATTAACATGTTTTGCACGACCGGTTGTATATTTTCGCATTTATAATCTACATATTCTTGTTACTTTCCGAAGAAAAATTTAAATTATAAATTTAAAATATATATTTAAATTTGTAAGTAAACAAGCATCTTAAATTAGCGCTCGTCAGTTCAGTCATAAAGATTATATTTACAGTCGCCATACCATTTGTTATAAATCAAATCGTTTGATTAATTGCGATAGTAAATTTTAAATTATGGCGTTGTACTGTATCATAAATTATCGCAATATAAGAAAATAAATCAACGAATAAAAATTCGATAATTTATTGGTTTCAAAATTTAACAAAATATATCAAATTAACGTGCAGAATTTTATTTATTGCCTTTTGTTATAAATATAAAATTGGAATTTTATTCTCATGTATCTTTATTTTTCTTGATTGCTATTTTCTAATTAAAATCTGTTTAAGATATATAATTCCTGCAATATTAAATATGAGAAATTTTTAATTAGCAATACCTTAAGAATAAAATTACTTTTAAATCAGTTTCCAATAATTTTTTAAAATTAAAATTGTCGATTTATAAAACCCATTTACATTACAAATGAAGCAACTGTAAATAAGAAATATGCTTTGAAGTTTTGTTTGCTTACCTGTAGTTTTTCTGCATAATACACTAAACTTGCAAACACTACTATCCCAAGCACTAAGAAAAACACTAATAGCGTTAACTCCTTGGCGGACGCTTTGAACGTGTGTATGAGGATCTTGAGCCCTGGAGAGTGTCGCGTCAATTTGAACAAACGTAGTATCCGGATTATCGAGAAAAACTCGAAGATATCGGCTTTATGCGTCATTGTATTTGTTAGCATAATGTCCGTATAAAAACTTAAAGTGGCCACAAAGTCTATTATATTCACTGGCGACCGGATAAAATTTAGTAAATGTGGTGAAACCTGTAAGGAGAAAACCATTAAGTTAGTTTGAAATGATGAAATTTCTAGTTATATAATGTATATATGTATGTTTTTGGGCTTAGTCCAAAATAAGTATGATAATTCAACAACTAGATGATACTAACGTGATAATTCCTAGAAGCAATTTGTGTTTACTTCAGATAGTTTAATTTAAATAAAGTTTAAAAATAAAAGAACCAAACTAACATGATTCACTCTTCAACTCTATTTAAAAAAAAATAACGCTACTGAAAATAAGGACACTCTAGCTCCATTTTTGTTTGGTTATATGCGAAGTTAACGTTTTAGTGTATCTCTCCCATAGTCATGAATGCTTTTCGTATAATTACATGTACGAATTTGCTATCGAATAATAGGCATACCGAGCCAATTATACTGTGTTTCACTAACGACATTTTAGCAACACTAGTGACAAGAAAGGATAATTAATACTCCCAAACGAAGAATAGAGTAGCAAAGGGCAACCTGACGGAGTATCTGCAGTAATTACTGTACACTACGGTTGTTCGATATTGTTCCATCAAACAAACTTTATAATTTGTTAAGTATCACCGTGAATTTAGCCAAATTAGAATTAATTGTACACCTGAGATTTTGAGCGAAAGTTGTTATTAGGTAATAAAGCTTAAAATTGCACATAAATATACTATTTTTTTAAAATTATTAATACTGTAGTATATATGATACAAAAAAAAATATAAATATAAATATATATATATATATATATATATATATATATATATATATATATATATTATATATATATATACACATATTATATATATATGTATATATATATATATATATATATATATATATATATATATATGTATATATATATATATATATATATATATATATATATATATATATATATATATATATATATATATATAATTTTTATAAAGCTCTATCACTGGGCTGATTGGATAGGGAAACATGATATACGCTGGATTTTCCTGTCCTTAAAAATATATAAAACCTACATTAAAATATAATAGTATTGTTTATCTTTTAAGCCATTTAATTATAAAAATAATCTGATAGCACCTGTGTCTAGACGTAATTTAAAATATATTTTTCATGTTTCAGGCATTTCCCTTTTTTGCTCCAACATTGCTGGTGAGTAATTTTACTGTCTAATTTATGTTTGCGTTGAAATTAACGTAAACGCGAATATTATGTATATGGTGTAGATAGGTTACGCCATTTTATGAATTCTGCTGTTTAAGTAATAAAATTCAATTACCCCATGTCAAACGCAGATGTATGTTCATAATTAATCAAAGAAATAATAATTAATATTACATCAGACACAAATATTAACCGAACGACTTTAAAATCTTTTGCCAAACAAACAAAGGCAATGGTGCAGTAGAATATCCAATTACTTATACAACTGGGTCACATGTTTTTTTTTGTGAAATTTATAATTAAAATTTAATCAAATGAGATTTAAAAATTATTTTGTACAATGCTTATTATAAAAATTAATTATTTTAACAGGAGAACTAATTTTAAACCGAACTGATTAACAATTGTTATACGTGATATAATTTATTAAAATATAGAAAATAATTTAATAAACCAATGTTTCTAAATGCAGCCAATCATATGTAATATCGTCATTTACCTGCGCAAGAATGTTGCGCAAACACTTTTATTATGTTCAATAAGCGCCAAATATTATATATTTAGTTAGTACGTAGCAAAAACATTTTCTATTTAAAAATAAATTAAAAGAACCATAATTCAATGTCTTTGTCATGATTTTAATTATAAACTAAATACGGTTAACAAATTAAATTAAAACTTTAAATTTTAAAATTAAACGTTGTATAATATTATCAAACAGCGTTAGATTGTTGAATTGTCCGTTTTATTTATACAATCTGAAAACTCAAAGCCAGCACGAAACACCTTTGCAAATAGAGTGTGTGTGGAGCTATAGACGCATTAAATGAACATACGTGAGGTAACCCGATGACGTCACTGGGTTTACACTTCAGCTAATTTATGAGGGTACCAGGTTTTAAAGGTTGAATTGCTACAAGGAAACATACCGCGGGTTAGGGAGGTAATTTAGTATGGTTGGCCGCTTCCTCGTTGCAGTCGCCGGTAATTAGTTACTATTACCAAGTTATTTACCACGCTCATTAGTGATTATTATTGGGGAAATGGTGTTATTATATTAAATTTTCGATAAATTAGTATATATGTCATATTAAATGTTTGATCATATTCAACAGATTAGGTATATCGTAAAGTGCCACGCGCGCAGCGCGCACATAGAATGAGCGCTATCGGCTTGTCTCGGTTGAACTTGAATACACCCGAGATAAATAATATAAAAACTTCATCATATTTAATGTTTTTCCTTTACAAATTTTTTTTTTTTTATTACAAAATAAAAATGATAATACTCTCTTTTGGTTTTTTTATACTTACAATAAACCTTGCCGTCAACTCGAACGTAAACCAGGCATTGCATATCAGTTCAACGTATAAGAATATCGGCAGCGGTTCCGTACGAGCGCTCCCGTTGATATTCGCGGATGTGTTATCGGCGGCTGCAATACGCATGCCCGGGTGCGTTTTCAGGCAGAACGACAGCACGCTCACGCAGATAAAAAACACGGACGCACCCGCAACTATCTGAAACAAAACCACGCGCAAATGGTTTGCCATTATTTTGTGTGGGTTTACGGGTTAGGTTAAGGGTGCGCTCAATGTTCACACACAATGTTATTGTTGCTGTAAGTAATGGCGGTTGCATGCTTACAATTTTGCTCCCGCTTTTTTTTATTTCTAAATTGCGCTGGGGAATGTTTTATGTTGGAAATTATGACTGAAACATGTGCTTCGTCTTCTGGATATTGAAGTTCGTGAATACGGTATATTTTATTTTAAATTGCGCTGGCAAAAGAAATATGGACCTTTGCTAAATGAATTATGAATAATTATTATTTTTCTTGAATTTCATTATTTAGAAAAAGAACGAAGATTTATTCCCTATTTCTGTTCTTTGGATGTAATTTTTTTATTCATTATTAATGGTACACAAATTAGAATTTTGAATATATATATATATATATATATATATATATATATATATATATATATATATATATATATATATATATATATATATATATATATATATATATTTATATTTATTTATTTATTGAAGAGTACAATAAAATGATATATATACACGTGAATACAAAAGTATAATTTTGTTACGACAGCAGCCACCCTTGTACGGAAACAGTACTTTAGCTTAGGTATACAACAAGATATATATTACTGACAGGTTTTTATGCAGTCCCCAGCAGAGGCTGAACAGCCTGCATTGCGCATATGTCTCGCAAGGGACTCGGCATATCCTATCTTTCGCACTCATTCCCCACATATACGCGCCATAATAAAATAACGAGATAAAATGAAAGAAACGCTACGAGAGATAATTTTATTGTTCAGTCAACAACAGAACAAGCAACAGAACTATTTTAATGTTATTTTCTTGACAATGTATAAAGAAGCTTTCAAAATGGTTTCGATTATTTAAATTCTATTAAATACATTGTAAACTAGATATACCAGTAACGTTTATATAAAAAATTATTTACATTGATATTCTGTCGCATTGGTGCTTTGCCATAGCTGTCAAACAAACTGGTTTATTTTAGGATCTAATATAATAACACAAATCTTAGCACGTACCTTAGCAGTTGTTGAAGAATACGGTTCATCAAATAGGGCCCACACTTTTGGTTTAATCTTCTGCCAAGAGGAAAGCGTACCATTAAGATAAGCTTCCTCGTAACCAAACATCCGGGCCACTTCTTCATCGCTCGGTCGCTCCGAGTCCAAGTCCAGTTTGTCCAGAATGGCCAATGTTGCCTAGGCGACCGATGTAGGAAACAATCATGAGTATCGTCATCATGCAATGATGCTGGACACACATCTACATTCTTGCAATTACAGACACAAACGCAAACACTTATAGCTTGAAAGGAAACAACTGTGTACCTAATAACTATGGAGGCGTTAGAAGTGTTCATCCTAATCCAGTATAGAAATATAACTTTTTCTGTACAGTACAAATACAAATTATACCCTCACCCATTTAAACTACGCATATTACGCCAAATAAGTTTTTAATTAGTTTCTAAATATAACACTAATTAAAAAAACATTAAGACTAACTCGAGTAATAGTTGTGCTAGCGATGCAACTGACTATTAGTGTGCAAATAATTAATCTAAATCTAAAGTTAGCTAATTGTGATTTTGTGTTCATTTGGACCGGATTTTAGTGTGATTTGTTGCAAAAGGTCTAATAAAAATACTAGGGTCTATTGCGTAATTTCCATTAATATTTATTACACAATTAAATATATTATAATATTCAATACATAACTGAATATTCGAAATAATATGTATTCGTTATATTCTATTCACAAAATCCTAGTTTAGTGCGGAACTGATCCGAGTAAAATGAGATGATACTCGAAAAAATAATTGGTTTAGTAGTAGAGGTACATTTAAAAAAAAACTCGAGAAAGAACATGATAATGCTTTTCCTAAATTCTGTAATATAATATAATTTTATACTTTTTAAATTACTTCTTCAATTTTAATTGTCAACTGAGATTTTATATAAAATGTATTTAACTATTATTTGTGTAATAAATATGATTGGTCAAGTATATTACTATCAATTCGCATAAAATATGAATTAAAAGGTTAATTTAACGGAATTTTATTAGGTGAAAATCATAAAGATTTGAAATATATAAAAAATTTTGTTCTTGAGGCACTTACATTTTGATATTTCTTCGTATTGCAATTTGTTTGGAAACAGTGTAACAAAAATGAATTAAAAATTTTTCTTGTTTAAGTGAAGATTTAAATTTTTATCACAACAACGCAGAAATAATTAAGCAAATAATTAAATTTTTTCAATATTACTTTAAACATTTTGCGAGAGTTGTTTTTTTATATACAGGAAATTGTTTGCTTAATCATTTTTTATATGAAAGCAACTAACAACATTCCAACATGCAGTTACAAATAAAATCATATAAAAAATCTGTTTACCTGTGTATCTCTATGGATGCTGTAAGTACTCCAACAACAAGGTTCCACTTGGTTTGAATCCAAACCCCAAAATTCTAATTCTTCCTCAAACAATGGTCCACAGACGTTGGTTGGGTAATGCAACTTGCCAGTTCTACAAAAAAAACGTATTTTAACGTTATTTATTACGTTATACAGTACATGATACATTATTACTAAATATATAGTTTACTGCAGTAAACGCAGTAACGTTATCACTAAAGGGAATGCCGTTTTCTGGCGAAATACACTGTAATTATACTAAATATTCTAGTTTGAAAATAAAACTAATTATTTTATTTTTGAGCATGTTTCGTAAAATGTTTACCTAATTTAGTTATAGCATATCTAGTAATTTTTCTTCGAATTTTTTTCTTCCAATATTTGTGATCTAATATTTAGAGAAAAATAATAGATTTTTAAGTAATTTCTTTTTTAATTTTCTGTCACAAATATTTACTTTAAAAATTGAATTTATATTGAAATTTACGTGCCATATATTTGAATTCAAGCACTCAGCATTATTACTCCTGGTTACTGTAACGGTCTGCAAGTTTATGGACCTCACATATTCAACATTTATGAGAACATGTGTACAGCACCATATGGCACAGCATAACTAAAAACAAAAATATAATGAAAAAAGCAAAACGTGCCCACGTACTAAATGTGTGTTAATATTTTCATCCATTAGATCGGTAAACTAATGGAAATATATTATGGATATAAAATATAAATGCGATATAAATATACTGACATGATTGCATTATTACAGTATAATAATATTAGTAATAGAATGTAGTTAATATAAGCAACAAATACTTATTTTAATATTTACAATTTAAATTGTGAATGATACTATTCATATGGATAATATTACACTGCGTATTGTATCATTTACATTTTGTAATAATTGAAATTATTGTTTTCATTTCTACACTCTGTTGTATGTGTCTGAAAATCAAATCATTCGATTCGTTATATGTGTTCAAAGTCAAAGCTTGCTTACAAAAGACAAATTATTGTTCTTCATATATGTATGCATACATAAATTAACAAAATCAGAAATGCATCAGATCACACATAGAATACACATTTGGTGCAACTCAAATTATAATGCACACACAATTAAATAGAATATAGTCATGGATATCAGACTACTGCATTCACACATTTCTGCAGACCTAAATTCAAATACAAATTAAAGACACATTGTGTTTCTGTTCCTCGTGTTCTTGATTACATACTATGTATATACTATTTGCGCCGACCATTTGGTAGAAGAGATGTTGCACTGAAGTCGGTCTTGCTGGCTGAGATAAGCGAATTAACAATTGATCACTGAATGTGCTGGATGCAATAATTGAATTACGAATTGTATCCTGCAGGAGATCTGTTTTAGTATTATTGTTTGAGTGGACGGAGTACTAAGTTTATAAATAAATTTAGTTTTTAGGTATTTACGAAAAACAAATTAGACTTCAGATAAAAACGGATTTAGACATAAATAGATCAGTCTAAATTTAAACAATGTATGCTAAGAGTACATCAATTTAACACAAGTTTCCATTTGAAATTCTTAAATGTGTTTTACTTTAAAATAAATATGTTCGTCGTGGCTCTTTTGATACATATCTAAAACACAAAGAGCGTGGGTATATGAGCATGTTAATACAATTTTTCAATAGAATTATTTATGATGAAGGCTTTTGTGAAATAATGTTGTGCAGAATGTGTTTGCACGGGTTTAATGATAATACAATGCAAACAAGCAGAACATATACGATACGACAAACACCTATCTACATACTCGTATATGTATGCCGTGTCTCTTCAATATTCATAGGTTAGTTATATTTAGATCGACAACATAATTATCATCAAGTGATGAAAAGTGTACACTCAACTAGCACAAGGGTTGAAAAACGTCGTAAAATTATCGAATATTTAAACTGTTTTTCAACCAATGTAAGATTTTCTTAGGAAAGCTGGACCAATTTTTAGATAAAGTACAAAAATACCGAAATAGTAGAAAATAAATAAATATGTAAGAATTAAAATATAAACGAAGCTAGTACACTGGTTCTCTTGGACATAAATAATTGTTAACTATTCAGCTATTTATAGCTCTTTACGAATCTACAGAATTGTAAGTATTCGTGGGTAATCTAATCAATCGGATTCCAACCGACGCGGCGCCCTCGATTGCCTTTATCAGCTATTCCTCGTTTGACCATCTCGTTCTGCCTCTCAATGTCTCTACCGCCCATTGGTACCCGTACCGTTCTCTTGCACGTGCACACCGCACACATAGGCGCGCTTTAACTATCAGCAGCACCCGCACGTTGCTCCATTTACGTTTTGTAGAACAAAACCATATGTGTATGTGAATTCTCTTTGAGATACACTAGAGTTGCGCAGAAGCAATGTACAGAAACAGCCGATACTATTTTGGTTCCATATACATATATACCAGATGTGTGCCACGTAAGATAAATTTATTCAACAATTGATCAATATGTTATAAAATTGATACCAGAACAAAACTGCAATTTATTGTTTTGATTTGAATATCTAACACAATTTTAGTATTGAAAGTTTTCAAATTGGCACAAAAATTATATTGATTGTACACACTTTTTATATTACGCTAGTCGGAACCATGGATGACAGAATAACGCAGAACACAACGCGTCGGACATTTTTGGTTCGGTGACTACTAGCACATCCATTTCCTGTGTACACAGAAAGATGTGACATTTCTATAACTCTTTTTTTGTGTCGTCGATGTTTTGTTCATCAGTAAATACATTCTAATAAATTGTATATATGTTTTTGACATAAAAACAATTGTATTATCTGTTTGTAAAAACTAAATAAGACATCTTGAAATTAACTTAATACTAAAATCTCTGATAATATATCTTCTTTCTGTGACATACTTTTAAAAAAAAAACATCCGTTCTTGCTTAAAAGTAAACATATTTAAAATGTCCCCTAGGAAAAACTTTTAATAACTGTTTGAATAATTTAAACCAATTCAGTCATTACTAGAAACTTCAAAGATACCATGATATTTCGACTTCTTTGTTTTCTAATAACAAAGAAACATTCCAATTTCAAAGCGTTAATACAGTTTTGTTTTCATTGAAGCCGAACACTTCGTAAAGAAAATAACTCGAAATGTGATCCAGTGAAACAATTGACAAGTAATTAGTATTGTACGTAATTCGTTTTCAAAGTAGTGTAAATATTTAGAGAATCTTATATGTTTGGTTTGGCGTAGTTAGCGGCCTTCTGGCGTTTCCACACAGCTATTTCAATCACATTTAAAAACTAGAAATAAACATAGATTGACGCAAGTTAAAATAATTGGAAATTTAATCGATGGATTCCATGTTTAAATATAAATCATTTGAAATAAACACAGATTTCTTCAAAGATGAAGACAAATTTTAGTTATCTAAATATGCGTTCGTGTTCACAAATAGGCCTAACTATATTGAATGTTCTTCCAATTTTCTAATATTAGTTTTTAAATCCATAAAAATTCTGATCGGTAACCATTCATATTTTTTTTTCAATTTCGAATTTGTTTTTCACGCTTCGTCACGTTTCATCTAAATATAATTTCAATTACCTTTTAGATGTTGTAATATATCTGGAGTCTGGCGACTGTGTGCTCATTCAATAAGGAAAATGATAATTTATTACTATCGAGCCATTGAGAGGTTTCGCGTAACCTTTATCAAGAAATCTTATATAAGGCTGCTCTGTTATTACTGAAAATAACACCCTGCATCGAACTATGATGGCGTTTGTGTAACTTCAGAGAAATTTCCAGACTATTCATATTAACGTGTCTTTGATTATCTTCAATTCAGCAGTCTAACTATCTCTAGCAATTTTCTATTTGCAACATTCAAACTAAATAGTTTTTTCTTGTAGTCTAACTTATATACGATACTTTAAGACAAATATTTTAGTTGCAAGCTTACAGAAATCAAACCGTCAGATGCTCAAGGTTACATGTGTCTTTTTCCAACCAATAGAACTTTAGGAGAGTCTCCTTTATTGATATTCTATTATAAAGTATTCAGCTGAAAGCCACTATAATTTATATTTAATGTTCCATAAAAAGTAAATGACTATAAAATTTAAAAATCAAATTTCACACAGATTTAAGTTTGCTACTAATTATCTGAAACTTGAAAAATGTCAAACATGATACATGCTCAGTAACTATTAATTGAATGCATAATTAAGTTGCCGCTTTAAGAACTGAAGAACAAATTAATGGAGTGGGGGTGCGTGGAACTTCAAAGGCAACTGCTACATATTTTTACTGCTTCAAAAATACTTCAGAAACTCACGAAGCTAATTAGAATGTGATATAGCGGTTATATGGGAAACTGTATCTATATGCAAACAAGGCGACATGGTCCCCATAGCTTTCAAGATCCCTGAAACTTCAGCGAATGTTAAATGTATGAGAGAAGGGGCCTAGGTTACTATTACGCGACAACACAGTTACAGACAGATATTGCATAAATTATTTGATTAAAATCACAGTGGCCATACATCTAGTTCAAAATGAATAAGGTAATATTTTTGTAAATATTCTGATTAAATAGGCATTCGAACGACTATGATCATAACAAAAGTAAAGCACATTGGAAAAGTACGTACAAAAGAAAAATGCATTCTTACCTATAATAGTTGAGTACTTGAGCAAAAACTCCTGGATGTCTGTCGAAAAAGAATTCGTTGAGTATCGGATCGTAGTTAGCCAGTGCTTCTGTGAGTCTGGATAACCTGGTGGCGGGAATCTTCTTCAATGTGGCTTTGTACGTTTCGTATCGAATACCGCCCACATTCAAAATGATACGGTTCTCGCCATCCATAGTCAAACGTCATGATTCGTTGGTCGTCACCCCTTCATGCCCTGTATGCAGAAGCACAAACTGATAAAAAATCAAGTCAAATTAAAAAGAAATGGTTTATTTATGTGACTGATAACGCTCAAAAACCAATTTCAAATGATTGTCAATGCAGCGGACATTAATTCTGTAACAGCGTACAGCTTTGGGAAATCGAGGGGAACATTTTTAAAAATTCATTGATTTTCGTATTAACTTTTCGAAAGTGATTTTTGCGATACAGATATATAAACACATCTTTCTTTGAACTATTAATTTTTAAAAAAACATAATACATAAGAAAATATACAATCTGTGGCTGTATGCTTTTAATCTAAAAATTTATTTATTATTCCATTACGACATGAATAATTTTAAAATTCATTTAAAAGATTTCTTAAGGCATGTATTTTTTGTTGAAAATATTAAATTTATTATTGAACAACTAAATTTCATTTCAAATACGTATTAAATTTACACATCGTTTTATTTGAAATAAAAACCCACTGTTGAATATTTAGGCTTTAAAATACCATTTCAAAGCCTTTTTTTACTGTATTATTTTTGTAGCTTCAATTCAATTCACGTATATATGATTCTATAAACACAAGTTCGAAAATTCAACTGGAAATAAATTATTTGATTATAAAATTTCAATGCGTTCAAATCACACTTCAGAGAAGGTTTATTTGAATAATTCTACTTGAATAATGGATAATTCAGAATTTTAAATATAATTTGTGTGACTTTTCAATTTTATATTGATTTATTTTAACAAAACATAATTTGAAAAATAAATAGACATTTTTCTATTTCAGTTGTATTTGTTTGTATTATTATGCAAATTATAATTTATTATTTATAGGTAATTTAATATTCAATGTCGATATTTTATTAAAAGTTAAATTTGGAATGAAATTTTTGTTTGTTGAAATTTAATTAATTTATACATTCATCAAAATATACCTATTCATACATAACTTCGTTATATTTCACCATTGTATAATAAAAAACTTGTTACACATTTCATTTTATATTAACAAATATTTAAATTAAACGCTCTCTTTTGCGTTAGATAATTAAAAGAGTATTAAAAATCTTGATATGAAAATATGTATAGGTATAGGGAGAAAATAATAATTTTAAAAAATCCAGATTATCAGAATAAAATACAGAATAATTTAATCTCTTTTTAATTGTTTTCTAATGTTTAGTGCATAAATCGTTATAATATTAATCTCCAATTTTCGAAAGTCAAATCGACTACCACTTTTCATATTTGCCAATATTTATTTTTAATTAAAAATGACAAGTTTATTTACGAAGCAATGCGTGTTTTAATTAAATCTTCCGTTTTTTAAATGTTCAACAGTCGCTTTGTGCATACTAAATAGATTAAATTATGTTAATCATTATCATTAGAAAACATTCTAAAACGTATTTAGCTTTGCATCTTCTATTTAGCGTTTATAATTTGACAAAATGGCTAGCGATAAAATTGCTTGAAAGAAAATAAAACTAATAAATAAAAAGTAATTGCGTTTGTCTTCTGGTTCAGAAGCTTTAAATTAAAAACTTCAACCGATTTAATAAAAATTATATTATACAAACATTTAAATTTTATATCAGAAAACTATAATATTAGTAGAAATCTACATTTTTAGTAATTATTTATATTGCTCAATTTTTAACTGTAGATGTGTGAACATTCATTTTCCATTATCAAAGAATATGTTTTTAAAATGATTAGTAGCTATTGTTGAAGAATCTTTCCTTTGTGAAAATGAAAAAATGAAGCTTATTTCTAAGCTAGTTTTGTTGTAAAAATAAATACGCTGCCGTCACGACAATCATATAAACTTACAAAGGAAGCGTAATTGCAGTCTCATAATAAAACAATCTGACGTGATGATTTTGATAAATAACCAAGATCCAATGATGAATTAATCATAATTTCACATGTTGCACATGAAACAATTTGTCATTATTATTGTCTTGATGATTATAACAAAGGTACCTTTATGTTTTGAATAATGAGCATATATTAAAATATATCTCTTTAGTTGATATAGAACTGTAAACATGTTAAATCTAGCACTATTTTTAAAAGGACAGCATTTTGTTTCTATTCTATATCTACTTGGATAAGGTTGCTTTTCTTTCATTTTAGGATGACACAAAAGCACGTATTTCCGCTTTTTTCCAAGTGTGACACAAATTAAGTCTTTCCGTTTCCAATATAAGAACAGATATTGCTATATATGTGTAGTATCCAGGAAATTATTATGTCAACGTGCGTGTCCGTAGATTATAGTTTTATCCATATTTACTAATTAATTTAATTGTTTCGAAACTATTCAACTATTACGAAGCATATCTTAACTATAACTTAAATACATAACTAACAGTCCTTATTTAATTTATTTTTAATTTTGTATGTTTAAATTTATTCAAAGTCATGTCCTTAGAAAACAAATAATAAGTAGGTACAGTTTGGCTATTTTAACGATATGTTTTAACTGCGTAGAAGAAAGAAAATCAGCCTTCGAAATAAAAGACATAATACTGGAGAAAAGTATATTACTGTTACCACAAACGTGATATTAGCAGACTGTTGTATTTGCTTATTCAATTTGTATTCGTAACATTAAGATCGTACAGCTGTAGTTATAGCAACGTTAATACTTCTGCTTCGTCGAGAAAACATCATAAGATTTAGAATCAAATGGAGCAGCAGATTCAAAAATAATTTTATTTAAAAAAAAAAAGACTTAAAGTAATTGTGTAAATTTAAACATCAAATAAAATAAAAATTAATGAGGCACTATTGAAAAATTCAGTATTCTTATTTTCTTGTTATTAAATATTTCTTCCACTTTATTTCTTTCTAAACTAATCAGTTCTGCTATTCTGCTTGTTGTAAAAAACCATTCCACATATTTTTCCTACTACTATATCTAATTAGAATGGGGTACATGGTCCATTAATAAATGTAATTCAGATGAATGTACATACATGGTGGAAAGCCTGATTATTGATTAATATCTATTGCTTGTTTCGCAACTATCGTAAATAGAAATATTGAATAGCAAAATGAACCAACTCTGACCTACAATAGAGGACAATGTATTGGTTTAATCAGTTTAGCCGCGACTCGTTAAAATAAAATATAGTTAAATATGAACAATTAATTAAATTATAAAGGCCAGTCAGTAAATTCAATTAAAAACTTTAATTAATAGAAAAAATAAATCAGAATTACCTCGATACTTATTAATTAACCTTCTCGTATTCTTCACCTCAATCCTCACAATGAACAAATCGATTAATTTCAACAGTAAAACCAATCAACTCATTTCCGACTATAATATAAAAATAGCCGCAAAATAAATCAGCATTCTCTCGTTGTTTTCAAATCTATCTTAGCGTATTCTTCAACCCCTAGCGCAAGAAAATAGAAAGAGGGTGCAAAGGCGTCCGAAATAGGTCGTAAAAGTGGGCTTGGTGGTGCGTGAAACTGTGATTTATTCGGTATTCTAGGCCATACATTATTTGAAACAATTTTAGGCCGTTTCGCGCCCGTCAAATCTCGCGGGCGAACGGGTATAGCGACCCGAACGTGATCAGGAAATTTCCCCAGTGTCCGAGTGTTTTCGTCAGGTAACACCTGAGTACCACCGCATCGTGAAATCTAACGCCGTCGTTTACACGTCCGAATATCATCTGCGTTGATTTGTTCGCTTACTGAGGACTGGGTCTGGATACCGTATTTGGAACTCGTGGTCAACGGGCATGTACTCAGAATACAAACGGAATTGTTTGGGGTATCTTGAATGATTTAACAATATACTTAGTTTACACGTTCCCTTAAAAGAGACGCTAATGGAGTATTTATGATAAATATATAGACTATCTTTTGACTAGTAAATAATTATCACGTGACCTAATTTATATCAACTCCATATAGGAATAAAATCTACAAAATCTTTAACCAACCAAAGAAAGTGATTCGGTCCTAATACAGTCCTTAATAAAACTAGAATTACAAATGATATTATTTATAGATATTTGTTAAAATTATTTGTTATTTCAAATTTTAAAATACGTAAGCGGAGAACTTCTCCAATGTTTGCCGTAGAAGTCTACCCAAGACTTTTACCATTTTGAAATCAATAGCAAACTTATTTCTGCATATATATATATATATATATATATATATATATATATATATATATATATATATATATATATATATATATATATATATTCGATTACTGATATCTTAAATAAATTTACACAAATATGCTATTACAAAAACAAACATTACACAAGATGTGAAGAGTTGCAGCTATTTCTCAATTTCATTAAAACTATATATAGATATTTTAGATTAAATTTTACTAGTTTATTAAATTTTTGAGGTCGAATATTTTATCAAATGTTTTCATTTACTCTTTAAACTATTTCATCTTGAACTTCTGTACTATTTAGTGCCTGTTTATGAACTAGCATGCATTTTAATTTTGACTTAGCGCAGTATAACTTTAAGGATTTTAATATTATGCTAAGTGGGCTGTCAGGCATTTTAAATTTATAAGTAGCGCTAACGATACCTTATACACAACGTCAGATGCTCGCGTTCTCTGCTTGTATAAAACAGTGAAAGAAAATCGAAAACTTCAACAAGAAACGTTACTAGTGTCTCGTTATTTTCCAACAATTTATAAACATGCTAACAAACATATTTAAATGGAATCTTGGTTTCGAGAATTAAGTTGGTAACAACTTTTAAAGTTTATTATTTTTTAATATTTCAACGAGAAGTAAATAAAATTGGTTGTTAACAACTAATAACATTTCAAACTTTTAAATATTCATTTTACTCTTACTTATTTTAGAGCAACTTTATTTTTATCTTTTAAAATTATTGTTGTTTTGTTAGCCAAAAAAATACGCTGATAATTAATCAAATTTAAAGATAAATTTTTAGAAAAAGTGTTACTTAACTAACTAAATGTTTGTTACGAAATTACTTTGGAGTTTTGTTAATTTTACAATCCACTGAATTAACATCTTCATAATTTATCTTCTAATGGATATGAAATCAATCGAGAGTAAATGTGTACATTTATTTTCATCTTCTAACGAACTAAAGAGTTTGTGTCCCTAAACAAATTAGAGACTAATTGAATAAAGTTTAAGAAAACTTTTCGAACTATTGCTATAATATGTAAACTGCCTCTGATTTTAGATCAACTCCAATTATCAATCGTTAGTTAGTTAATAGAACGTAATTTATTAATTGAGTAAACAATATAATTTAGAGTTTTATTAATATGTTAAAATATAAAAAGTATAATGTTAGAATAAATCAATAAATTTAATTTCGCTTACAAGAACAAATGGTTTTGAAACTAACAATTCCCTCCTATGCCTATTTCGCGCGATTTGATGCAAATAATATTTACGTAATCCTAGCGTAACAAGAAATGGGATAGCCTTGCTTGAAAATGGGATTTATCGAAGAGACAATCTGATAAAAACGAGAGACATTCATTTTATTTACATAGTAATAGATTCTAAGAAATAAACTTGATTTAAATATTTGTTTATGTAAGAGTTAGGTAGCTTTTCCTACAAAAACATTTGTTTATTATAACTAATTTAAGAGCAGCACGTAACATTTATTTGAATCTGTATATTTTAAAGTTTACTTTTAAGTTTAACTTAAGCCGAACTTCGTCTTTTAGAGGTTAGAGTCAGCCAAAAAGTTTTTAATAGAAACGTTCAATTTCCCAACGTTTATCTTCCAACTTTAAGTTTGTGAATGGAATGAAAAAATATATTTTAGTAATAAATACATCAAAGCAACCAAAGACCCTAAGAAAACTTGATTATTTTTTTTTAAAAGGGAAGCGTTGCTCTAATATGAAAAGACAGCGGGTGTCCCAGTAAATCATAAACTCATATAGGTCAAAATTAATATAGATGTCGGAATCGCTATAAAGTAAAAATATAAATAAAAGTGCCACCTACAACGTTACAAATCTGACAAAGAACTTCGGAATATCTGTGAACTAAAACATAAATATTTTATGTATGGTGAAAGTATCTGAAGGCACATGGTGGGCCTAACTGTAGACACATTTTGGGGAATGATGATATTTTGTAGCGATTCTTCTAATAATTGCGTTAGTAATCGTTATTGTTTCTCCCGAACTTCCGATGTAGGTTATCAAATGCTATTTATAAAAGATGTTACTATTATTATTAGATTATCTTATTAAGGGAGATCCCAACAAGAACAATCTTAAAAACTTGGATTGAAATATTATTTTGAAACAAGTTTTTTTTTTCAGTTTGGAAAAACATATTTTATTAACCAGCAAACGAGCAGATAGCTCAGATTTCCTGCAAAACGATTATATAGTGCTGAGGTAATTTATTAATTTATTAATGATTGATGATAAAAAAGAATTGATTCTGCACGCCAGCCATTTTTAATCGCGTATTAATTTTAGGATGTCAATCATACTTGTTTACCATAAGTTCAATTATAGAACCAAATAAAAATACGAGCATTTGTCTGTGATCGCACGGAGCAATTTATAGCCGTAAAATAGAACTGACTTTAGAAATATTTCTATAGCTAAAGTTTTATTTTATTTGGTGCAACCCAATTTTTTTATGGATTACACTTTTGTTTTGCTTTTTATGACACAAATTCAATTTAATAAATCGAAATTTACGGTTAAAGCTAAGCCGTAGCCAACTAGTGATAGAAAATTGAACTGATGAAAAATAAATCATTATTATATTTAATGTAGATGATTGAAATATTTTTTCTGGTGACAGCTAATTATTATTTTGATAGTATGCATAGTTATTTAGAGTTAGCTTTTGACGCCATGATCGGTTCAAATAAAAATTTAAGAACAAAAGGATTGGTTAGCATTTATTAAACACATTTTTATTTTTCATGCGATTTACCGATTGTCGGCAAGTTTATAATTATATTCTTTTAGTTAAACCCGGAGAGTAAACAAAAACATCATTTCGTAATACGTATACAAAGTTATTTTTTGTTTCTGCATACTTTATCCAACTTTTTCAAGTACCGTGGTAATACAAAAGATATCCGAAATCAAAAAGAAAGTTTGCAGAAACAGCTTCTTTTTCTTATAATGGTGGTCTTATCGTTCATTTTTAACTATAGCTAAGATGAAGACCAAAATGTTCATATTTTAGACTATTAACCTCGCAAGTGGATCAGCTTAAAGTTGTCTAATTAATCTTCTTTTTATTAATTAAAATTAGAATAAGGTGAACTAATTAAAACAGTATTTTAATATATATATATGATTTTAAAAAATTGCTTCCAATAAATTGTTATGTCAACAAAGCGTGATAAATGTAATTACACTTAAGCTATTGTTACGTCATCTGAAGTGGCTCTGTTGTTGACAGGCGTTAGGCACTGTTGTTAGGTGAGGCGATCATTGGTATAAACCTTATTGCGGTATCCATAAATATAATTAGCTAATTTTGTCGATGCATATGTATGTAATAGCTTCTGCTCATCAGTACACTAAACATCTAAAACAGAGCATATAATACAGAACGTCACACAATGACATCACGTAATATATTCTATTGTCAATGTTTCTGATTTAAATAGCAAATTTATTATTAGGCCTTAGGCTGCAACATTGCACAGTCTCTACCTCAATTACGATATTAATATTAATTATTTAACAATAATATCATATTTCCCTTCTAAATTATAATGAACCAAATCTGTTTGATTTCGAATTAACAGCAAGTAATTAGTAAATTGTACCTGTAATATGAAACAGATAATTCCTAGCATCATCAAACGAAATATTCATAAAATATTCGAAATGGCTGGAGGTGAATTATTTGTTTTACGTACTAAATACGGATGCAGATTCAAATGTAAATGAGCATTCTTAATATAAAATTCACGTTCTTGTTAAATAATTCAAATAGTTTAAAAGCATTATATGTTTATATTTTGTGATTATTTGCATAAATATCCTCCCATTCCTGCCCAAAAATACACGGATAGAAATATACTCTAAAACTTTTAATGGTATATTTCTTAAAATTTCTTAAAATATGGACACCTACATAAAATTATGCAAATTATGACGATAATAATCTATATACTAATGTATGTAATCTGTATTAAAATTTATATGATCTGCATATTTTTTAAAAGTTATAATATAGACAAGCTTTTGTTTATATTGTACAAAACAAAAACTGTGTAAATATAATTTTAATTTATAAAAACACGATGTTTAATTAAGATCCTCGGAAGAATTAATGGATGTTGTTTAAAAAGAAAGCAAATGGTACAAGTTCAAGGTTACCAAGTATAATTTTTTTTATGTAAGACAAGTGGGTCAGTTCGTTGAGGTTATATAATGTTCAGAAATTAATTAAATTCTAAGAAACCATACGCAAAACTAATTTGTTTAAATTAACATTAGGTGCTTTTAAAATTGTATTCTTTATCAATGCATTTGTTATGTTTAATTATTTCTCCTTGCGGAAACACATTTTGCTCGCCAGTCTCCCACCATGACGCAACTGAATGTCTGCACCAAACGGGTGTCTTTTCGTCCCCTCCAGTGACCTTGTTTTGAGGCACCATGAATCCACGGCTATGTTCGTATTATGAATGTTATAGTTGATTTTTTATCAGTAAATATTGAATATTTTGCATCGTTTTATTAAGTAACGAGAAATTTTATATGAAAGAAGTTTATGAGAAAACTTTCAAAGCCACTTTTTGAAAAGCTATCATTTTCCATGCTCTAATGACTAAATATAATATAACTTAGATTTTTACAAACACATTACTTATACATAAACAATCAATCAATCAATCAATAATTTTGAAAGCAAGCAGTTTTATAATATAATACTATTAGTTAGCTTAGGTCCTCTTCCGCTTCGGCAAGAATTCCAAATAGGTAAAGAACAAAAAATGTCTACCAGAATCTAGGACACTAATACCCAATCAATATTTAGACTGCCTTCGGCGAGAATATGTCAAATTCAATCTACCGGCTATTGTTAACTAATCTATGCGAACATGTCCCGTCGAATGATCACCATAGACTCACACATACCTAATATATATCCCGCAAACATGGCCACAAACTAAACTTGTCCAAGTTTCGACAGATACCAAATGGTAGATCGTGACAAGGAAAATTCGATTAAAGAGCAATACTGTTAAATATTAGTATAAATTAACATCACCTCAGCATGGTTCATAAACAAACACTGAAATAATAACTGTAACTATAGTTAAAATATCTTTTTAAAAACATGTTCTCTTATGTCCAAGTAAAATATATCCTTCTTCTAATATTGATTTTAGTTTCATATACACATAATCCATTCGTCTATCACCGTTGTTAAGAGAGTTGTTAAACTTGGGAATAGAATCATGGTATGTGAAACAAGATAAATATCACAGAAAGCAATACTCTTAAAATAAAATATACGCACATACAAAGATACATTTATTTTGGAGTAAGCTTGAATCATTGTTTTCTGGTGTAGTAATACTATGAGTATCGTAGTACTTTTAAAACTCCAAAAATGCGAATGTATCAAATCTAGCTTTTATTTTATTTGTTCATTATAATATTTCCTACAATTTATTCTGAATCATTTTCTGTGAACTTTGATTCTCTTCTCGCACGAAAATCGTTGTCCTCGTTTGACTCAACAGCAACTTGTTATATGACAGCAAGCGTAGAGTTATTATCTAACGACTTGCTGCAGTGTGTCGCCGTAGGGCAATGAATAAGATATCAAACAGTTCTAATTTTAGTCATAAATGGTAATTTTCACTTTAATTCAACTTTTCGTTTATATATGATTCAAATTATTATTAATAAATTTTGAACAAAGATTCAAAAGTATATAAAATCAACTAATTATCAAAACAAAAACTGCTCCCTGTGGCTGTGTACATGTGGGACATCTTTACCAGTTTTTGCTTCCTGTATAATTTCATAAACTCAATGTTGTGTTGTTTCCTGATTGGCTACAGTACCTACGTAATGGTTAGAGCCCAGAACGTACATCGAAAACAGAGAGACCGATGATGATTGTCGGAGAATGGTGGAAAGCAAATGGCTTCAGGTCCTTCTCTGACTACGACTAGCCAGTTTTGATTATCTACAGAAAATGTACATACATATATGTACATACGTGCGTTGCGGAGTATGTGCGATCAATAAGGCAACAACGTCGAAATAATTTACCAGCAAAATATTTACCATTTGACCCACGATTATCTGAGCCCAACCAACTCATAGTTCCCTACATCACTAAACCTTTTCGTAATTGACGATTTTATATACATATACAGGAATAAATAATTAACAGTGTCACGCCAAAGTAAACATATACAGAGGCACACACGGCAGCTAAAGTATGGTGTTACATAACAATACTAATTAGAATTTTATTGAGCTCCACAGTATTGATATGCATGTAGATGATACTGTAGTGTTCTACTTATAAATATAGATTGAATTGGTGTTTTTGAAATTGTGTATACATTACTTTTTTTACATGACTCTCGAAATGTGTATTTACACAGGCCATTTACGTACATATATACAAGGATAAAGAGCCACGAATAGCAGGATAGTATACATTGATTTTGAATTGAGCATTTATCGAGATATGGGTGGTGTTTGACAAACAAGCTGTGATAAATATGTAAATACAGATTATTCGCTGGTTTTGGTTGATATCAACATTTGATTGAACATATTAGGAAAGTATTTGAATATGTTGCACTTGACAAAATAAGTTTAAATTTACATTATTTTCAATATAAAAAATCACAAAATTCATATATGTAAGTATATTTTAAATTTTATGGCGTAAACATATTTTTCATTTGTTTATATTTATTTTTATAAAAAGATATATAATTTAATTTGTATTTGAAATATTTTCTCATTTTATTCTGGGGAATTTCATTTTATTCAATTTAGCTATTTATATATATATATATATATATATATATATATATATATATATATATATATATATATATATATTCACTTCACTTTAATGGGGATCCGTTTTCACATTAAAACAGCAAAATATTTTCTTTGTTTGGGACGTCGCTAATATTTGGACATAGTACAATTGTAATTAGAGTTCAGGTTTATAGCAATTAATTGGTACTAACCCTAGATCACTTATGATAACTTTTATTTATAATTTGATACGAAATAGCTATATGGACCAACGCATATCAATAGGAATATATATATATATATATCGTTATTTAACTGGTTTTTTTTTTATTCACAATATATATTTAACGACTTACTCAATTAGTACACTGATTGAAAAGCCGATACAGTAGAAATATCTTTTACAATCGATATTCGAACTTTTGAAGCGTCTCAAACATTAAAATGAAATTTTCATACCATGTATATTTCAACGTATGTGTTAGATAGAATAATTACTTAATTATTCTATTTATTGGTAACTGGTATACCAATTTCTGTTTATTTAGTATCTAAATGTTGATTATTTGTAGAACACATAAATTATGTATTTGAGAAAGGTTGGCTAACCTTGTTCTACGTCCATTATAAATGTGAGTTTCGAAATTTTGGAACTTGTCGCTTTTATAGTCAACATTCTGTAGCTTCTGAACCAAATGTGGCTTTAGTTTGAAAACTATTGATTCATATCGATACACACAATATGCACAATCTTGTTAAAATGAAATTAATATATGTAGTTGGTTTAAATTATTAGGATTGTTTCGCACTTCCTCCAAGTATGGACCAAGAAATTACTTTCAAAAATAAAGTGGGAATTGTCACTTAAAATGTGTCTAGTGTTTTTTTTAGTTATAAAGTAGCATAGAAAAAGATCTTCTTTAGTGTGAATATTTTAAAATTTATTTATATAAAATATCTTCTATTAGTTCTACTAAATATAATAAAAACATAATTTAAAGTAGAGGATAATCTAGAATTAATTTTCCTTTGTATACTTTAGGATTGGATATAATCAAAAGTTCAATTTGTTTATTTGGCTATGCAATTTAACTTCTAACAGTAGACTTACCCAAAATGAGTATTTCCTTCCAAAGATTTCGGGTCCTGACAACTTTTAGAAAGTAGTGGCGTAAGCCGATTAACCCGTGAGTTCATTTTACACTTCTGAACATAGTAGAACAACAAAGTGACGCGACGGACTAAACTTTCCTCCGGTATACTATTTAACGAGTTTTAATTGTGTTACGAAATGTGCGACATGTATCGCATCTCTTTGGCAAATAAACTATATTAATTTTGAAATAGTTTAATTCTGTCACTTTTGTTGTGGTACACAAGTGCATTCCTGCGTTTACGTTATTATGATCTTCTTCGTTCTATTAACGTTCAAACTTCAAAGTCTATAAACCAATATTATACCTCTTTGTTTTACTATTATAAGATATAATGTTGTTTAAGTTGGTATTTTCTGCAATTAAATATATATATATATATATATATATATATATATATATATATATATATATATATATATATATATATATATATATATATATATATATATATATATATATATATATATATATATTGTCAAGATGGGAATGAATGTAAAAGGTTTTCTACCACCCCATTTAATGGGAATAGGCATGGTGTTATGTATGTAATTAGTTTAGTTTAAGTTTTCATATAATAATAGACATTTATTATGTTAAAGTTTCGTATAAAAATTGAACTTAACATATTTATTGCTAAATGCATATAATGTGATATACAAACACTATTAGTGCAGGTACATACATAAAATGAATACAAAAGTCTGTTTTAATAGTTTTGCCGCACTTTATGTCACGAATGTTGTAGCGATCGTGAATACATTGTAAAATATTCCATTTCAAAGACGTATATTTATAGTCAGAAAGATAAACAGATACTCGTCTAGAAATTTATGCGGATAATGTAATATCAACATGATGTATGTATCTATGCAGGTAGCTACACAATTTAATTTAAAAAACAAACGTTCAGTGGCATTTCGTAAGTTTAAATTAAGTTTTAGATCATTTTATATTTATTAAACTGAAAATTACTACTAGGTACTATTGCAGATGTAATTTCTATTTCTTAACAGACATTTCTTTGTTCAGAAATCTTAGTTTATTAAAATTTCAAAATCTTCAATAGTTTATTTTGTAAAATGAAATGAAAATCTCAAAACTTATATTCTTCCACTACGTTAATTTTTAAAATATACGTAGGAGAATTATGAACCAATCCGTTTCTGAATAAATTGGTTTGATTCGAATTAGAATTGAAATAAGAAAATTAAATTTTAATTTCCTCGAGATGATCGTTCGATTCTATCAGTTGTAATTTACATAATTTCCATGACTGTAACTAGCTAGTCACTTATCGAACTTTATAATTGCTTAGTTTACTGTCGAATCACGTGCATCCTATATTTTACACAGATATAGTTATCCTAAATCCTAATGGTTCAGACCACTAAATTTAGAATGGTGTCATGTGCAATTGAGACTTTTTGAACAATTTGTTTTAATACATTTCTATTATCTTTGTCAATCGCTGCAGCTTTATTAAAATTATTTTATTAAGAATTCGTTTTATTTCTTCTTTGTAATTATTATAGCAATGAATAACGGTCGACATTTTCATTTGTCATGTATGTTTTAGTTTGTCTGTTTCTTTGGGTATTTTTTTTTGGCAGTGTCCGCTTGTTTAGGTGTGTCTACTGGTAAAGATATTTTGTTGTAGAAATGTTTTATAGTATAATAATTTTATTTGAATTTTAATTTGTTTTCAAGAAATATGTTTATTGACAAAGTAATAATCGTTATGGCTAGAAGTAGTATATTAATAGTCTGAATCGTAAAGATAAAAGCGCTACAGAAACATAATATTAC
Organism: Nebria ingens riversi; assembly: GCA_018344505.1. NCBI lineage: Eukaryota > Metazoa > Arthropoda > Insecta > Coleoptera > Carabidae > Nebria > Nebria ingens. Next base: position 518,767 of record JADQWA010000850.1, read on the forward strand.
TCCATTAAGTTTTGAACATAAAATATTTAATATTAAATCTTCAGAACTACCTACGTTGCTACTTGTTACAATAAAACTGTGATACAAAAGATCTGCTTATGCGATGAATGTTGCAGTTAGTACCAGACAACTAGTTTACTCACAGTAAAGTTTTTAGTTGGTTCCAAAGAAAAAATAACATCTCATGAAGTTATATTAAGTATGACAACGTTTTATTACTTTTGTCTGGTGTAAGACAAATATAATTTATATTTCAAACCATGACAACGTAACGGGAAATAGTGAAAGCTGATTCAATAAAAAGCAATGGGCAAATCTTTTTCGTATATTTCTCCAAATTGATTTGCAACTCGATTTGAGAGCAACAAAGTATTTTTATCATCGTATATGTTTCTTCAAACTGAATTTAAATTCAACTATTTTAAAAGTTAGGGTGTTCATATACACGCGTCAAAACAAATTTATATTTGGTACTAAAATATAAAATGTACAACAAACAAGATGTGATTGAATAGATTCTATTATAAATTTAGACGTGGTTGAAACATTTCTGTATATCTCAGAGTCTCTAGGGATACTTTTGGTATAAATGTTTCAAACGAAACTTGAAAGGTGTACAAGTAAGTCAAATCTGTGTTCAAAAGGATTAAATATGAAATTGACTGAAGACTGACGGGTTGTCTGACAGTCAACTCAGGTGGCGTTTACATCAAGGCAACGGCGAGAGGAGTAAGTCGCAGCCCTTGAGAAAACATTACGTAATTTTGTCGCGATCAAAGCTTCGGGGTTTTACACTTGAAATTAGATAAGCGAAGTTAAATTGTTGCGTAACATCATTTATTAGAGGGGCCTTCACATCAAACGACAAGAAAACACCATGCATGAAACCAACTCAACATTTATTTTTCTATGTCTTTGAGATGTAAAATATATTGCAGATTGCACTTTCCAGTATTTGTATAGGTTTCAAGGAAAATATATTATCCAATTCACGATATTGTTGACTGTCATGTAAACATGTAAATGCCAGATGGAATGAATGTTTACGAACCGGAAAATAGACGACAGGTGAAATAAAATGTCATGACGAATACACACTGAAACCGGCATACACTGGCACGGAATACATGCGAAGAAAAGCCTCGGAAATCGAAAACGTTTGCTTACAATCTCACAGCTATTCAATCTTCATTTAAAGACGTTTAAACGTCTCTTACAGTATTCCAACAAAATGGAAATTCATAACTTATATTCTCACAAAAATAATGATTGAAACACCTAAATTAAAACTTTAGTAAAGAATATTCCTGTATCATTTATGCGAATCATTAATTAAAATATTGACAAATCGCCATGTATAATAAACATTGAGAGAAAAGTGTGTTTATGGCAAGTATATTTATGCTCAGAAAAGTGAACGAGACACCAAATATATTTACTACGGCAACAAATATAGTAACTGTTAATGTCTGTGTAGTTATGATAATCATATTTATAAATCTGTCTCAATATAAATCTCTCTGTGTACCTACATGTATATATTTGTTAAATATTCTCTATAATTACAAGTGATTTTTAACATGTATCCTTGATAAAACATCTGCAGTGTATTCCACTGGCGTATTAGGTATATTTTGTTAACTTAGAAATAAAAAATATTAAACATTCTATATTAGAAATTATTATCGCCGGACGATTTTTAGTTTTCGGATGCGTGTTGTGTATAGATGTTCTATAATTTTGAATTTTAAACCAAATTTTATATAAATGCAATGGTTTTTAAAATTTAAAAGTATCTTTAAAAAATTAAATAAAGTTATGAAAACGATAAGTTTTAGCCCAAACTATAAAACAAACATAGTAAATAATAATAGAAGGGAATGAGATCGTCCAAGAAATTCAACGAACCTTTTAGAACAAGTTAAGGAACGAGGTAGTCCGTGAGCAGCCATCCATACTGCTATACAGAGTGCACGCGTACCTACGGTTGACAGTTGTAAGTTTGTTAATACTAAACTTTAAAAAAAAAGGATTGTTATCGCGTTTTATACATGTTTTTTGGTGTTAAAAGTTAGCTAATATAATGATAATTGATATTCAGTAAAGTTTATAGTGCTATCTGATAGAATAAATTCGATGTTTTCGAAAATATTTCATGTCTACTCCTTATAGGTTAAATGTAAAATTCGTTTATTGATTTAGTGTTTTTATTTATTATCGTTAACTTGGAGTTCAAATTTATTAAATAAATATTAAAAAAGTTCGTGTGTGTGTAGAAAAATATTTATATACTAGACATGATTACTAATGTATTTGCCAATGTTTTAGGGGTGACCAATCCACAACAACCAATGGGCTTTAACAATAGAACAAGTAAGTGATTTTTTTTATTATCCGGCATGTGCTATCTTTATATTTCCCAGTTTATTTCTTTTTGTATTTATTATTGTTTATATGTATATTATGTATGTGCCATGCGATTCGTAAACAAGTGTTTTTTTTTTTCAATATTTCCGCGAGTGTTTATCAATTAGTGAAATGACTACGTTAAATATCTGCCATGCCCTATAAAATATTATTCAATGTGGATTAAAAATAAATTAACATTTCCGTTTAAAACTCTGTGATAGTAAAAGTGAGTGTTTAAATAATTGTAGTAAATTCATGATTAAAAATTGTGCTTCTGAGTGATTAAAACTAAATGATATCGCGAAATAAAATCCAGTGCAATCATCAATGAATCGCTAACAGGAGCAACTAGAACTTCAGCTGTGGTATAGGAGAGGAACAAGTATTGGATTTGGATTTGGTGAGTACCATTTGTACTTCTAATATACTTCGTGCGTATCAGGCAGTGATTTTCTATAGGGTACAAAATGTAAAGAGAATCCACTGTCTTCGGGTGTACCGATTGTAATATTTACTGTATGTTTTTTTCTCTTCTTCTTTTAACCATTTTTGAATACAACGCGTATTCAGAAATGGTTAAACAACTGGGAAATATAAATATATTCACACATATTGATCAATAACTTTTTTAATTAAATGACATTAATTAAAATGAACTAAAATAGTATAAAATAGCACATGCCCAAAAACAATTGTCAACTTAAGAGAATAACTTGTTCCAAACCAATCCTGAAAATGGAGAACCTGATGAAGTGGTGGTTGAAGCAATTCAACTTTACCATGGTTCATTTAACTATAAACAAATGTCTACATATGTCTGAAACACGCGCTTTAGTTTCAAATATATGCGGTAGCATCTGCCCTTATGGTTAGAGCAAGACTTTTCTTCAGTTCCTTCTCGTTTCGTTTCGTTCCGTTTGTAAATACACATTCCTCCTTGTCATCGTTGGAGCAACCACCGCTGGACTTCAAGACGACAACAACACGAAGACCTTTTTTTATTGATATCGCGTACTGTCCACACATAGGCAGTTCTGCTCCGGGAGCAGATCGTTGTTGTTGACCGCGTGATATAGGTAGATTCTCGGGTGTTTGCAATTCATTCTGGTTGGGTTTTTAATTCGGGTCTCGGGTGTTTTGGGGTGGGCGGGTCGCGACGATTCAAGTCATCTAACGCTGATATCATTAGGTGTGACTTTATCAATATGTTAGCCGATTGTTGTAGTTATGACTGCGTCACTACACGTCGATCAGCATCTGATACGAGTGCTGGAGGTACTAAGTATATGCTCTCGTCTTGGGGATCTGTTGTTCACTGGCATGCCGCCTATCGTAGCTTCCTTCTGTGTCCTGCTTCGCGTGAGTAACGTGTTCGTATAGCGTAAATCTGCTGGCGGTTGCGGACGTGCCTTTAGGTTGGATATACCGGTAGGATGGTCATTGCCAGTGACACGGATAGCCTGGGGTGCGGTGTAAAAAGGTACATTAGCTCGTGCATGTGCAGGGTCATAAGTACACGGTCAGTTAAATGAGATGGGTGGCACTTGTTAATGTTGGCGCGTTGCAAACAACCGACTGACGAATCGTCCAAGAAAGCTCATCCGTACATTGTACAGTGGGTGCCCGGTGTCTCTGGAACGGTACGAGCTTCTCTGTTGTACGACCAGGGTGCAGTAGTGTTAGCACAAATGCCGAACTAGTTCACTGGGAACCGGATTGATTTGTTGGTTGGTTTGACCATTTCGTTTGGTCAAAATAAAATCTCGAAACACTGGGCCCACCGAAGGAGCGAGGTGGGCCCCAATAACTAACTGTACTTTCACACTTTCAGATTTAAAGTTTTTCGGACGTCCCAGTCCTGGTTAACTGGGTGTCCACCTTTTAAAGTATTCGCAGTGTGTGAGCAGACTTGCACACTGCACCCTATGGCAGTTCGCCTTCTAATCCAAATTTCTTTCAGATATGTACTTATAGGTGTAACATTGTGTCGTACCCAATGTTACAATACATCATGCATGCACAGCACAAAGTTGTTTGTGTCCCGTGCTCTGAAGTACCAATTAGAATTAGTATCCCAAATAATTGATAAGAGGTGGAAAATCTACAAATAAGTAGTGGTGAGATTATTTGAGTTAGGTAGAGGATGGGAATATTTCCAGATAGGTAGGGCCCCCGCCGGGATACGCTGAAAAATTAACTGATTTTTGAGCGTAGCCCCATGGAGTTACCTTGACGTGGTGGCGGGGCTTAAGCTTCCCTCACTAATGTTTATATTAATCTTATAATTTAATTAAAAGTCACAATTTTAAATGCATTTATAAATTATAATTAGTGTGGGATGCAACCAACAAACTCCAATCGCGGTAATTTTATTTAAATAGAATAGTAAGATATACACAATTTATTGATAGTATAGATCAAATATGGCTATCTTGCTAGAATTCTTATTCTGTTGTTGACATATTTATGCAGTATCAAATATTTGAATATACGACAGACGTATTTTCATGACATACATAGTTATATTTATCATAGTTAAACAATATTGAATACAAATCGTGTTTCATAAAAGTTACATAATATCCTTTAACATTATTATTCTTCCTATAATTTGACAACGTATTTTAAAAATTGCTTTGGTTTTTTTGTTTTGATATTATTTGAATTTTTTTTCTTTTTCACTTTTTGATTCTAAATTATTCAGAATTTCCTACTCTTATACTTAAATGTATAATATGTAATCATGTAGAATATAATAATTGAACCCACACATAAAATATATTACAAGCTGCTGCTTTTGATCAATATGAAGCTCTAATATTAATCTAATCAATGTAGATTAGAATATATTATCATAATTTACGTGAGATGCCGAAGGTTGTATATGGTGACGTAATTAAGGGTAAAGATATTGTATCTAAAGTGCTCGCGTGGTTTCTAGTTTTACCCGTGGCTAATTATTAATGAATATAATAACATTTAGTACAGTAGCGAATCGATCTTGGCACCTTAATATCTCTAGAGTACAAGCGTACTGATTTCTGCTCGCCACGCTGTTAAATTATGCTAATAAATTCATACACACACTTATAAATTATGCTATTACGCTTAGAAAGAGTAAAAAAATGTAACTCCATTTTTCAATGTGGAGAATAGAGGGTTTTGTTGCAAAGAATAATGGATATGCATTTATTATCAAGAGGTGTTGAAAATGTATAATAAAGAGGCGAAATGAGTTTTTGAATAATCGATATTTATTTTGCATATACCTACATATGAGTACTCAGTAACATTGGGTCCTAATAGATTTATTTCTCTGTGAAAATGTGACAGATGATTGCATGTGAAAAGCAAGTAACACAATTCATTTCAAAATTGTTTTTTCAACGTTTTTAGTATTTGTAAGTGTTTAAAGGGTAATTCGTATTTTTTGGGAGCACTAAATGTAATCAATCTATCACAGACTCAAATTTTCGAGTGCTTCATATTTTAACTGTTGTTATTATTATGACTTAAATTCCATTCGGAAAATAATATACAATTATTAAATAATGAGAACTCCATTAAAAGTGTAGTTTTTTTTTCTTTTTTTTCTTGCTCACTAATATATTTTATTTTCTGATATATTTTGGTCTACTATAAGAAAATGTTGAATTATTCTGTCTGTTGTAAAATTTGCTTAATATATATTTCAGACTTTCATATCTAATAAATGTGTATGCTACCTTTTGGATGATGTACGTCGATTATTCTGTAAACTGTAGTCATGCTAATTGTAAGTAACTTTATAATTAATGAACTACGATTACTAACTGTCTATGCGGTCAACTAGACCCTCTTTAATGTACAGACTTACCAAAGTTAATCGAGAATATACTACTAAACAGTTGGCTGCAGAGATAATAATCCAACCTTTACCTAAAATGTAAAATAATGTAATAAATACAGTGTTGGGATTAAAATTCTTGAAACATACATCTTATATGTAGAATCAGTATATTATTCTAATATTTTACAGTTACTAATAAGCCATATATATTTATTTATTCATTTATATTGTTAATAGTAAACATTGTATTAAATATCAATTTGATATACGTACAACATTTTTATAAAAGTAAATCATTTGGTGTTGAAAATAAACGGAGATGTACGAAGCTACTCGAATATGTACGTACGTTGTGTGTTTGTAGCGCATGCGCTTTATAAAGCCTGTGGACCAGTTTGCAACTATTATATTACTTCAATATATTATATTTTGTAACTACGTATATTGCCGGTTTTTTTTACTAAAGACTGGATTTGGAATATTTGCAAAGCATGAGAAATGATGCAGTCAGTCGAGTTTGTAATCTGTGCAATTTTATACAGATAAATCAGTCAACCTGTATATAAAATCGGAAACGACAGTTAGGTTGTGTGACAAAGAGTTTAAATAGAATTCAATCGATAGCCGGATACTATTTTTCTCGAGCCAAGAAGGGTAAAACATTTTTTCCCATCACTGAAGCATATTTAATAAGCGAATAATGTCAGAGTTATAAAACTGTCCTTTAGAAACGAAAAGAAGAAAACGCTCAAAGAGAATATATAAATCTAAAAAATATACACTCTGTCTATATGCTTTTAAATGATGTTCACCATTGACAGTTGCATAAATAAATACTTCTGCTTTTCCCGAAAAGCACTTCTCACTTTAAGAATTGAGTATGTCCGGATATGTTTTCAAGCGCATGAATAAAAAATGGAGGGATTTTCTAGAATTTTCTTTTTCTCATATATCATAACCTCGAATTCTTATATATGTTGGTGGATTCTCATGGAATATATTTACACAAAAAAAGCTGCCTATACTATTTGTTTGCATAACAGAACGAATATTAGTTTGAGTGTAGTTTACGTCAAAGTTGCAATGCAGTCAAAATAATCTTATTGAAAATTGTGAAATTGTATTATATATTGAATTATAGGAATAAATTTACTTTTCATTCGATACATAGATAATATTTGTATTAGTTACATATTTTATTGTTTTTAAAAACTGATTCGGGATTTCAAAAGAATTCACTGCAGCATCATTTTGATGGCGATCGACAGTATTGCATATAATTACTGAGATGCTGAAATAATGTTTTTTATTTGAACAGTAAGGCTAAAGAATGTTTGAGGAGAAGGTCAAACAAAACTGAAAATTGTTTTGTTGAAATCGCGCATATTTATAATATAATGAAATGTACGGAAAATACCATGGAGCTTGATAGGTTCAGATAAGGAACGTTGTTGGTTTTATCTACAAATATAATGTTGAAAATCTTTATACATACGCACGAATTTTTATTTAACAAAGCTATTAAAAATACACTACTGGGTAAATCAATTTAAAAACTTAGAGATATTTAACACAAAGCAAATTTAATTTTACTGAAAATAAATTGTCCAATTTTTATTTATGCACATTTTACAATTCCACTCGCAAAGCAATTTGAAACTCACTCAATTGGACGATTTAATTAATCAATCTTTTTCCTTTATTGCCTTCAATCAATATTTTCTATGCGTATTATATTAAAAGTAATGACTTTCTCGAATTCAGCGAGAGTTTTATTGCAAAAATAATGCAGTTCTCTGTCAGAATCAACAGAATATTTACAACATACCCTATAATAAATATCGCAAATATGGCAGACACATACGTACACACTTATGCCAAACTTATAAATGTTACATTGAACACAAGACCCTTAAAGAAAGCCATTTGATGTTTTTTTATATCGTTTATTTCATTCTAAGTGGCCCTTGACCTGTAGAGTTTCTCCAAGTGGACCATAAGTTTAAGAAGACCATATATTATTTGTATGTACTAAGTACCTTTTATTCGTAATCATTCTGACCAATTTGAGATTATTATATAACCTGGCAGCACGAAGGAAATAATTTATATATTTTATCTTTTTTTATTTTATCTGCTGACGTAAGTTGTACTTTATAAAAGTATATTGCTAGAAAAAAACTAAGAAGTGAGAGTGCATTTAAAGATTCTTCAGTAAGTAGTGAAGAAAATAACAAAGACAGTTTATGTGGGTCAAAATAGGACAATAGTCTCCATGACAAATGGTTCGCCATCAATGGTGATTGGCAAATGAAAGACGAAAGTGTATCAATGCTTCTTTGTTAATAGTTCCATTCTGTAATTCATATATGAAACCCTTTTCGTTTGAAGTTTAGTTTAGCCTAATTGATATATAACATTTATTTATATGATTAAGATCGTCAACTCAGTTTTGGTGGGTTTATAGGTTAGAAATGAGATGAAACAACGTCTTATTTCCCCAATGTTCAAATTATTTCAGTCTGAAACTGAAATCACACATTGTTTCATCTCATGCCGTACCTATAAATATGCATACATACATACACACACACACACACACACACACACACATATATATATATATATATATATATATATATATATATATATATATATATATATATATATATATATATATACATAGCTATAAATTAGCTAAATTCAGTAAAATAAAATTTGTAGGCAGGTCACGTCAAATACAAAGTTCATGTTTTTAATTTAAACGTGATTATATATATATATATATATATATATATATATATATATATATATATATATATATATATATATATATATATATATATATATATATATATATATATATATATATATATTATATATATATGTATATATATATATATATATATATATATATATATATATATATTATATATATATATATATATATATATATATAAATAATACATATTTCATTTTTTATTAATCATATTTTTTCTTGTTTGGAAAATTGTCAAAATAATATGACGCATTTAATTAAGTTTTCCTAAAAAAATGATACTTTCAACATTTAAATGACACCCAATTTTCATATTATGTATATACAAAACAAAAGCTTTCAAATGACTTCTGATTTGTTTATTTCCACTTTTTCAAATTACATGAGAGGAAAGTAAAGAAACCCAAGAAAAACGTAAAGCAAGAAGAAATCTACTACACTTCCACAGTGAACATGATCTGAATACTTATGTAAATAATTCTATCCATAAGCCACTTGAATTGAGTAGTTTTTTCTCGCAAATATTTCCTGGCCTATTTCACTGCTAAGATTTTTATCAAAACAACAACAAAATTGTTTATTCTACCTGGAAATAATGATCCTTCAAAACCCAATGTTAGAAAAAGAGACAGTTTGATTTGGTAAATAATATTTCTTTGGGATCATATTTCAATTGATCTCAAAACGAGATTAAAACGTGGTATGATAAATTTCCAAAGAAATGTTATATAATTTTGACATTATTCAGTGCCCTTTGCATCTAGTGCTATATTTTTAAATTCTCACAAGAGGCGTAGAAAAAAATTTACGTACCTTGGAGATATATTTGTTCAGCCTCAATCTTTTATGAAACTGGTAACAAACTCTTCAGAATTGGAATAAATAGGTTAAATAGTCAATTTACACACACAACACACAGATACACTCGCGTATTGGTACTCGCGTTCTTACTATCCGGGAATGGATAGTGTTCTAGCGTCGGTTGGCAGATGAAAACTGGCGTCAGATTGAGAGAATTTTGGCGTACTGAGCGTCGTTGCTATAGTTACCAACGATGCTGCGTCCTTTTGCTTTGCAGGTAGACTCATGTATTAAGTACACTGCTACCTACATACACACAAGGGTTGAAATAAACAAATATTATTTGTTACCTTGTGTAGTGGATGTGAGAGGGAATTGTTTTAATTATAATTAACCCCAAAAAAAATGCTATGCAAGGATTATTCTTTACTCTTTTCTTTGTGCTGTATACTAGTGTTTCTAAAACAATGTTTATTCTGTGTTATTCATCTGTATCGTTGTTATTTCATAAAACAATATTAATTCTATTTCAAGACGAATTGTTTTGATGTGGAACTTGTTAATATTTATGATTAATTATATTATGAATGATATAAAATACTCTTTGTCAAATAATAATTTATTTATTAATTAATATATATATATGTATATATATGCAAATGGCCTGTGTAATTACACATTTCGAGAGTCATGTAAAAAAGTAATGTCTAGAATTGCGAATCTGATATATTTTATTACCGTATAGTGCTGCTTTTTCTCTGCTCTGTAGAAGAAGAAGAAAACCTTTAATAGCAGTGCGCAATACCAAAGGGATACGATACTGAAAAAGCTTTGCAAATATAAACCTTAAGGGAACAAAACGTACTTAGATATGGCTGCCGCTATATATTATATCGCAGAATGCCATGAACTGATGTGAACTGAAATGGTATAATATTATCTTAAAGGTGTCTTTAAAGTTGATACATTCAAAAAACATTTGGCACAGTCTTCAAAAATATATAAAATAAAATCGCACATATTTGTTTTTAATTAAACTGGAATCTATTTAAACAATTTTGTTGTTGAATGAAGCTTTTATTACGAATTAAAACTTCCCTTGATGTTTTGCTCTCAAAGTGAAGCGATTGGCATTATGTTAACTCACAAGCTGAAATAAAATACTTATTTGGAGTAATTACGAATTATTCAAAGCGCAAAATTATTTAATAAATTTGTTAAAATAAATGAACAAAATGAATATAATTTTCATGTCATGAATAAATTATATAATTTCTATTGGATTGTCCTCTGTAATGTTTTATTAAGTTCTAAATCCTAAAATTACGCTCGTCGGTGAACAAGTATATGTGTAGTAAACACGAGAAAGTTTTCAACTGAAAAATTAAATTTTAATATCCATAATTAATTCTTGCGGAACTTGTGTTCATAAAATGATAATTAAAACCCAAACGATGTTTAAACACTATTCTATTATAGAGTGTATATATTTTTCAAAAACAGTTAAACACTAATGTAAATTTTAGATTTGTATATACGAAATAATATCGTGTTAATCGTTGCATCCATGACTGCAAGTGTAGAGCAACTCCAATATTTTTTTTTATGATGACGCATTGAAATAAACGCCAATTCAAATAGTGTAAACAAGTTATATTGATTTATTGAGCTTTGGTTTAATTTCATTTAAAGTTAGTGCATCCGCATTGTGTTGCATTTGATATACATACACTATTCCATAAGCTTGTGGACTGGAAGTATGCCAACCAACTCTATGATAACTAATCTATTATCCTATTATCCTACAACTTAAAGGCTATACATACTAATACCGTAAGAAGGAATACAACATCCTGTAATTGTGTATTCTTGACTTGCCGGAACCGTTCGCTTGTTTGTTCTTAGTTATAATTGGTTTTAAGTTACAAATATGATTGAATCAACACTGAAAATTATCTTGTCAATTATACACACAAACATATACCGACACTGCATTTTTTTTAAGTACATCTAATTATAACTCAACTTAAGGATCTCCTGTGTTCAAAAAGAAGCTCTAAAGGAAGGTATTTTTGAAGTGCATTTTAGAAATACTTTACAAAAAACTAAAGTGAAGCAATTATAAGCACAACTTATTTTTTTTTTTGTATTAGTCTTCTACTGTTAGTTTTTGTTAAGATTTGACATACACTTTTAAGTATTAAAAGAAATTTCAAAACATAGATACACATTTTCAAAATTAAAATAACTACGTTGATAATTAGAAACAACAGTCATATATTATACATGATTTAATTTATACACCAAGGAAATGTAATATATTCCAAAGTTATTTCCAGCATAACTCATTTAACAGCAGGAAGAATTTTAATATAAATATACATTTCTGTATGATAAACAAAATTATGTATTTGTAAAATAAATTACAACTAGACGAACAATAAAATTTAATAATTACGAGAATTTCTAAAAACGGGTTCAGTTCCGCTGAAGCTGGACCGTAATATTTCAGTTTTAATTTGGCGTAAGTAAACGAAACGATTTTCAGCGAAATGTATTTCAGCAATGGCTTCTTTTATTATTGCGAAGGATTTTGCGTCGTTTTCAGGCAGTACTAGATATTTCATGCTGCAAAGTTCTTCCGAAAGCGGAATTATTTTATTGAATGAATTTGTTTATATGCATATTTTTAATTGAATTGATAAAAAGTAATACGTAATAATGTTGAATAACAGTTATTCTTGTTTTTAATTTTGGAAAATTGATAAATACATGTAATCATTTTGTTGTATATATTTATTATTTGTGAAAAGTCGACAGTTACAAATCCTGTGGTAGTAGCACCATTATCGAGTTATTCTGTAACACGAGCGCCACATGTCACCGTTATTATAACGAAACACACGAAGCCATTCCCCATGTAAAATGGTCAATGACTGACGCTAGCTAAAAGCCCTCTTTAGAATCCAATATTTTATGTTCAAAATAGCAACTTTCAGCTCATTTCTTGTTACAAAAAAGTTCAATATTTCACCGGGCTATAAAATTTTAAACTTACAAGAAAATTACACATAAATTTATAAAATTCAAAAAAGATTTATACTCTTGTATAATAATTATGCAAGCACTGGAGCAATAAAAATGTTTCGTACAATTTTAATGACAGTGAAACTGAGTTTTAAACTTTGTACCAACTTCAAATGTGAGTCCTACTATGTAAGTGACGTTAGTTTCTTGTTAAATTATTTATTTTTGATGTACTAGACTCAAGTATTTTACCAATTAGAATCATTGGAGTAAATTATTTATGGTTAGAGTTAGACAGTTCACCCAATTATTTTAATATTAATTCTAAGTCATTATATACCAACTTACTTTATATTATATATATTCAACATTAATACTCTTACTGTATCAACTTTTTGACCCAGATTATTCGAAATGCTCCCAACGGAGGTGTTGAAGATGGGACATAAAATGATATGACTCTCACCCTATGCATTATATAATGCTTTTCAGTGGTATTATTATGAGTTTTTTTTTTCATACTAGCTATTGATTTTTGTTTATTATATACACAATTGTATTGCCTATGTTATAATGTAAAACGGGCTTCATATAATCCACAAAAAATTGAATACATCAGGAACAATCGCCTCCATACAAGGGTTTCTTTTTTTATCGAATTCAATAGAGTTGAATATTTACGCTTAGATGATCGAATTGAAAAGCGACGATTCAATTTACCGAACAAAATTGCCACGACGTATGTATTAACATTCACCACTGTCATCGAAATTTATTCCAATAATAATGCTAATGTTAGTATTATAATGCTTGAGTAATTCAAACCATATATTCAGTTCGTTGGTAAAAAATATTTCGTTAGGAAATATTTAAGCAGCAAAATGAATAAATCAATTGTTGAATTGGTTCAAATAAGGTTAGAATTCAGCTTAAGTTGAATTTTGAGTATGTTACGACAAGAAGTAGGTAGAGTTAGATTTAAGTAACACCAGTATTAATCGAAAACTAAAAAAAAAACTAGTTTCAAATGAACCAATTGCGATCTGTTCGAAACTAAAACCTGTCTATTTGGACCGATAAGGCTGATATGCTGCCCGTAGTTACAGAAAAAAGTGTGAAAGCTTCAGTAGGATGGAGTAGGTATTTGGTGTTAGTGGGGTTCATCTGTTCTGGAAAAAAGACATATCGACACAAAGGCGATTCTTTTTGCTTTATTTCATCCAATGACAGTCAATTTTTTATCGTACCTACCTTCACCGAAATATATATATATTTATTGTAAACGAATTAATCTAACGTTTTCCGTTTATTACAAAGGATTAGTCAACAATGTAATGATAATTCTTATAATATCATTTTTAATTATTTACCTGTAGTATGGTTCTAAATAAATAAATAAATATATATATATATATATATATATTATATATATATATATATATATATATATATATATCTGAATATATATATATATATATATATATATATATATATATATATATTCAGAATTATGCATAGGTAGAAATATAGACCTTTAGCAGGATTTAAAAAAAAAAGTATGTCGTTAGTGAAGGTAGCGTTTACAAATTTATTCCATTCAAGACACACACGTACGACAAGGGATTATGTAGGACCTCTGGGCCTCTGGTCTGAAGCTATCTCATGTTAACATCACAATAAGTCCTAGATTCATTATGACAGGATATTTTATAAGAAAGAATAAACGACAAATTTCTAAAAGTCTAACGGGGTCTTACATTTCGGTAGTATATATTTTTCGTTCATTTAAAATTATCTTAGAGCGAAATAATTGAAAATCATATTATTTAGAATGAGTGCTACATTGTTGATTCTCCAGAGAATCAAATAAAATACTTTTTGAAAGTAGAGCTCAGTGAACGAATATATTTCTGAAATATTTAGTTTAAACGTATAGCAAATCCCAAAACAAAACAAAATATGTATGAACCTTGGTTGCTGCGTTCATGTTACTGCAAAAAAAAAATATTTTCGAAATGATTTCACATTCTTTTTAATGCGAAATTCTTTTATTTTGAAATACAGTTCTATTTGGTTTATATATTAATTTGAAATCAATAATTTGTATGGAAACCGAAAACATATAAAAAGCGCAAAGAATGAAGTTTGCGAAATTCCTAATAATATTCTAGATTTTTGTGAAATGTATATTTTGCGTGATGAGTTCGGTCCTGTGTGCAATGCGTACATTTCTCAGGCAAAAGCACTGTGGCAGTTTCGTTTTACTATACACTTATCTATGTCAAGTTATAAAGCCGTCTTATATGTTAGGGAACTTCATTAGCAATTCGGGACGAAAATTTTCCTTACAAATTGGACATCAAACAATGAATCAAGCAACGTACCAAATTTAGTACTTTTTAAAGGAACAATAAATAAAAAGTTATTTTATTTTACATTGAATACATGTTCAAATGAAAAAATTTTAATAAACGGCAACTGAATTAAAAATGTCTTTGACATTATTTTGCAATTAAGTTTAGACAGTGTATCACAGCAAACGACGAAAGTCTCGTGCGTTTATACCTTTTCAACTGACGCCAACTTGATGGAAGAGTTTACCTACCGTTTTCCGTGCTCCAGCAATATCATTTTAATGACTTTTGCCATTTAGTTGCTTTTAAAAGTGATAAATCTTTTCAACTTGGTTGCTATGATCATCCATACAATATATAGCAGCAAAATTTAATATTGGTGTAGTAAAAAGGACATTTAAAGATAATTATTTACTTTAAAATTTCCGCTTAAAAATGTAATATCCATTGTTTTTCTAAATTATTTGACATAGAATAATAAATCGGTTTTTCCAAACAAAATAAGTTTATAACAAAAAACGGATGTGCACACGATATAGTTTGTTTTCATTTTAAAGTTTGACATGGTGCGATAAAGGTAAATATGAACCATTTACTAAAATTCCGTTTCTTATGATATATATTTTTAGATACTGCTTCGTAACATTTAATGTATGCAATCAAATATGTCTGGTTCTGACCTCAGACGCATTTGTAAATCAACAAATTATCAGAAAACATTATCTTATATTTTTGTATTACCTACTAATATATAACTTTGAAGCTATTTTTGTATAAATAATATATGTATAACTTTTAAGCTTCGGCTTACAAACAACAAATATAAAAGAAAATATAAAACAACACAGTGGTTATCGTGTTGAAAATAGTAGACGAAACAAATTGAAACACAAACACAAGATTAAGTAAACATTTATCTTGGGGTGTTTTACAATTTATCTCCCTCAGAATATCTCGTGCGTCGAACAGTATGTCGTCTGCGGTAAACTATACTGCGTCGCTATAAATAGCTAGTCTTTTGTTTAAAAATGATTGCTTTGTTGTATTTAATGATGCTCGTAAATGTAGGGTTTTATAGTTAACTTTCTTTGATGACTAAAATTATTTCATACAAGATTTCTTTTATTTCCAAACCAATCCAATACCTTTGGTACACTCCAGCACACACATACTATAAAAAAATAATTAATTCTGCCGCGTCCATTGAAACAAATTGTACCCCGCTGACGGTGGTTCACTCGCCCGAGTGGCAGTGCCAGAACCGCATCATGCGGTACTGAATATGTATGACACAATGGGCAGGTTTCACGTAATCAGACATGCGGGAACGACGACGCGAAACGGGCGGAAGAGGTCACCACCCTGGGTCCACGACTGCAAAAAGGAAAATAAAAGAAAAACTGACAATTCTACGCCTTCTCCATGTTTACCCTGTTTCTACAATCAATCAAGATATTTTTTTGCAATCATAGTTTGGTTTGAATTTGTAATGTTTGATCTGCGGAACTTTGGGGTTACAAATAAGAGGATTATGTAGCGCTCGTTGTAAGTTTGATATTGTTTTGCTATGATTCTCTCGTGTTGAACAACGGTATTTGGTATTTAGTTATGGAATTAATATGGAAATGTATTTTATACGGATTATATTCGTATACGTTTAGATTTTACATAAATGGTCTATCTTCGAAATATTGATCCAATATTTCATTTTTAATTTATCTTCAACACCAACCATTCGATCTGGTATATCTATGATTAATTATAAAATAAATTTAAAATTTACATATTTACTGCATACTGTAATTTTTAAAAATTGAATATAAATAAAATATTTTAATTAATACTTCGCATAGATATATAAACAAAAGTAAATTTAAAAAATTCATGATACATAAGACAGTGTCTGCTCACTACGGAAAATATCAACATTTTCAATCGTTGTTGGAAAAGGAATCATTGAATTTCCTGCTGAAATATCCTGTTACTATTTTAGCCTTACAGCGCTAGATGTCTCGCTTTCAGCGAAGGTTCTCACCCTTATATTACAGCTAGAATTTCAGTAGAAATTTCTTTACAAAAATGGTTTTCATGGCGTTCTCTTTTGTAGATAATATAAATGAATTTATTTTAATTTCATATCCTGAATATTGCCATGAAATTATTATGATTAGTTTCATAACATAAGTACAGAATTTGAAATTGAAAATGTGTTTGTGAACCATCAAAACATACATAAGTTGGTATGGTTATATTTTTTAAATAAATCGCATATAATAATACTTTTTATGCAGGGTAATTTAGATATTATATTTATGCACTAAGTTGGGATGTTTTATATAAAATTATGACGAAAGAATATTTGTTATTACATAATAGCAACGTTTAAAGCGACTCTAATATTTACAGTTTCTCCGAATAACAATAAATGTTTATCAAGATTTAGTGAAAAATATTTGTGTAAAAATAAACAAAGGTATCAATATATATAGTGATAAGAACGACACCAAATAATTTTGATGATGATAAACGTTTGTTGTGATGCTTTGACTCTGACGAAATTTATCGGAATTCCCTTTGAAAGTGATTGAAGTTGTTTGTCAATTCAGCCGTCGTCGTTTGTAATTTCTCTGTTTTACTTTCAAACATTTTGAAGTTTCTTGACTTTGACAGACAGGATATTACAATAGCCGTAAGCGCAGCTGCCTACAATATCATTATCCTTTACCGGAAGATAAAATCAAGGCATCTTTTCGTATAATATGACAGCGTTTCAATCATGAATTAATATTTTCAAAAAAAGATTTTTAACATACACGCAGAAAATGCGTATTTTTTAATATAAGAAACATTTGCATATTTTCCTATAAATTATAATAAATTATTTACGAATAACAATTTAATTTAAAATATAATATTAAATATCTTTATTTAAACTTGCATTCATTATTCCTTTCGTCGTCTTTTGAATATTCAATGTTTCGCTCTTGCAGCGTGAGTATTCAAATTACTAATTCTCTACCATAGCACTGAATTACCATGATTTAATTTAATATTATTTCTGAAATAAGCAACAAAACCACAACTAGAACTTCTGAACCTTTGGGATATTAATATATTTGTTAAGTTTGGCAATATTCCTCCGTAATATTAAAGCAAGATATGCAAGAATTTGCCATTCATAGTTGCAAACTGTAGTTTCAGTTAGTACGAACAATTGTCAATTCTAGAATTTATATATACCTATATACACATTACAAAGTTTTATTTACGATGAAAATGGTTAAGAAAACTATTTTGTATAAAGTTAATACCAAAACTACATAAATTAACAATAGAATACTTGATAACTTAATAATTGTTTTGTTTCATGTTTGAGTAATACTGGCTTGATATACTCCCATTCGGTGTTGGTGATTTACGATGTAACTCATGGGATATGTGGTATAATCCCATAAGTCCTCCAGCACACAGTTAAAGTTCGTTATGGGTGAAATCTATATTGTATTTAAGGGATTTCTAAATAACTAATGTGTCAGGCTAATAATGAATACCCTTATCAAAACTTGGCGATATAAAGGAACAAAAATGACAGTTTCAATTAGTTGTTTGCAATGAAGATAAAGTATATTACAGTCTGAAATTATTTATATAGTACTTTGTTCTCCAATTCGGAGAATTCCATAAGGACTTGGAACATAAAAATAATATGCTTCAATAGATAAATCAGTCCTTTAAAGCGCTAAGGTGATATCTCTCAATAAAACTGAAATGTTCTATGGTAAGTGATTGAAGGAGATTGAAACTTTCGGCCCACCTTTATTAAATGTTATATCGTCCAACTTAATCCGTAATAATAAAACGAGTACTTCGTTGTTCAACCCTTCCAAGTTACGTAATGTAACGTTGAGTTACAGGACCTAGCTCTATTCATCGTACAATGAATTGCTTTTAACCTTTCCAAGCGCAACTTGGATTTAGGTTAGGTTTGACATATACCTTCTAGCGAAATTGTACATTATTCTTGTTATTCAAACATAGAATTATAGATGCATTATAAATCAAATTACTTTCAATCAACATCTTTTGTAAAAATATGATTTAGTAATTCTATAGTTTCGTAAATAGTAAAAACAAAAATTCTGGTTGCAAAAAAAAGCTTAAAGTAAAGTTTATGATTGAACACAATATTGCAAACACAACATTGCATTTAGTTACAAATAAGTTTTACCCTCTTTGGGCGTTTCTATAGCTCTCCTACTCCTATGGGACTCACAATAGATTTGAAAGGGTCTGTTGAGTTGTTTCCATTTACATACATACTTCCTTACCTATCCTCCTTGGCGGAGATGTTAACATTTCAGAGAAATCGTATTCTATTTCTGGAAAGTATTTTTCCAAATGGAGAAATATAAGTCGGTTTCTCAGAAGTCTATGAATTGCTTTAAAGATATTAATTATTGATAGGTTGTGTTGGCTTTCGGACTATTTTCGCAGCTATATTTTATTTTTATACGATTCTATTCATTAAAATTGCTAATGATATATTCTGAGAAATATCAGTATATCAATGCATGTCGTACACTTTTAAGGATAATATAAAATTATAGAAAACTCGGTAAAATTAAAGAATTTTAAAATGGTATGTACAATTTTCGTAGTAGGTAAATTTTATTTATTCTGGAAGCATCTAGACAACCTATATTCATTGAAGGCAAAAAGTTATTAAGAAGTCAGATTAAGGTATTTGTTGAAAACTCTCATAAATTTCTAAAGATAAAATCGAATCGACAAATACTCCACAATTGATTGTCAATTAAAGTGAAGTTATGGCGATTACGTTTGCATATTCTCAGGCTGTGGCATTGAAATCCATCCCAAGTATATTTGGAGCATTTCATGTAAGAACTATTAAATTAATAATATAAATTACACTTGCAATATAGTTTTACAACATGAAATAAACTAAAAACTTTCAACATCACGTAGCAAATTTCGTATATAAATTTAAAATTGGTTGCAAGTGCTGAAGTCAGCTGCGACTGCCGTCAAATGAACTAAATCCAGGTTTATTTATCGATAGAAGCGCATTGCGCCATATGCTACACATCAGTATATTGTATCCAGTACGTGGTTTCTTGTGTAGTTTCCCAAGTCGTTTTTACGATTTCAGACGTTGCTGTTTCACCATATATGGTATACAATGACTATCCCAAACTAAAATTGATCTTTTCAAATGAATTGCCTATAGGTACACTGGTGCCACGATGGCAAACTGCCAAAGTGACCAGGTTTTTTAAAAGTAATTTAGAAACTGTTACTGAACGTGGTACTTCCAATATAACTGAATATTAGGTTTGAAATTTAATGTAACTAAAAAATTATTTCGGTTTCTCACAAGTGGAATAGGTTGATATAGTTTCAAAGAAAATCTGAAGTAGTTTAGTTAAGTTTAGAGGCATTACTAATTTGACTAAATAATTTATTAACGCAATCATATAGCTTTGTAAGCGATAATACATTATTCAATTATATATGTAGGTATGTACGTATGTCATTACACCAACTTGTTCCTAAACAACCACTAGCATTTATAGAGACGTGTTCTATTTGGTTTGCCCACACGATTACAGTAGATCCTTGTTACTAGGTCAATGCAATTTTAATGAAAACCACAGTAAAGTTTGGTTCACACTTTCAACAACACTTGCAGTTCTTTTAAGTGAAAACCCTTCTAGCTTAAATGTGGCTTTAGTCTAAAAAAAACTAATTTGACTATTGTGTTGTTTGGTTCTTTTTTTAACACAGTTCGTTTCATTTTGTTGCTAATTAGTATATTACTCGCTTGATTTCGAATTATCTTTTAACAAAGAATAACTATTTCTTTAATTATTTAATATTTTTGTTGTGAAGGATAATTTGTTTTACGAATTAGTTATTTATAATGATTAATAAATTAGCACGTCATATAATAGAATTCGGGATAGTGTGTAAATAAATATTGAAGAATTGTGTTAAAAATATGGTCTCGTGCATACTATAACCACCATTAATTTTGAAAACGTTACATCTAAGCTTGTTTTGTATCAAAACCAGAAACACAAGCAAGCGATATTCTCCCTGAAAATAATTGAAAATAAGCTTCTTAGACACGCGGTACATAACATTTTTTATTAATTCACAAAAGAACATGCACGATTTTATGTTCTGTACCTTTCACTGAATTCTAATACAAAATATATCTTATTCTTCATAAAAATAAAATATTAATTTTTGGTTGCGACGAAAGTATAAATAAAATAAGACCTATACCAAATTATAAAAATTCTCAAATTAATCAATGTAGTTATTAATATTAACGGAAATTAAACATTTTCTTGTAAAAAATATCATTCAAAAAAATATATAGTATAAACAATGATGGTCTCTGTAGTTATTAGTTTAATTTGGAACCTAACCGTAATTATTAAACATTTTAAATTTTTGAATATCAGATAGATATTAAAGCTTAATTAATATAAGCAAATATTACATGTTTCAAAACTAAATATCAAAGAAATTTCACATTTAGGCCGGAAAAGGAGTCAATTTAGATGGAAACGCACATATTCAGAACAAATTGCAAAAGTTCCTGAGCGAAGTGTTGAATTTAATGACGATTGATTAATCATCTAGGCGTCACACCTACGCTATGCCCGAGTTAAATCTATTGCTTCTAACGAAATTATACCGCGTTTGCCTGGCTAAAATTGAAGTAATCATCCAATTAGCAAATGGTACACAATTTCTAATAACACTGGCTAGATGAATTCATAATTGAAACTCAATATTATAGGATAAGGTTTCGCAGAAACAAAAAAAAAGACGATTCCGTAATAATGTTTTGAATATTCGTTAAACAACAACTTTCATTAGCTAATCCGGACTAAAATTGCCAGTGTATTATGAATAACAGTGATCAATCATTTCTAATTATTAAAACTAAATCTCTATTATATGTGTATATGGTCAACTAGTCTGAACCAAGCTGTAATGAGTTCATGATTATGTCAAGATACATATATATATATATATATATATATATATATATATATATATATATATATATATATATATATATATATATATATGTATGTATCTAACTGTAGTACTTTTCACTGAAAATTCCATATATAAAAAGTACAATAATAAAAAATATATATAAATCCTAAAAGGCATAAAAATATGGATTTATAAAGCATCTAACATATATACCTAGTTATATTTGACGGGCAGTGATGTCATGAATTAGCTGATAAGTTAAAGCACCAGATAAAGTGTCAGTAATTTGAATCATGATAAGTAAACCCAAAACATTTTGTTCAACTCTGTTTTATAAACGACAGAGGTCTATTATCTTTCGTCGTTGGCGTAAAGAGCACATGCACTGAGTACTGGGCACCAAAGAACCTCTATAGCTCTTTGGGCGTTTACCCAGCACAGGACTTGTCTCGAATCATTAGGAGATATCTAAAGCTAACATGATAGAAGAAGAACAAAGGTTAAAGCGGAAGCTGGAGCTGTCGCATCGCATTACTATGTTCACTTATTCACCAACTCTGCTCTGCACCACTCCTAACCTATCTTCCAAACCAACACACACCCTGTCAAACAGCATCAATATATGAACACGAATTTACACTTTTCGTGCGAAGCCGTGCTAAGCTTTAAAATGTTAGGCTTATTTTTTTTCGTTCACCAGAAGTGTTTTAATCAAGTAGAGTGATCTTTAAAAAAATGTATATGTTGCGTAGTTTGTATAAAGAACGTTCAGCGTAATGAGCCACTTCTATCTTGGTCTCCGCAAAAATGAACGGCGATTAAGTCCAATTATTATTTTCTGGTTTTTATTTTTTTTAATGTCTATGTAATTGAGCTGAACTATTTAAAAGATGACTTTTTGTTAGTTAGTACTTAAAATGGAAAGAGCGACCCATAATAGCATTTTATAGTTGCTTTCTAAAATATATGTCTAAAGTTTTGATCTTGCATCTTACAAGATATTTTATTGAGTTTAAGTTAAATGGTCAGCAAATGTTTAGAAATCTTGCCGAGAACAGTTTTCTTGGTTTGGGGAAACCAGGCTTATCTATATTAATAACAATAACGATACTTTGGAATCTTTTGTAGAAGTTAAATTACGATATAATTAATGAACAGTCAGTGGTTGAGAAATGTGAAATAGTTTGAGAACTCCTAGCACAAACAATAAACAAAGGAAACCATTATCGTTTTCTATTTCTTATCCCAACCATTTTGATTTCCGCATAGACTGTCCGGAATACAAACTTGCTATAGAAAATTCTGTGATTGGCTTCAGCAATATATATTACCTACACACAATACAACGTGCAAATTGAGTAGTGCCTTTTTTCTTCTGTCAATTTCGTTCCAGCTTACTAATTGACTGTCTGCGGAAAACTAAAAATACTTCTTTCTCTTATTCGCGATTCCACTTTCCCCTGATTTATAAACCTAATAGAAAGAGAGTGAACATAAAAAACTACTTCTTAAGAATTGTTTTGAATTAATAACAATATTCATATTATATTAGATCTAAACATATTGTTAACAAATGAAAATATATATTATAAAATTTGTTTTAAGTTCATTCTAAAACAAAATTTATAAGTGCTTTACTTAAAATAATATCATTTATAAATCCATTATAACACAAATCTCTAAACTTTAGAATTGAAAATGGAAATAGAGTTTTTAATTGCGTCCTTATAAAACTAATCATTTGACTGCATTTTCAATTTAAAATGATGCCACGTGGAAAATGTCTGTTAACTGTTCTGCATTTTGCTTTGAAGTTGTGTAGCTTTCGTTCTATTTTATTTAATTAAAATTTAAATTATCTCTTATATTTACTGATTTTTTTCCACTATATATTTGATTACCAATAAAAATATTAATGCCGTTTTATATTAATATTTTTAACAAAATTTATAATAATTTTTATAATATTATAACTATTAATATATTATTGATGATTACAAAATGGACTTTTATTTCTCTTGAGTGACTTGAAGTGCTCATAAAGAAATTGAAGTAGGTACTTTAATAATAATCTTAATACAGGTATTATAAATTTCATAAATGAAAACTTCCAAAGAAATTTAAAAAAAAGTTGTAATACTTCGATGTATCAAAATGGAAATATATATTTTCTAAATTATATTTTGTTGGTATAGGTGGATTATCTATAAGCTACAAAAAACATTGACATATCTGTTATGTGCAGACAAAGTATTCGTAAATTTATTCCAAGCTGATATTTTATTAAAACAATATTCAAACTATTTAAAAACTAAATCATAAAAAACCAAAATACTGCTGATAAAAAAAATTCCAATAGAATAGAATGCAATGAACTAAAAATTATCATGAAGTTCGATAAAAAAAACAGCCTAGCATTTTTTTTTTTTTTAGGAAATCCAACATTTTAATTCCAACGACGATAAAATCAACATTGAAACCGCGGGCAGTTGCTGAATATTGACACAAGTCTGAAATTTCGAGAAAATAGCTAAAAAGAACATCATAAGTATGATTTAATTTCATTGTGAACACGAAAATATAAGTTGAATAGAGATTTTAATAAAAAATAAATTATACAGTAAATTAAACACAGTTCACATACTTAAATCTTTAAATACGCAGTGTGCTCCCACATGTCAACGGTCATAGGGTACGCCACTGCACAGCATCCTCTCGATCAATACACGTTACTGCGAGAACACAAATAAGAGCCGACTGGTGCACAAATAAAATTATGCCCTAGTTTAAAATCGTCTCGCGTATCTCTACACCTGCGGAGACCACCTAAGGCTTCTTATCCGTCATTCTACGACCTTCGCGATTATACATGAAATAATGCCAATTTCACAGCAAATCCTGTCATGTAATTAACCCTATAAGACTTTAAAATATGGTTAGGTATGTTGATCTTCCACATATTGACACAATAAGCGTTTTGTTGTACAGATTAGGGTTTTGAGATGTGTTTGCACAGGGTTTCTATCCAAACTACACAATGGTTCAGAAGCTGTTCAAATGTTTGTTGATATAACGTTTTTAAATGTTTAGGATAGAACATAAAGTTAATTTTTATATCTTCGAAAGTTCTGTACAAACAGTTTAACTGACCAATAGCGTTTTTGTTTTATTCTAAGATTATTATTATAATTTCTTTTTATAGCGATAATAAATCACACAATTCATTCGTTAGATCAATATTAACAACTATTAACTACTATAATTTTTTTTTAGGTATACAATATAAAACTTAAAAAAGTAATCTGAAAACTGCATACCAATTTTTTTATATTTTATTATTGGTACTTTTGTAGATTCAGATTTGTTTTGTGATTTTTACGGTGTTATTTAAAATATTAATTTTATTTTATTTATAATTACATGTACAATGGTTTTAATTAGTAATTGGCAAATTCCCTCACGAGAAAAGCAAACTTACTTTTCAAATTGTTAATTTTAAAATTCAATTGTATACTTTAAGTATGTTGTTCATTTATTGAATAAGCATATACAAACATTTTTCGCCACTGCGGAAATAATTTCAAAATATGAATTTTGCTACAAAAATATTAAATTTTACCATTATCAGAATTTCGGAAGAAATGTTTTGCTTTGCACTTACGAAAATAACTTCCTGCGTCTTCAAAGTTTACTTCAACAAGTTGGAAATGACGTCAAATTTAGTGCTTCCTTGCTATTTACTATTTATATACGAAAACGTCAAATGAGACATCTTGGTATAGTCACACTTTACCATAAAATACAAGTTTTCTCAAAACAGAAATTCAAAATTTTTTTAGATAAGGAGGAATAATTGAAATTTGAATTTAAATTAAAAAAACAAGCAAATGTCTTGTCTAATATCTAGTCCGTAAAGTAATCAATTAAGTAATAAATAGAAAATAATTACATATACACAAAATTGGCATGCAATTTTAAATTTACGAATTCAAATTCAATTTACTTTTGTATTTGTAAAACTTTCTGTCAGGAACAGAATTCCATTCATGATAACCGTGAATTTATTAACTTTTTCCAAGCTTTTGAATGTTATATTTATAAAACATACCTCAAAGTCAATCCATTGTTTGATTTTGTTGTTTTTGTGCATGAAAACATGAACTGATGTTAACAAATACACAAATATATACCTTGATGCACTAGGGATGGTAATTTAAAACCCATTAATCTTATTCTGGTATTTTGGTAATCCCTCTTCTTATGTGCAAATATGGATGGGAATGGCAGTAATGAATATGGGTAGACGAATAAAACTCATATAACAGACAAAAAAAAAGTAACCTCATTTAATTCACTTCCTCGAGAGCTATCTTATCCTCATGTTGCAATAATACAAACGAAGGATATATCGTTACTCATTTGCTCAGTGCGTGACGCTGCTTGTTGTAGAGATTCTTTTTCTAAAATTCTAGTGTAGCTATATAGAAAGTAAAAAACAGCATTTGAATTAAAAAACGCTAACATTCTATATTATTTATAATATTAAGTATGCTTAGGCTCAGTACTGGATATTTATTGTGGTAATGGACGGAGTGTGAGATTTTTATTTTCGGAATTCAATATATGATCTATAAGGTTTAAAAAGAATAATCATAATTTAAAAATCGCTACCATAATATATTATTTATAATATTAATTATTGTTGTGAATGTTTTCACGCCTAATTACAACAAGAATTTTAAAAGAATGCAGATATAGTTATGTAACCCAACATAATTACAAGAAGAATGTTTTTAATTAACAATTGTTACAGAAAACATTACATTTAATTTTTAAATTAAAAATTCTTGCACTATAAACACTTAATTATTTTTCTACTGAAAATAATCTAATCTGTCCACATGCTTTGAAACGTTAATTAACATATGTGTATATTAAAATCGATGTCATTCAGTAAATACAAATTTATTTCTTATGAAAACATAATTGTAATTGCTTGAATATAAAACTTCTTTAACTCGTATTAGAATAATAATTGAAAGTTATGATAATGGTTGAATTCTTCACGGAAGTAGTGGTAGTTAACTGATTGAAATTATAAACAAGTTCAAAGTATTTGACAAAACTTATTGAAAACTATTTGGAGTAGCGTGCTAGTGAGACCACGATATAAAACTTTTGATGGAAACCTAGATGTCGAATGTGGCTGGTGTCCTGATATATAAACTGTCATCAATTCTGATTGTCACTTAAAAGACTTCTTTAATTTATTAGCAGACTGCGAAACGGCTTTATCTTAATTAAAATCAAATAAATTTAATTGCTTTTCGTAATCGAGGAGATGTTCCCTTGTTTTTAACATGGTGTTTATTGGATTTACAAAGTTTATTATTCATTTTCTCAACTCATTGCCTATACTTATGTATGTAGTTCATAAAAATATTCGTATTAAATAACGTTAATGTAATTTAAGGTCATATTATGGTAAGGCCAAGTTTGTAATAAAGCTAATTATTTGTCAATTATTATTTTAAGATCTGACTAAATTACGTCACAGTCTTAAAAATTCATGAATCGCTCATGAATTTTTAAAACCGTGACGTAATTTAGTCATTTCTTATATTTTTGCAACAATTTTATGAAAAACTCAAAAGATCAATATCGCTCAAGTAAGTACGTACATTCCAGTCTAAATAAGTGAGGGATATATGTCTGAAAGTTTTATGAAATTTATGTGGCTTGCGTATATGTTGGAGGCCTGCCTAACATGCTAGCGTTGAAGCAAATTTGGTTCTGGGTACGTGGGTCATATTTATCATTATCACTGCGCGACTTGGCGTTACGTTCACATTTGCGACTTGAATTATGGCTCTTTGGTCAATTTGACTTTGATACTCTTGCATTAAGGGCTGTACAAGAGAGACGTGGTGCTCTAGAAAGACTAAGATCGATAAGGAGTTGTGAAACTGCAGTTTTACAGTAAACTGCATAATAGTTTCAATAATTCATTTCTATTCTTTTCAACATTTTAAGTATGTGCTTTAAACAAATATAGTGAATCATTACAAAACCATTTTAAAATTCGACTAAAGTTTCATGATAAATAAAACACTTTTCAGGGAGTTAACATTATTATTTTATTACTCCAAAACTTTATCGGTATCTCTGCATGAATTCTGAACACGACTTTCAACGAAAGTTATACAAAAAAATTCAATATTTTTTTCATTTTTGCTCTGACGTAACTTAACAACGAATTTTTGTTTCCATTAAAATACAATACTATGCTTCACTTAAATTTAAAGAATGTAAATAGTTCATAAAAAAGTATTCATGAAATACATTTCAAATAAAACGCAAACTCTGTAGAATTTCTAAAATAGTGCTGTGATCTTTTATAAAATTTATTTTTTAGCAATTCTCAGCTGATTTAATACCAAAAAAAATATTGCTATGTATTTGGCTCTTTGAACAAAAGTTATTTCGTTTGAAGTAGATTTCGAGAGGTTGTGTTTTTATTTTATTTAACTACGTGCCGATTCGTATTGAATCCAAGATTGAATTGTCTTTTGCCTCATTTTTCTTCGATATCTGTGTCGTTCAAATACTAATAAGAATTTCTGTGTTTTCTGTTTACTAAACAAAAAAATGTTGAAGTCACAACAAACAAATTACTTTGTTTCTTTCGTTAAAACAATGAATGACAATGATTTTCACAAAACGACCTTTGTTTATAGATAGTCCATATAACTGCGTGATATTCAGTGTTGCCATATACGTACTAGCGATATTTGTATAAAATCTAAGGAATGGTAATAATGGGAAGATTAAACTAATTTATATAAAAAGAAAGCTTTAGATATTTAATTTATGAAGCAATTATTTTTAGCCATGAATAATATAGTATGCAGTATTTTTATGTTTATCATTACTTCGATTGCGAAGATTTTAATTAAAATTAATGAAAACCCGAAACCAATTGTTGTCTTTCTTACACAGGCTTAGAGAAGCTTATAGCGAAATTTAATAATTAAAATTAAATATAGATTCAATTATTCAATTTATAAATAAGCTCTTCTAAAAAGTTGTCATTTGGTTTCGTTCATAGTCATTTTAAAATATCGATATTGTATTTCTAGTATTAGTGTGCGATCAAAAATGATACCCCACAATTTAATTTAGAAAATTAAATTTTTTCTTAATTATAGCTAAACTGTGTTTAAGTTAATAAAATATAACTTTGACTATAAATAAAAACACTAGTTTGAAATTTTCATATTTCAGAAGATATCGTATTATCTTTTAGAACCCAGGTGCATCATTGTCGTTGCATTCCCAAAGTGACTATATATATTAATGGTTTTTAGAAACTTCTTTACAACTCGATAAACGATCAAATAATATTTTTTTCAATTTATAACTTCATAGTTATTTTGATTTTAACTGAGTTGCACAAATAAATATTTCAATTAAACTTAGCCAATACGTATTGGTAATAAAAGAGCAGGGTAGATAAATTCTTGGAAAGGCATTCCTACATCGCTGTGGATGTGTGTGAATTTCTTTTTCACAGCTCCTTAAATCGGCAACCGATCTGCCAGCAATCGCTTTAGTCGGTTTCGTACTTCGCTGGACCCATCAAAAAACACGCGTCCAACGACGAAATGTGATGGGAGTGTGTGTGGCCAAGTTTCTCACTTCCGGAAAACGTTTTTATAGATTTTTTTTCCTTTTTACGTCTTATATACATCACACGTTATCCATTTCACTTGATAACGTTTTGGAATTTGCAATATATTGAAAACACTGTTTTGATATTTTAATTAAATTCATGTTTCTTATAAATTTTCTAATAATTTCGATGTTCCGAGTTATCTCATAAACACTTCACATTTGTGCAACTGTTCATGATGCTATTATACGATCGTGTTGTTGCTGCTTCCCAGCGACAATTTTGTGATTTATATGCAGCGCTGTCGGTTTGTTTCCGGTTCGTTTCGAGTTTAACGCCGTTTTACTTTACATTTCCGTGCACTCAAGATAAAAGAAGAATAATAAAGATAATTGAAATTCGTGGCTGTATCGATCCTCTTTCGTTATTTAGGCTCAGCAAAAATTATGAATACTATTGGAGATAGAAATCAAAAGAGATTTGAGATACAATTTTATTCCTAGAAGCTCTGTTTGAAATTAGATTTGTGCAAACTTACTAATGTACTTTCTATTGTAATTATTTAACAGAGTAACACCCATAAAGTGTCTATAATTATAATGGCCAAGTCATCTTACGAGCAGCACGGGTTACACATACCTAGACGTAGTATTATTGATGTGAGGAGTAAACCACGAAAAGTTAAAGCAACAAACGTTTGAAATATTTATAGAGAAAACTACCTACATTTACCAAAAATGTTATTATGAAGCAGTTGTTACAGTGATTTCATCCTACTTGACAGTTATTGGTTTGGCTTCTAAAATAAATGGAATATTGTGACTTCTTTTTAATTGTGATACGTTTTTAAATCCTTCTAATAATAAATAATGAGGTGCTGATCACCTTGGTAGAGTTCTCGTAAATTTGATACACTCTAAAAAAGATAATATTCCAAAGTACACCACAAGCTTTTTGCTAATTTAATTGAAGTATTTTTAGTCACACGTTTTACATATTTGCATGAATACACTGTTTACTATAGCAGGGTGTGGTTTTGAAAGGTCATCTTCGTATTTTTATTTGCCCAGACCAACTCGTACGAATACTAAAATAAACAGCTATTATTATTCAAAAATATTACTTTTAGAATCGTTGTTGTTCTGAATACATGTTTCATATAAGCATGGAAAGTTAAACGTATTATCCTATAAGTTTTTCTACAGTTTTATATTTTTTGTTTTGAAAATAAATAACATTTGGATAATTTCTTAAAATTCGTTTTCTTTGTCCACAATCGTTCCACGTAGGATCAAATCTCTGGAAATTTAATAATATAAAATTTCAAGTTGATTGTGAAATGACCAAAAATATTTATATATATATATATATATATATATATATATATATATATATATATATATATATATATATAAATATATATATATATATATATATATATATATATATATAAAAATATATATATATATATATATATATATATATATATATATATATATGTTAATTCTTAAAATGTAATATAAACGTTTTTGTGTATTACAAAAGTTACAATAAAAGAATATGACACCTAATATCTTCAGTCATTACACTTATATTTTTATGATAATACATATTCAGACGACAGTTTGTTATTGAGTACAACAAGCATTTTATGACATCGTATAGTGGACGTCCTTAAGTTAAAATACCAGTTAAATATAACCTAGAATCTCAAGCGAGAAAACTAATGAAAACTAAACCCAAGACACTTCACATCAGAAAAAGTGGTAGAATGCTAACGTTGATGATAAAGTTTATTAAGGAAATAAAATCATTTCTCTTGAGAAAATCGCTTTTGCCGAATAATATGTTCGCTCGCTCTAAACCGATTAAATTTTAGTATCCTGGCATCATCGAAGCACATATGACCTAAATACGATAGAATGAATATGTTTTGAAATTACATTAAGATTAATATTGAATACTAAATTCAGTTATATTAAAATTCATTTAAGCAGAATCTATAGACTTCTGTCAAATTTCTAATGGAGCCAAATTATATTTTAACTTTTATCAAATGCAATTATCTCCCTGACATTAATGCTCATAATTCGAATCACAATTACTACTATAAATCACCTTCAATGGCCACCTTAAGGTGTCAAAGATATTTGGCAATAATAACGAATCTACCAATTTCAAAATTTTATTTGGTATTATCCATTTTCATGCCAAGCAACATAAATACAATCCTGTAAAACTGACCTTCCCTAAAATCAACAATAGGTCTTAAACACATTCCAAAATATCATAAACTCTACACCCGAATATATTTAGGTTCATAATAGGGTCATCAAATCTCTACTGCAACCAAGCCGGAAGTCTTACGGGTGGTCAATGCTCAGTTTCCGTTTCATTACAATGCCGGGCACGAACGGCAGCACTATCCCCTTATAAGACGATGGGAATTTCCTCAATTACAACGACCAATTTTCTGTTGACCGTCGAGTGCGTTAATTTAAGAGCATCACGTCAACCGTGGAAAATAAATGATCTGCGAATTCGTTTGGTGAAACAGTTTGTAGGTGGCTGTGCATCTCCTTTGGGATGTACACACATGCGAGTTTATTATTTCATGAAAGGGAATAGATTCACGTCATCAACAATTTGTACAATTGTATATATGCATGTGTGAGAAATCCCGAAACAGTTGTTAGTTATATATTCAATTAACGTACTAAATTTGTCACATTTATCAATACATAACTTCAATAGATGCCATGTATTTTGAAAACAATTTACATATTTAATCAAGGCTATTTAGTTACAGTACTCTTCTATTTAATGGTCGTTAAAAACAATTCCCTATTTTGCTATTTTCCATTTGGTATCACAACGGATTATTTGCTACAAAATAATCAATTTTGCAAAAATGAACAAAGTTACAGTTAATAATAATAATTATTATTATAAAATAATCCGGGAAAACATACTGGTTAATTGTTTTACTCAATTTACATCCATGTAGTATAATTTGAATGTCTGTTTGACAATAAATGTAACATAGGCATTGAATTTCCAAATTTTAATTTCCATTTTAATTGGATTTAAAAATCTGATATTGAATACGTGTCATTGAAAGTTTTCCTTGACTTTTGAGTATGTATATGCTTTT
Source organism: Nebria ingens riversi (assembly GCA_018344505.1). Taxonomy (NCBI): domain Eukaryota; kingdom Metazoa; phylum Arthropoda; class Insecta; order Coleoptera; family Carabidae; genus Nebria; species Nebria ingens. The sequence goes on from JADQWA010000850.1 coordinate 551,830, forward strand.
CATAGATAAAAAGAAACAAATTATGTTTCACACAAAATATTGTTTATCTTTTTGCGTTTGTACTAGTCGATTTAACTGAAATTGCGACCAATGTCTCAGTACATATCAATCTGTGATGTGTTTATTTTTCGCAATAAAAATCCAGAAGCGAATAGACAAACACATAAATACACACATCCTCACATATCAGACATTTTATATATATATATATATATATATATATATATATATATATATATATATATATATAATTTACATCACCATGCGATATATGTCAGTAAAGTGCATAAGGGTAGAACAAAGACCCAACAGAAGACCTTTAAGATAGAACCAGATAGAGCATCTATGAGAACCGATTCTGTCAAAGTTCAGTGAGATAGACAGAGATATGCTGGGCATGCGCTGATCCCTATTCTCCGGGACGGCGGCTCCGGGCAGCTGACTGTGCTCTCTCTGGACTCCCGGAGTCGACTCCGGTGCCACGTCGCGCTACATCCTCCGAGTTTTTATATTTTTCCTATTTTTATTCTACTAAAAATGTCGAACTTCGCACGATTTTTAGTGGTAATCAAACCGGCTTATCATCTAAGTATAGAACATAATGATTAGATACCTAATTGTGTGTGTGTGACGATGGAGAACTTAATAATTAATTAGTGATGTTTAAGTGCATAATTACTACTGATTAGTACTCCAAGCTTAATTAGAAGAAAGGTAATTATAGCACGCGATGCGTCTTTGATTTATACGAATGTAAATATTTTTATTACGTAACATAACCCTAGTGTCTAAGAAGCCGAAGGATACAAATTTTGAATGAAATTAAAACTATACGTCACGTTACATAAATCGATGTTGCTTTGATTAAATATTTCGCAGTAATTATTCGCAGACCATTAATAAATTACTGAATCAATATTGTTGTTTACTGTTATTTAATGCTTTGAAATATGTATGTATGTTGTTATGTAAGTACATATGTGTGTATGTGTGTGCGTGTGTGCGCGTGTGTGCGTGTGCGTGTGTGCGTGGGTGCGTGTGCGTGTCTGTGTGTGTGTGTGCGCGCGCGCAAGTGTGTGTGTGTCTGTGTGTATGTGTGCGTGTGTGTACGTGTGCGTGTGTGTGTCTATGTGAGCGTGTGTGCAGCTCAAAATCAGCCTATAAAGATTGTAATTTGATATAAGAATACTGTTTTTGCTCTCTTTATTTAACTTTTAATGCAGAGTAGTTTTGTTCAAGTAACATATAGAGCAACATACTTTCTCTCTCTAAAAATAATATTATAAAATATCATAGTTTTTGCGCATCTGTACAGTAAACTTTTAATTCAAATAATAAACATTTGGTTCCTTACCATTCACCTAATTTTTGCAATAACTTTCGAATACAAGATACGAAAAGGAACCGATAATAATAAATGTTTAATCATTTTGCACTAATTTACATGAAACAATAAGCATTATGATCATATACCATTCTATATCTAGCTAGAATGAATGCAACCGTTGACGGGTTAAATTGAACTGTGTCCATTGCCGGTATAATATCATTCATTTCATCTGCAAACCAATGATTACATTGACAAGTTTCCATTGGACAATTTCATCTGGGATGATAACGAAACATGAAAAGAAATTTTCAAAATGCCAAACCGAGTTTTCATTGCCAGATTCAAATTGTATTAGAGCCTTTACATTGTAACATAAAATCCATATATGGATTTACAATTTTATTTTTACCTCGTTTACGCTATACTCATAACGTAGCTATATTCAGTTCATTAGTAAAATTTTATTATCATGGATATTTTAATGATATAATAATAAACATAAAAATGGTAAAATGTTTATTTTATAAATATTCAATTAAATATTTGACGTAGTTTTCAGTTGCTGTCACCAGTAATTACAATTGCCTCAATATTATGCACAATGTGTAAGTCTGTATTTCGGTTACCAACACATGAAATCGGTTGCCTTAAAAAGCAATATTAAATATATTCTTAACTAAAAAATGGAAAAATAAATACCGAACCTTTTTCAAAATGAATAAAACATAATTTCCTAAACACGGTATAATCTCCAGTACAGAAAAATACAGTCTATATCATAAATCAGATTCAATTGGTGAAATACAAATTTAATGAACGAATATTCATTTTTAATAGTTTTTCATTTCAATAAATTTTAATTAGATATTATTGCTATAGAACGTTTTCGTTATGTATTGAATTACTTTGTTTGAAAATATAAATAAAGTAAACAAATATATTTTTTAATGAATATTCAATTAAAATGTTCTAAAGTTTATATTAAACCTACATTGAAGTTCATTTTGGTGAACAACTCGATATGTCTATGCAGATCACCACAATGTTATTAGTGAAGTTAGAATAAACGTACTGTGTATTAATTTCAGAAGTTTGGGCTTCATGTACTAATATCGGTCTGAATTCTCACTTAATATAATAGTGAAAACTGAACAAGCGATTGGCTTAAAAACACTTATTTGTTTTAGCCCAATGGAAATTATTTATAACTTTTCACAAATCTGAATACATTATATTTTTTTAATCTAAGCCATTAGTATTTTATATTTTAAATAATAAAAATATAAATGGCAAAAACAGTGCTGTTATTACGCTTTAGATGGCGCAGTATAAGTTTTAGGCACCTCACGAACAGGATTTAATTACTTTTAAAAATAAACTTTTAAAATCCATTAATTACAGCCATCGTGCCAAATCCACCAAGAAAAATATATTAAATAGGAAATTTATTTTCTGCGAAATAAATTAATTCTGAATACAAAACAATATTAAACCTAAAAAAAATCATAATATTTACAAAGAGCAAATAATATTATTTTCGTTGTATTTGATTAATTAAATGAATGACTTCGTAGACTGTGAAAATAAAACAATTACAGCAAACTAGTCGGTTGACAAACACCGTGAATTACATATTATATCTAGGGGTTTTTATTAATTATGTTAGGAATAAATCACGAAATGGTAAAAGTATTCATTCTGTTTTTATTATGTAAGGAAAATTGCTTCCTCGAAAAAGTGCATCAAAAATATAGTTATTAATCAGTTGTTTCAGTGGTCCATTCGTTGGCGGATATTCGTAAAACGAAAACCATTACATGAAAAATGTGTTTCACGAAATACATACTTGATCCGATTAATGTATAATAAATAAAATTGTGGTTATTTTTACTTCTCAAGTTCGTAATATATATCAACAACATTTAATAAATAATAAATGTTATCACAATTTGTGAAGCATTTATTATAAAACGATGCAATTTAATTGAATTTGCCTATGCAAACCTTGAATGCATATTGTTTGACGGCCGGCGTGGTCGTGGTTAAGTGACCAGTTCCAGTAAATGGCAATCGGAAATAGAATTTGGAACCTTTGGTCTCTCTGGTCAACAGTTTATATGGGATCGAATAAACTATAGGCGCAGTATTGTTTTAGTTAATGAGAAACATAATATATTGTTCCAAGGCTTGATTCTGAATCACTTAATATTTATTATGTAATAAACTTGCCATTATCAAAATAATGAGTTTACTGTAGTTCTTGAATTTTAATAAGTATTCTAAAGAAGCAAGTGAAGTTTATAAATTTGGTTGTGCTTATAATAATAAATAATATTTATAAGCGTTGTGGCATTCCCATGAATAATTGATGAATTCGAATTTTACATATGTTCATTTAATATTCAATTTAACCAAAACCGAAATTTATATTCATATAACTATTTTTTGTCCATTCAAATATAATCATATGTCAATTTTTCTGTTTCCATGAACTTCTATATTTGTCAATAAACTCATACAAAACTCACACACATCGTTCGCTACACATGTCAATCATTGTGGAAAAAAACACAAAATGAAATCTTTTGATTCTGAAAACGTGGCAAATTGTGTTCACTAATAGTCTATTAATAATTGTTTGATGTGTACTATTTTTCAAACAAAAATATGTTGCGTTTTGATTGAACCACTCAATTGCGATAAACTTACCAAAGTTAAATTAAAATACACAATTATGTTTACGTAGGGTACGTAATTTTATTCACTATTTCACCATTAAAAGCTCAAATAATAATTGACTTCAGAATCCAACATCTAGTTTCTCTTTAAATTGATTAACATATAAAATCGGTTGCTTCTTGGTAAGTTGCAACTTCTTTGTAAAATTGATGTAACATAGAATTTTTCGCACTTCATCTCAGTACGATTTAGTGTGACATTAAGTACATATTTTGAATAAAAACTTTGAATTTTTTCTGGGTATCATTCATCTTTCTCATATATATTCATTTGATACACCTTCTTCAGTATTTTATTCATGCACCATTACTTTCCCTGTTTGGCCTTCTCCTTCTCATTTTTTTCATTTTCTTGTTTCAAACTCGTATATCTTTGTATATATAAACACTTTTCTGTGTAAATTGCTTTAAAAAGAAAATTAAGAAGTAGTTTTACTGCTTAGACCGCGGAAATATACTACTTCCATGCATTTTTCATGTTTGATTGTTGTACGATGTTTAACTAAACCTTACCTAAGTGGTTTGGATCATGAATTAAATAGTAAGGATTGTATTATGTTTGCGCAGAGAAAATTTCAGTATTCCCAACCTACACAGTTTTCAGAATGTTACGTTATTTTTGCACACTCTAATCCGCAGGTATATAAAGCAAAAAACACAGTCGATTTACGATTATTATTATAGTTTTAAACCATGTAGGTGTGCAAATTAAACAAAAAATAAATGTTAGTTTTTCTGGAGCTTTATAGTGTCATGCGAAAATCGTACCACTGAGCAACGTGGTCTTACTGTTAAGCTCTATAGAATTATTATATATCTATAGAATAAGTTGGATAGAAAATATTTCAGTTACATATATAAAAATAATCTTTTATTGATTCAGTAGAACTTGCATTCTTCGTTCATCGCAACATTGTGGAAATGAAGCCTTCGCCCACAATTCTACATATTCACAAATTTTTTTGAAAAATGTTGAGATTCTAACAAAAGAAACACTTATGTAGTTTATTGAACATATTTATTATTCGTTACAATGTGCGTCAATATTCAGTGATGTGTTTTCTTAGAAATAATATTGGTACTTAAAATATCTTTTGTTATGCATATTAATTACATACTTGGATGCTTGGCGTTATGTTAATTATCCAAATGTTGTACTCTCATTTTATCTGAAAACACTCATTTTAATTGGCAAGTTTATTCATGTCCTTTTTATTTGGTATAGTAAAGTTTAATTGGTTTCCACGTCATACATGTTAAGTTACATTATATAACCTATATCAAGTAGAAATTACGATCTATAGAAGACGTCTGTAATGTAGGCATTATAATGGATTAGCTTGCTAATTGCTAGTTTGTATGTACTGTATGTTATCGGTATATGGTTGAATTGACACGATCACCAAACAATAATTCAACTTGTATGTAGTGAATTTATGTATGTACATAATATGTCCCATAATAGCGACAAGATATACCGAAAGGTTTGAAAAATTAATGCTGAAGCAGATATTTGAATATTAACTGTATACATATATATATATATATATATATATATATATATATATATATATATATATATATATATATATATATATATATATATATATATATATATATACATATATATATATATATATATATATATATATATATATATATACATATATATATATATATATATATATATATATATATATATATATATATATATATATATATATATATATATATACTATATATATATATATATATATATATATATATAAAAATTCTAATATGAAATTAGATCAGTTTTTACAATAGTACTTAATAAATATATTGAACTTTAAGTGCTTGTATAAGAATATGAAATAACTCAATTTAATTTTAAAATCTGCAAAGCTGTTTTATATTATAAAATCGCTGGATTTGCTAAGAATCGCAAACGTTTTCAAGAAAATGTCGTTGTATTATCAAATAAAACAGATTGCTGGAATAGTGGAAATCAGTATCGTAGTTATATAGAATCTAGCCTGCTTCCCCTAGTTTCATTTAGCTGGTAGACTTTCTTTTCTATTTGTTCGGCCTCTGTGATTACCGTTTCGCTTGCAGCTGTTTTTCTTTATACTTTCTGGTTTCTAGTCCCAGAAGACTTCTGTTCAATGTTTATCGTACAAAACAATTTTTTCTTTACTGTGGTTTTTGTTTGAGATTCAATGAATTCTTTATCCACTGCACAACGGCCGAGATGCTGAGCGTGTCTCTCGTCCTATCCATAAGAATAATAACCTATAGTTTCAAAATAAGCATTGTATATAAAAAAAAGCTTCAATTCTTTACTATTATTTTTTATTGAATGTTAGAAACTATAAACAATTTATTATAATAACAAAATTATATTTTAAGAAGACTGTTGAATACGATTTATAACAAGACGGACCATTTTTTTATATAAGGTAGCTTTACCTAATATTGTTTCTATTCTCTTATTTTCCTGGTCTGAACTCACAAAGTTCAACCGATAGCCTTACAAAACAAAAACATAAGTTCACACACACAATGGAGATTTCGACGCGGCGAATCTGAACTGGTGCAAAAGTCTTAATTACCTTTTTTAGAGCCTGAAATTTGCCGAAAGCCGAAAATTAAACAGCTCAGGTAGTATTGTGAAAATTCGTACCTAAAGGTATTGTTTTCTTATAATAACGTTGAGGATAGACGATAGCAAGCTAAAGAAAGGTGTATATTCGGATGTATGGATATTGATTTCATACGTGTGTATGTTTGTTTGAGAGAAAGCGATGAGAAGTTTAATGTGCACTCAAATGTCAGAAATATCGTTTACTTCATATTTCCAAACATTTTCCCTCTGTCAATCTCATGTTTCTATCACACACTACACACCATACTAATTACAATCATATGAAGAAGACAGAAAAGAATAAAAACACACAATCAGAAGCACGCATATACATACTCACATATACACACAGGCATATGAGGAAAGTCATCTGCAGTACATGGCAGCTAGGGAATTTCAACCTACACATATCTCTCACTGTCGCACTGAATGCCCGAACAGTCCGGAGTCCGCGCCAGAGTAATTTCTCGGACTACCGAACCGCAGGCCTGCCAAGCCAAGCGAGATCACACTGCGGCCATTTTGCGGTATTGTTTCTTTGACAAGAAGTGAATGTTAATGCGCTCCCTTTACAAACAGCAATCACACATAGAATTTCAAATGTTTGAATTAAATTGATTTGAACAAATCTTAAATGAACACAAACAACAACTAGTTTCCTTACTTTATAATGCAGGCGTCGTCTCCTTGTGTCGTAATCAAAATACCGAATGTAAACCATTACTTTATAATTTTGTTGCGTATGAGCATATATACTTGTCCAAAATTATTCATGACAAGCAACCGGACATTTCAGTGTCCCGAAAAGAAATTCCAAGTTACCTGGTCTACTTCACAAATACCTGAACGAATCCTGGAAAACAGAGACATATGGATAATATGTTCTATTTAACAAACATGACTTCCGAAAAAACTCTAATTATAGTATACTTTATTATAGCTTTTGTAGAATGATGCGCAATAGTTCCTTTAAAAATTGGGTACAATGTATGGGTGTAATTATCTAGATTAATGAACAATATAATACGTGCACCATTATATGCGATAGGTCACTGTGAATTTACATTAAATATAACTTTTAATGACATTAGTTAATATCAAAATTATTGATCGCTAGCGTTGTGCTTAATGAGCATTATAAACAGAGTTTACCAGGAATTTCAATGTTCCACACCGATAAACTCAGCAGGCTTTCAATCCTATATGAATCAATAAGCTCTTCAAGAATTTTTAGATGAAAAATTTTTTACCGCCTCGAAATATCTACGTATTTTCATTCTTATCTTATATTGATTTCCGATAGCTGGGGTTCTATTGCTGAACAGACTATTTCATTTTGATAACTCATTGTTTGAATCTGTTCCGTTTATATTACCAAAAAGATATTTTTATTGGCTTTCATTCGAGTTGGCGACAATGTTTAAAGATATTGATCTTGTCGGAAGTAATATAGACAGTATTATTACCTTAATAAATATGCATACATTTAATTACTTAAATATTAAATATATTTAAAATTATAGAATAAAATGAATTGGATATTGGTTATAAACCAGTTCTTTGTAATGATACAACCAAGCTGCCAGAAACGTGGAACAAAATGAAATAATATTCTACAACAGTCCTTGATACTGATACTAAAAAAATTAGAAATATTGTTTATAGCTTTCAAAAAAATATTTTCATAATTGTTTATGTTATCCGTCACCAATTTTACATAAAAGAACATTTAATATAATTGAATTTATTTATGTAATTAGTTACAAATGCAAATATATTCCATAACATCCACTTGCTCTTTGAAACATATTCATTAAAAAGCCATTTAACATATAATTGTATCTTCTAAAAGTATAATTATTCATACAATACCTAAATAAACATCTATTCAGTATATGTAATTTGGTACGAATGAATAAAAACACTGTTTACATTTGTAATGCAAATCAACTCTTTGCCTAAAGACAGTACTTATCATTTTGACGTCACACCGGCATCATAATGACACAAGAATGCTACTAACTATAGAAATAAGAATATTTCAAGTCTACATGTCTTTTGACTGAATAATGAACTATAACTTTTAATATTATGAGTTTGACATATTGCATTAGCAGTTTTTTATATTTGGTATAAAATTTTATCTCGTATATCATTCAAGATTTGTGATATATTTATCAAAATTGGAATCTTCAGTTTTAGGTTATAAATAAAATTCTCGTTCGTTTTCGGTTTTATTTCTTCAAGATCATAAAAAGTTTAAGTATTTCATGTACGTGGCTAATGGATATTTTTTATTTAGCTTTCCGAAAAACTTCTATATATAGACAAGAAAAGAATAAAAATAAAGAATTATAATTGAACACGGATCAAAATAAGTTTTCGGAATTTGTGGTTAATACAATAACTGCTGATGCTATAATTAATTACTCTTTTACATCAGTTAAGAAAATTCCATATTTCAATTGTAAAATAATTGAAAGCTTCATTCTAAATTAGACTAATATATATTTTTAAATACAAATAACACTTATACAACCCAAATAATTATATATATTCATATTCTATAATAGCACTTCCATCTCAATAGAGGGTTAATTTGTCTGTGATATTAAAGATTTTCTGTAACATCATTATCTCTTTTGTTTTTCTACATTTCTTTGCTTTAGCGTAATGAATAATTTAACACTTCATTTCACATTCTTTTTTATGAGTTTCGTTAGTTTGTAATGGTCCATTTTCTTAATACCGACGTAAGTTATAATCCACTTTTCTAAACTTAAGCAGATTGTGTCAACGGCAGTAAATTAATTACCTTATATTCCCATCGTTATCAACCAATGAACATGCCTTAAATCCTATTCTAAAACGCTCCAAACTCTTTTCTCTCAACAAAAAAATAATAAACCGTGATACAGTAATTATTTCTTGTCAAATGTCAGAATGGTATTTATTTATTTTGCGGGTTTATTCTATATAAATTTATTTAACCTGCATTAAATTTCTACTAAGAAAGAGACTTTTTTTAAACCATAGCATTTTACAAATATTTGTTTTATTATAAAGTTGTTGTTCGGAAAGTTTAAATTCTTTTCGTCGCCTACGCGTAAAATTAAAGCATACATCTAATTACTACATATGTACGACCATTAGTAAAGTACCCTGTGAAGTCGGTGAACAAAACTGAAATATAATAATGTATACATAGTTTCAAAATGAGATGTATTACTCCCACTTGCATTATGTATTATGCAAATAAATTTGCGCAATGAAGTTAAAAGTGCCCAGAAGTTTTTATTTGTTTTCCCTCCGTGCACACCACTGGTTACAGATAGGTTTAAAAATGTATTTGCACTGTGCATCTGCGCCCGTATAAAAGTTATATGTAAGGTGTCTTTTGTTGCTGATTTCATCTTCAATTTCAGAGTTGATTTGCCAGTATGTTCACTTTTCTAAACGTATTTTTATTTGCTAGACAATTGTTTCCTTGGATATTGAGTCGACTATTCAAAGCGTGCATATATTCTTATAAAAAAATAAGTTTACATACAAATTTATTTAATACATAAAAAACATGGAAGAGTTAAATAATAATATTAAAAATGATCATTTTCTTTACAGAAGATAAAAAATTAATTGACTATTGATTATAAAAAGCTTATAAATAAAACAAAAAGAATTATCAGATAATATTTTAGTTCATGCATTTTTTTTATTATTTCAGTTTTCATGTTGTAGTTTTTTCCTCTTAATGCATAACTTATTTGTCGACTAAAGCCCATTATTAAGTATTCTTGTTTCTTTTTCTGGGTTGGCCATACCACACACTTACATTTTAACATTTATTTATGGCATAAAGAATTCGCCATGTAGTTTGGACTTTTTATGCTTTTCACCTAAGCCGCTTAGGTTTTTTATATTCTTTGTGGGTAACGTTACATTGTTTTTTACTTTATATATTTTTTTTTATTGTTCCTGTCGTCAATTTATAGCAACAAATTTTTTAAAATGCGTGTTATAAAATAACATTACTATTTTTCAACAAGTTACTACTCCATTTTGGAGAATAGCAATAATTACTAACATATTTTTTCCTATCACATATTGAAGAGTTGATTAATGCTGGTTCAACTGGATATAAATTCTAATTAATTATCCATATTTGTATAGAATCAATTTTAAATTACGTACATAACAGTGTTAATTTAATTGCACTTGATTCTACTAATGAATAATTATTTTATAAATTTAAGATTTAGTAATAACTAATGTAAATGTTTTTCTTGTTTATAGCGAATAATAATTACCATCATAAAAAGCAAAATTAAACTAATATCTTAAAAATTACATAATAGCAAATGCATAAATGTTATTCATCTGTAACAGTGTATGTGATACAGAGAAATACCTGTATCCTGTAATGAATAGCAAACTCGTCTCCAGTTGACTACGTGTAGGTAAAGTTAATTAATGAAATGTAATTTGCTTTATGTTAGCAGGCTACACATATAAAATACACATATACGAAAGTGGTATAGTGTGAACAAGGCTTATTACGTACACTCATCTTCAAAATTAGACTACACTTATCGGTATGCTAATGTAAGTTTATTTGACATTATAAAATGATTGCGCGATAAAATCATATTTGTTAATAAAAGAAAAATTTTGAAATTGGAGTAAAAATATTCATACAGATTCTATAGTAAGTAAAATAAACAACGCAGATTCCCCTTCTGGTCGTTAAGCGACTGGCAACTCCGCCTAAAATTCGCACAAAACTATTGATTGACCATTATGTACTTGTTCCTTTAGACAACTCGTTTTTTAGTTGTTTTTTTTTGATAAATATATTTGTTTGTATCTATTACATATCTTAGAATAAATATATTAGTCACTTGCATACATTTGCATCAATCTTCTTTTGAACGCCATACGATAAGTAGTAAAAACTATATACCTTACAAATAAAAATAGATTTTGGTTATAATTTTTATGATTTTAGATTGTTATCACCTATGTGCACTGCGTACTCAACTGAGCAAAATTGCGGTGAATATATCAAACCTATTATTAATGTACTGAATAATCACTAGTGCGCGCATGCGCAATAGATCAAAACAAATATTGTGTTGAAAACAAGATGAAAAGGAATACAGCGACAACTGTGCGCGAGTATAATAAACAAGCAGAGAGCACAGGTCTGCCAATTAAGAATCCAACGTAACTTCTAATTTACCCTCGACGGGAACAAGGTGCAGATTCATCCTAGATTGTATGGCATTAAATTTAATTCAGTTGCCAACACCCAAAAGAATAGTATCTCTTTTCGAGAGATTTATTTTGTTCTAACAAGATTAGAAAAATTGTTTTTGGACACCTTTTATATATAAATGGAATGTTTCAAATTTTAAATAGATTTAACTGATGAACAAACTAATATTATTGTTATAATAAATACATCATATGGAAAAACGGCAAATCATTAATCAAACTGATGTTACTATATACATGTTTTACACAATCAAACTTGATATATTGTTTTAAATTCGAATGCAAAGTACATAGGAATGTTTGCACGTGAGGCAACACAAACCAAAGGGGATTTAAAATTTATTATACCTACTGCGTCTGTGTGAGAACGATCTAACCATTAATCTCACACCTGCCCAGAATAAACCATTCCGGGTGCTAGTACGCGCACTTGTATGGTATAGAATTAGTGTACAATGGGGGGCGTTGAGAACTAACGACTTTTTACACACTTCAATATTAATCTCACAACATTTTTTGTGACCTATATATAGTATATACGCTATATTAACATATATTAAAATACGCGCAATTTAACTTCGAGCTCAGGACTACAGTCTCCATCCCCCAATCTTTACCTGTCGTTGTGTTGGTAGTTGGTTCATTTTTCATATCTTTCCTACTATTATTTAATTCATTTTCTATAAATATAGCATTGTTACATAGATATTTCATTAATTGTACTCTACAATTTTAGTACGCTATATGCTCTATAACTAGAATGGCAATCAAGAAATGAAACATTAAATTAACCGTTTTACGAATTTCCAATATTGTCACAATTAAAAACTGCAAAGCTATTGATCTCCAAGGACCCTATAAACCTATATACGCCTCTAAAGCCATTCAATCGGTTAATTAATCAGAAGTAGTTTAATATTTAAGTAGATTATTTTAGCAATTAATATCAACAATTTAACAAACTATTATGTAAGGATTTGCTAAACTATGTTTAGTGTTCAACGTCTTTGATATAACTGGGTTTTAATCGAATTTGAAAAGTTGATAAAACCATAACTATTTCTCTTTGTTGATTTCGTTTACAGCGGAAATCAAACCGATTCACAACACTTCAATAAACTGAAAATTGCACTAGAATCCCATTTCCTGCTCTGAATCGAGTGCATTGTGCAAATTAGATAGATAAAACCAACGATATCCTATTTCAAATATCATATCGTTCTACACCAAATTCATATTTGCTAAAAATGACAAGTATTGCACAGATTTTAAAATCTTTCTCTGTAAGCTATGTAAATGAGATACTGCATGATATTCCCATGTACTTCTGTGTATGTGCAGATATTTACCCGGTTGCCTGGCAACGTATCATTCCATTGCTTTACACGTAAATGAAATTGCTTTTAACACTTTTGATGTGCCATAGAATATATATTGTATATTAGACTTTGCTAATTTTTGGCTTTCTTTTATTTTTTTATATATACATATATATATATATATATATATATATATATATATATATATATATATATATATAAATATATATATATATATATATATATATATATATATAAATATAAATATATATATATATATATATATATATATATATATATATATATATATATGTATGAATTTTTTTATGTTTACATGAAAATTTATAACTCAGTTTATTCAGCCCATTTACATAAAATAGTTAAAGGAAAAGTGGTTTTACATTTAGTAACTAGAAATTAAGTTAATGATTAAATCTTCTGCAAATAACTCGAAACAAGGTCTAACAAAATTTATTGCGTATATAAAGTTTTCATTCTTGAAAATATTAGCAAAAGTTTTTGCGTTACATGCTACGCTACCTACGTGGATGGTAAACATACATCTAAAATACGATGCCTTGCCTACATCTGCATACGTAATGAATTAAACTTAGTAAACGAAAACATGTCGTTTACTCATGTGGAACAAGACCTAACCTATTTGACGTCCTCTTAACTTCTAAGCAAAACTTTGAGCAGTACTCAACCAAAGAATATTCACGAAGAAACTCTTGTTGCAGTGTAAAATTGGCGCTCTTAAATTTTATGTTACGTTCGTACAAAAGTTTTAGTTATTTATTACATCAAAAAAATGTATGCATATATTTTATTGAAATCGAAAATTGTTTTCCATCACATGTTTGCTATATTTTCGTTATATTATGATTATATTAAATTCCCTAAGCATTTACAAAAATATGACTCATATTTTAAGCGACATTTTCAACATTCCTAAGCTTATATTTGACATAATAGATAATTTTGCTTTCCTAAATTCTTGAAAATATTTACTCATATATACGAGAATATATGATCTCTCAGCCTGCAAATTTATTCTGTAGTATACTCTACTACCAAAAACACAAACAGAGAAACCACTGAAAACTTCTGAATCGTTTGTGAGTATTTGCGATAACAATACGAAATTTTCTGAAAATAAGAGTTTTAATTTCAATACGCTGTGATATATCGTATCGAACAAGTTTCACAAAGTTTGTTAAAACAAACAAAATGGCAGACAACCTCAATATTTTTACAATCCCTATGGAGTTGTTGATTATAGGAGTAAATGGTTTCATGAATTTAACAATGTTAAATATTGAGTGTATTCAAAATGTCATATTTTTCCAAACGTAGTTCAAATGACCAAAATTTACAAATTTCAAATCAAAAGTCATTTTTAGTTAGATTTTATTTAATAATATTTAGAAATAAATTGAAGTAATACAAGTAAATATAATGTCAATATATACCATGCATACGTAAAACAATTTTACTTGTTTAATACGGTTTTCCACTACTCGGTCGGTTAGCTGACGGAAATTTTAACCACGTTCGTTACGTCCACATTAGCCAACTTACCGCAACAACCATCTAGTACCTAGCGAACAGTTAGAAGCAACTAAACTCGGTCGAATAGATATTTATATCTGTAAATTATACGAGATATCCCGCTGTGGTTTCATATTTCACAGCAGGTTCCAGTGAAACAGATATGAACGGAATATTATTACGCGTTTTATGATTCGTGAATATGATTATCATAGTACACAAACCATACTGTTTAATATCAATTTACATGGCTTACAATTATTTAAAATTCGGTCTAACAAAGCGATATCATCAATAATTAATGTTTTACTTCGCATTAATTGTTTGAAATATCAGCTGGTGTTGACACAGTCTTAGATTTGTATTTATAAGATCACGAGTATAAAATCAGCTGCTAAGATTCGGACGCAGCATTGTTACAGTACTAAATCATAAGGTTTAGTACACGTCTAGCGGAGCTACAAGTCAACCCAGGATTTACTACGGATTACGTATTAAAATACACCAACATATTAACAATGCCATGTGATATACGTGCTTTAAACTAACTTATTCTTTCTTGAAAGTCGTATTTTCGTTTTGTAGGATAAACTTCTTGTCGGGAACAACAGTTATTTATATATTTTCTGTTTCAAGGAATAACTAGGTTAGACTGTTTATGACAGCATGATAGTTTTATTGGAGTTGATAGTTTTGGAAAAAGAACGCTTGAGTATTGTTATTATTCAAGTTTCTTTCTTTAAAAAGAATAAAAATTCGTTTGAAAATTTATTAGAACTTTTTTTGTTTCCTCAAAGTAATCATTTAAAAATCAATTGATTTAATATCCTTCTTTACTTACGAATGCAACTACAGTTAGTATCGCATTTTATAACGATTCACTTTAATGCAAAAAAAAACAAACACTCGAACGTTGTTTTTTTTTTTCTTCAAAATACTGAAGATGCCAAACTTCATGCATTATGATTGCATTTTCTGGAACTTCTTCCTGTACGCTTCCTGTATGCTAGTCCTACAACGAAGAGTAGAATTTTAGTTATCTGAAAATATGTTACGTCATTACATAGAAAACTATAATCGAGCGACTTACAGATCTGAACAAATAATATAAGAGAAAAATGTTTCAAGATGATTTAAAACTTGTTTTATTACTAAAAAAACAACTATTAATTATATAAAGATATGAAACAATAGTACTATTACGATAAACTTGAATACAAAAACTAAAAAATGTTAATTGATATATCAAAGTGTACTGAAAACGAAAAGTGTTTGATAGAATCACAAAACAACAATTTTTGTTTGTTATTTGTTTCTGTTTCTATGATATATACACTCAAATCACACAAACAGTGTAACAGCTTCATTGTAACCAATTACTAAGGGCTGAGATAAAAGTTAAATTAACTACCCACATAATGTGAATTCCAGATAAACATCCAATATAAACGTTTTGCACAAAAGAAGAGAATGACACAGCGAACGAGTGAGCTAGCTGATAGGTTTGTTCGTAGTCACACAGAATCATTCTCTCTCCTCTGATCCCGTTCAATTCCATGGAAAACAGTTGAAGAACGCTTAATTGGAATAGCGTTTTTACAGAAACACGCAACTGTTGAGGAAAATTCACTGTTCAGTAGCAATGTTAAAACAGCGCAATTTGTATCTTTGTTTTAGTGGATGTAATAACATTTAATTTAATTCATTAGATTCTCTTCAGTGATTGTAATGATGAATAAAATACGTTAAATGAAAACGTAAAATGATTGCAATTTAGTGAAATAAAAAGTTATCACACGCATTAGTTACCTCAAGCTACTTGTACAGAGTTACCAAGTTTTTCAATTTCCTTAAAGAAGTTAAACTCCTTCACAAAAGACGGGGATATCATTCGCTTCAGTGCAAAAATGTACCAAACTTTTTTAAATAAATCTGAGTGCACCAGGTAAAGTCCCACAGGATATCGCTATAAGCTTTTCATAAAAATTTGCATATAAATTTGTATATAAATTTATAACCTTGTAACAAGGCATATGTATATACAGATTTATGCTAGCCACAATTTAAGAAGAAAGCATGTTATACAGATGACCGAAAATAGCTGAGACTAATCTTGAAATACACCCACGCTACCAGCATTGCTTATTCTCGCAAAATTATTTCGATAACAATATAATCTTATTTTATATACTGCATACTTTTATTTGTTTTCTACTTTTTCTTTTCTGTCATCGAGCTGTGCCGCTCTTTCTTCTGCACATTTCAATCATACATCTATTGTTTGGAGTTCTATACTTGTTGTACAACTTTCATAATAATAATCAGCTAACTGTTAAACTTTATTTAGATATTAAGTATATTAATGATAAACGTTTGATAAGCATAATATTATTACGAAGGTTATTAGTAATTCTAAATGCTATTACAAAAACAATACTACATGTCGAACATCTCTTCAAATCGTGTGTTAAGCAACGATTAACCCAACAGTAATTATATATTTAAAGCAAGTACTAGGTAAATGTCGAGTAAATAAAATTGATAGTGATATGTTCGACATGGTACAGTCAATGCATGTTCTGTGTACCACTAACTCAAATAGCTTATCAAATATTTATACATATGTGTTTTATTATACTTTAGAAAATGTATTTTTTGCGATGATGTATCTAGAATCTATCGACAGTAATATAAAAGCATTGACAACAAAGTGTTGTGCACGAAAGCATGTTTGTTCTTGTTATTTTATGTCAAATCACTTTAACAATTTCAATGCAAGCTTTCGAAACGACAAGTACCAAACCAAGTTGTATCATGAAAATTGTAGAACATTACTTTACCGAATGGTCTCCAATCTCTATATTTACTAATTCTAGTAAAGATAACACAGTACTAGAAGATGTTTATAAATCTGAGAATCACGTTAAGATATTGAGAGATTTTAATGAATTCAAAGTTGATTTCACTGAAGTACGGAAGAAATACGCTATATTAATAGCAGAAGATTTGCAGTACTTCATTTCGCAACAGAAACAAATAGATAAACTAGCATTATGGAACGCCAGGTCAAAATATATTTTTTACACACTTAAAAACTCTAAAAATATGTTGCAAGAATTTGTTAATATGGTTTGGAATATTTATATCATTAATGCAATTGTTTTAATGCCTGGAGAAGAAGCTGATGATATCATAAACATATATTCTTGGTTTCCATACAAAGGAGACAATTGTGGAATGGCAGTACAAGCTGAGTTAGTTGAAACTTTTACTAACGGAAATTTTGGAACCAACGTCACGTTATTTCCAAATAAAGTACCAATGGATATGCATGGTTGTCCTGTGCGTATTCGTGTTTTAATATGGCCACCATTTGTATTTTTACCTGAGAACGTAATAATTGAAGATGGAAAAGTTTTGAACATCACCGAAGGCATTGAAGTACAATTAACAATGGCGATAGCCAAAGTTGCAAATTTCACTATACAGTTTACAACATCTCCAATTCCACATGACTGGGGTTTAGCAACTAAAGATGGAAATACAACTGGAACTATAAGAGCTTTAAAATATAAACAAGCAGATATAGGTATGGGTTCATTTGGACCAACCACGGAGCGAAGAATGTATTGTGACCATTCGGCGTGTCACTTGCAAGAGCAGCTTACTTGGTGTGTTCCCAAAGCGCAGATGGCGCCGAGATGGAAAAACTTATTACAAACATTCCAACTTACTGCTTGGTTTATGATGATTTTAACTTATATTTTTGTTTCAATCATTATATGGTTCTTCAGTAAATGTCAACCTATAGATGAATCGACATTTATCAAAGCACAGAATAGTTTTTTGTATAGTTTTGCCACGTTTTTGGGATTGTCAGCCAATGATACACCAAGAAAGACTTCTGGACGTATTTCATTTTGTATGTGGCTGATATTTGGCTTACATTTCGTTGTAGCTTATCAAGCTAAGCTAATGGGTGTTCTGTTGAGACCAAGTTATGAAGCACAGCTATCCACCATTGAAGAAGTACTAAACAGCGGTATGAAATACGCTTTGTTGCCAACACACAAACGATTCTATTCCAATGTAGATGATTGGCGAGTGAAAACAATCGTCAGAGATTGGACAGACTGTAATGATTCAGATGCATGTTTAAAGCGTATTGCTTATAACCGGGATTTTGCGTTATGTACTTTAAAACAACATGCCCTTTTCGAGTCCTTGAAATATTTGGATTCCGAAGGCCAGTTGTTGGTATATTGTATCCCTTACGTAACTTACGCCTCTGAATTATACATGACCAAAGGATACCCACTAAAAGATCGAATTGATAAGCTGATTTATCGTGTACGTAACAGTGGGTTGATGTTTAAGTGGCAACGAGATATTGATAGAAGATGGCGATTGAAATATAGTCATGAAATGGCAGCTTCTGATGACGTAGAACAAGTTTTAACAATATCGCATATGCAGGGAGCATTTGCAGTGTGGATAATTGGAATTTGTACCTCTGTACTGGTGTTTGGAATAGAAAAAATATATTTTAAATTAAAAATCACACTACCATCATTTAAAGCAGATAAAAATGAATCTGATGGCGTACAAATATTAAAATTTTAATGTGTAGAAATACATCTTGATAATTATCAAATAATATGAATAGAGTAGTGTTATTAAATCTCTCGATGGAGCAGTTGATTCATTCTCAAAATAACTGTTGTAAGTTGTTGTAATGATTATTCACTATCCTTTGTACAAGTTAAGAATTGCTTTCAACTAAGTGCATCCGTTTTTTCTTTTTCCGCGACAACTGTTGAAACAATAACTAGAAATTTTATTAAATTTTACAGAAATATATTTAAATAATATGTTGTATTGATAAATGGTTATTTCAATTGAAATAAATAGCACTTGGTTTTGTTCACAGATATGTTTATTATCGTACGACGCGTTTCAACTTTGCGGTCATCTTCAGGTGGTTATGGTTATTTTGTGAATAATTTTAAATGCTTCAGACAAAACAACATTGTGTGATTGTAATTGAATTAGTATTTTTTATAAATTTTATTGGGCACTAACTAATAAAATTGCATTTATTTTATGAAATATAAAAATATATTATAAAACTCGGGCAAACCATTCGTAAACCGAACATTAATATTTCATCGTAGCACCATTAGATAAAATAAAAATATCATATTGCATGCCTTGTTAGATTTTATTATTAGTAATTATGTTATTAAATACTAAACACGGTATGTTTGCAAATGCACGAAAAGCATTGACGGTGGCGTATTTAGGAACATTCTAATATCATGCAAATCACCACCGTAAAGTTGGCTCCATTTATTGTAGCACTAATCAAATCAATAATTATAATCGTTAGTGCTTATTGTTTATATTCAATAAATTATGATAATCAATTTTATACCGTTTTGTAGCTATTTTTACGCAAACACCTCGATTTTTTTTTGTATATTAATTTGTGATTGTATTATAATTTGAATTTTTATTAATAATCTCCATAAATGTTCCCAACTGAAATATGCTTTCAAAAAGAAGTGAATTCAACTCGTATATGATACATACGCATCGCTGAGTAAATATTTGCGATTTTAATTGGTGTTCGTCCAACCACTAATCAATCGGCGAAACGTCAATCAACTCCGATAATAATTCAATAGCATTGAATCTGTGTTATCCATTGCCGCTTGTTGCCACGTGTCACATGTAATAAGAGAGAAATAACATGTTTTAGGCTGACATGATATTTGTAACAAATATGTACATATGTGCAATTGCGCATGGGTGTTGTACGGTTGTGATTCGTGATCACGGTTAGCAACCAAATTCTAATACCTAGTACAGATAAAATTTTATTGATTCAATGCATTGTTTATTCCATGATTTGATTTGAATTATTTAATATTCAATCAGGAGGTATAATGGAAATAGTTATCTCCAAAATTATGTTTAACGGAATTATCGCCATTTTAAAAATGTATCATCTTATAAAAGAAGGGTTATTACACCACTTACATTAGACACAAATATCTTTGGTAAAAATAAACAACGATTCGGCTCCATTTGAACCAAAAAAAAATTGATTAAATATTTAGGAAATATTCTAAAAAGTATATAAATATTTAATGGTTTGCCTATAAGTATAATTGTGTAATCAACATGTATTGATTAATAAATAAATTTGTTGAAAAATAACTTGTGGTTTGTTAACAAAGGGAAGTAATCTCAATTCGCTTAAAATTTGAAATTTCATTTTATCAATTCTTTAAAACGAAATTTCGAATCTTTAGTTAAATAATATTTCAATTGGAGTGATCAATAAAGGAAAATTGTCCTCGGATTTTGTTCTTTATTCATAGTATAGCAAATTTTCCATATTGGCTATCAATTTTACAGCATTAAAATATGTACGTAAAAGAACCAATTTCGGTTAACAACGTGTCAGTAATTCAAATAATTTTCAGTACTATTATGTCCTTATGTCATACCTCACAACTTAGTATATCATTAAAACTTGTGCAATACTTATAACTTTGTAGGTATAACATTTATTTTGCCATTAAATTCTATATCAAATAACTTAATTTTTGCAACCTTTTGACAAACTTTTTGAAATTGTACTCATAAGTCTTCTCGAAACTTTCTACATCTATAAATCCCGATATCCCGTTCTAATAAAGAAATATTTGTGTCGACAATACCAAAAAAATATATAACAAGAATCTCACTGATTTAATCATAAACTTTTAAACCAGTACAGATAACAACAAACTTTACAAATGCCATATTGATCAAAATTCCCTTGAATATAAAAAGAGGTTTTATAAAATTCTAATGTTTAATATTGTGTACGGAAAAATGCGTAATGTATTCAATTTGATATGTTAATCCACCTGATATTTACTTTTGGTTCGCGAAGTTACGCATAAATATAACTGGTTGAAGTTTTACCCAAAAGTATAAACTTTTTTCATCAGAAACAGTAAATGGGATTTAAAAAAATATGAAAGTTGCAAAACTGAATGCAATTTGTACTAAATTTAAAAATAAGAAAAACAAATTATATTTTAAAAAAAGCATTGGTGAATACTCACACCAATGAACGAAATAAGCATCACATGGTGGATAGACACCGTGGTTGTCATAGTTACCCGTTTCGCGGTTAACTTCTATACAGACTAGACTAGAGAACCCTGCGGTTTAGTTAGAAATATTTGATAAACGATGCTTCCTCCAACCAACGAATCGTGCATAATGTAAACACGTTATACGTTTTTATTTATGTATAATTTGGTGTGGGTGTATGTGTGTGTTACTTGGCATCGCTGAGGAAAGTCAATTTTCCGCAAACCGCTGAAACTTTTCTCATGATTTTCTTTTTTGTTCTTTTATTTCTTGTATGTGAATGCCTCGGGTTCAGCGGTTCAGGTTACTCTATACTCCACAACGTCTTCTGCTATTCCACGAAGATATTTATTGGTGAATTATTGGTTTCAATTTCACAAATGTATTTTATCTGTTTTTGTTTTTTTACGTTTTATAAATCTTTTTCTCTTTTTTTTCAGTTTTAACGATAGATCAGGTTTTCTCAAATACGCAAAAATAAACGTAGATAAAATATATATTTAAATTTTTTGGTTTCGTTCATAAAATAGCAAAATTGATCAATTATTATTTATATTCGGTTACAAAAGCTTGCTTAACACATGCAGTTTTATTTATTACAATATATATTATGTATATAAATAAAATTGACGTATATTCTAAATTTAATGAAAATAGTTTAAATCAAAACTTCATCTTCATTAAAGGTTCAAAGGGTTCACAAACTTTTGTATTAAAGCTGAGTTTCTATGTTTTTCTATTTCTAGTTATAACTTATATCATCAGTTCACTTAGAAGGTGTCAACACTAATTATATTTACTCTTACACAATAAATGTTAAAGGGTGTTTCAGTAATACACAGTAACATATATATTGTGCAAAAATATAATAGCAAAAAGAATATAATATTTAAAAACAACTTTAAGATAAATTCATATAATTAAAATCAAACAAAAAAGAAGTTTACCTTCTTACCATTAGTTTAACGACATGATTTAAACATTTTTATTATTATACAGCATAGATCAAAATAAATGTATATACTTAAATTGTCCCAAAAAGTAAATAACAAAAATTTCTCATTTTATACAATGCTTCACATACCAATCTTTTTATATACCAATGGTTCTTAGAGGAAAGGGCGAATTTTCTGCAAGAATCCTCTTGTAACCTATTAAAATACTAAAGGGTTCATCAATTTTCAAACAAATTATTTAAATCATATTTACAAAACTAATAAATGAGACTTTCAAAAATATAGAGATTTATATTTATTATATATAAAGTTATAAACAATAGGTAATAATTTAGCAACATACTATTACTATACAGCTTCATTTTGGTGTGATAATTTAAATTAATTATTTGAAAAGCATAATTAAAGTAACTGAGCTGGAAAGTAATTAAAGATGAGAGATAGCGTCGTCATGATTCAAAAAGAATGAGTGTGCATTGTATTATACTTTTTTAATTAATTTCCTCCTGCTAAAGTTTTCAAAAGTTAAATGTCATGACAAAATTGTTTATTCTTTATATTTAAACATAACTGCAATTTATCAATAATAGAAAATAATGTTTAGATTCAACATTCAAATAAATAACACAAGTCAAACATGTATTTTCCTTTCATTATTCACATAATAAAGCATGTGACTTCGAGCCAGAAGGTAATTTGCGTTCATGATAAAATATTAGAGAGAACTATACCTTTCTTGGTCGTTTCAAGTTCGGTCGGTAATCGCTTGACTGTTTTACCGACCACCAACTTTCCCAACACCCGTTACACAGTAATTTGTAATACTGCCAGCACGAGTGCGAGCCGGCTGCTCGAGCTTTTAAAAAATTTATCCTCAGAACTTTTTTCATTGTATCGCTATCTTTGCATTACATGTTTCACGGTTTCAAATGACCTTGCCTGGTAATAAAATTACGCACAAGCACAGCTATATTTTTCTGGAAATATATTAAGGACGACGAAACACTTTGATGTCGAGACCATTCGTTACGTAGAGAAAGTCAAAGCTTTTAAAGTGATATAATTTTATTTCAAGATCCCAAATTGAAATGTTTGTATCATAACACTACGAGTATATATCAACCATTTAAAGAAGTACTTTTGTACTCCTATCCATTTTATTTTTAATTCCTTTCTAATTTCGATTAGGCGGGTATAATTCAATTTAATCGTATTAGCTGATAAGCAATGAACGTATACGTACAAATAATGTTACTTGGTGGTTTAAATGGTATGATGATCGTTGGTCTATGCATGGCCGAGTCTATGTCGTACGCGTGTTCATGGTTAAGATAGGGTGGAAAGTTGGGAAATCGAAAAGGGTCGTAGGATAATTTATTGAAAATGAAATTAAACAGTGTAATAAGAAAAGCAGCTTAGCGAAAAGGAGTAAAAGACAATCAGGCTAGCATGTTTTCGCGCACTGAAGTTGACTAGATAGGGTCGTTTAGCAGAAGACGTATTGTGTTATTTACGCTTTGGTGCGTTTGAATAGTGAACACCCCAGGCACAAAGCACCGGAAAAGTTTGTGAGGCATTGTAATTACTTATTTGTTTAACATTTGTCACCCTACTTAATTGACATTTAAATGAAATTGTTATATTGAAAGTTAGTGCCATGTATTTTATAAAGATAAATGCACGAACATTTTTCATGGTCTCGTCACGAACTGAATTTATATGTAGGTCGAACCACTAAACGTCCGTGCACTTTACGCTATACTCCTTCCTTATATACACACTTTAAATTCTCGCTTTATATTTGCATCTCGATAAGTTGACCCGTTAACACTATACTCAACTGCATTTTATTTTGTGCATTAACAACTATATTTATTGGAAAAGTTAATCGTGTGTATGTATGTAAACTTTAATTACAAGCCTTTTAACAACAAACAATAATTTCCTTGGTTGCTGACAGTTAAACTACATAAAACCGCATATACTAAATAAATAAAACAAAGGTTTTGATGTTTGTGGTAAACTTTGTATGTAGGTAACTATTTATTTAGTCCCGTACAAATAAATGAAAGTAAAAAAACACAGGGTTTCAAATAAATCCTGTCTAATCTCTCCGAATGAGGGGCCTGGTAATGATTCTTTTGGTTTCACAATGGTTCATTTGAATTTTTGTTTGGTTAAAATCTTTTTGCAATTCTGAACACGTAATCTATCGGTGTGTTCTACGGTTCCACTTGAAATCTAATTATTATCCGTTTTCAATACTGCTAATGCACTGATGAATATCTTGGACGTATAATGGAAATGATAATTCTTGTTGAAGCAGTAATTTATTCATTTCAAATTAAGGTTGACGTCCAGTAATAATTTGACTTTCGGAAGTATTTTAAGATTCAATTCGGTATTCCTTTTAAATATCGTAGATTATGTATGTATGATAATTTATACTACATAGATAAAATATTCGTCGAATATATTATTCATTCAACATTTTTGAAAAGCATTCGTTGTATGTACGAGTACTGTATTGAGTTTTTGATTTATTTCAATTCAATCATCAAATCGTCCCAGTATGACATAAAATGTTGCATCGCTGATATACGAACGTGACAATATATAGTCATAGAAGTGACAGCGGAAACGTAGATATAAGAAAAGTCAGTATAGGCGACGCTATACGAAAACACGAGATCATATAAAAGAAATGTATCCAATATCGTACTTGCCTAGAAAGGTGCGCGATGTCGCGTGATGTGCATCAATGAAGAATAGTTCGTAAACTAGTTTTATAGCAAAATGTTCTCATATTTTATGTGACGTACTTATTTTTCTTGATATGTGAAGTAAGAAGTCTTGTAATCACGAAGAAAATCGATTTCGAGATTTTAACGGAAATACTCCTTTTGACCTATCCTGAAGTGAGTCTGACTATGTTTGGACTAGTGACTGTCTGTGTGCGTGTGCGTGCGTGTGTGTGTGTGTGTGTGTGTGTGTGTCAGAGAGAGAGATATACAGCAATAACTTGAAGGTTGAAGGTAAAATTATGAAAATTTTAACTTATGGTTTGTATATAGCTAGCAAAAAACTTTTTATTTTTGTAAAGAATATTGAAACCGGAAGTGCATGTTTACTCTAGTAATTTTATGCGGTTTCTGCAATATCTCCGAAACGACTGCACTTACACTAAAAAAGTAGATGTGTATGTTTCTTTCATACCCAACATTCACATACACCAACTATTGTAAAAATATATTCCTAGATATTACAATTTAAAAAAAAAGTAATGATACATTTATAGCATTGAATTTTTTTGTACATTGTAATCATGAGATACTTAAAATTCAGGAAGATGCCTCATGCATCACTAATGAAATATAATTTAAAAACAGCATTAATTAAAAGGTTATAGTTTCCAATAGACTGAGTCCTACAATAGCTAATCACAATGTACAAGGTTGGTATCCCCAATATTAGGACCTTTGGTATGCAAAGCTACATTCTTCTACTCTATATTTATATCTATCAAGGATTTCGATAAACGTTCTCTCGTGGGATGGCAGCACGGGAAGTAAAGGCGCCCGCTGTGCCTGCGAAATCGGTAATGTTGAGAACCGACATATCGATCGATTGAACGGTATTGGTTGATTATATATGTGTATGGGTATGTGTGTGTTTGTCATGGCCTCTTTGATGCCCGTTGACCTATCAGTTTTCGGAACTGTGCCATCCAAACCGACCCAGTGTTTTCTGTGCCAAATAACTTTCACATCGTTATGCAATTAAATGTGTTTTTTACTTTTTCGAATTCAAATCAATCGAGTTGAAATTTTAACTCGACTTGATTGATTTCTGATACTAAATTCGATTTCGTGCATAGTACCGACACGCGATTATAGTCTCTATAGAATCAGCCTTACTAAAGTGATTATTTTATAAATGCAAATATACGCACTACGGTTGCATAAAAAAGTAGTGATTGTGCTATTAAATAGAACTTTCGTCATAATTTTCAAAAACCACCTCAACTAAATGAAAATTTTATTAAACGAATAGCACTGAAAATATATAATTACAAATCAAATTAAACCATAGACTGATTTTTCCCAACTCGTTTATTTTTAAGCAATTTGAAATTTATAAATAAAATTCGATTTCTATGTAGATAAGAGTAAATAAAAATAGATTGTGTTATTTTTTTTTCATTTTGTATAAAAATAAATTAGTAATGTAATACTCAGACTTCAGACTTCAAATATGTGCTTTCACAAAATTCGCATCGTCAATATTGTATATAAAAAACTCAATCCAATCTAGTTAGTATTCCAAACACGTAAAAGAGGAGACATAGCTCCTTGGCCTTTTTTCTTTTGCTACTTACCGTACGTTCAGTTGTCGTGGTGCATGCATATAATATACTATCGTTCAATAATCGCAATGCATTAGTGTATTTCGTCATATCTTCCAGTCATACCTTCTCAACAAACACGTACATTTGTAATAATAACAGCTCGCGATATTTCCACGCTCATATAAATGTTTTACGCTTGATACACATTCACTCTGGCATAGCTTCAATCAGATCATTTAAAGCTGAGCAATTCAAATACGTCAACATTTCTGTAGATAAAATGTATTTTCATACGAATATAATTTTTTTTTTGTAAGATTTCAACTGATTCCTAGTCATTCTTACTTTTTTATACGAAATAATAATTGCTGGTCAAAATATTACAAACACAATAAGAAAGGCTCGCCAGGCATAAATTGTAAAAACTTTACATACTTCAACTTCAAAAATTCATATCTTTAAATATATCAGTGTTATCAATCTCATTTAGATCAATAGTTAAATATTATAGGAAACTTTCATTAAAAATATAATTTTTTTTGAGTAATCAACCGTAATTCAAACCAAATAAAATCTTAAATAAGATACGAAAATTTAAAAGTAAAATATGTTATTGATACTATCCACGAAGCTTAAGGTGATCAAAGCATTTTAGGTAATACAATTAAAAACGCGTTAAAGCGCGTAAATGTAAGCATTTGCAAATTTTATAACGACTTTGTGTAAACGACCATTAATTTTAGTGATTAAAATAACCCATAAGTAATATTGCAATTTGCATATAATTATAACTGGGATTTGTGAATCGGTTAATATAGATTATAAACTAAAAATAAATTAGGAAAGATATATATATATATATATATATATATACGTATATTAATAAATTTTTATTTGATTTTCAACTCTTAACATTTTATCACTCAACTTTACTTAAAGTAAACTTTGATTTAAGTTAAATTCACTCCTTTCTCGATATGGTCTTCGTTTTTTTTCGTTAACACGCTGGCAATGTACAAGTTTTAATCTGAGCTTCTTTTTCGCCAGTTAAACATCCACCTCCGATACAATGCCGCCATCTTGTCAGCTTACCAACACCACATGTTACCGTACAAGGGGTCCATGCACCCCAATGATCCCACACTTTCGCCTTACTCACCCCACGTTTCCTAGCCATCTTATACGGAAATATCATGTTCTTTCCACTTAAGTGCAGCACAGATTTTAGAGATTCATCTCGCGTTAAACCTATCAGTAGGTTTTGTTCCGTTAATATAAAGAATGAACCGAATGTTAGGATAATAAAAATGATTGATTTTTGACACATTTGTGCAGCTGTTATTTTAATTGCCAGGCTATCTGTTTCAAATAATTATTAATTACGATTTGCAAAATTTTGTACTGTAATTTATCATTTTTGCTCTGAACCTCTGTTAATATAAATTTCATAGAATGAATTCCAATGAAAAAGATCGGGTAAAAGTGAGTCTTAGGAGGGCCACTGACGTATGTCAAAAAAAAAGCATAACCGCTGAAGGATAGTTCCAGATAGTTCATCGAAAGGGTTTTCTTGATCTGCCCCCCCCCCCACGGCCAAAAACCTAATCCTTGCCCTGGCTTAAGGGGCAAATCACATCGTAGGGTATACTTTCAGTGTATTTCGTTGGCAACTGGTTAGCAACTGTCAGTGGCCCTCCTAATACTCACTTTACCTAAAGATCGTTGTGAGAAATAAGATGATATTATACAGATTGAACTAGGTTTCGTACGACCAAGAGATGAGAGGCACTACGGTAACATGATTCATAATGGTAGTTTAATAAATATTTTTCTAAATAACAAAGTGTGACAGAAACAAAAGAAGAAAGTGCCATTAGCTCAAATTGAAAACCATTTTCTTAATATACCTACCATTGGCTTCTGACTAATAGATTAGCTACTACTGAAGCAACTTCAGTCATTCCAGTATCTCTTGAGAAAGTTATCAGACATAAATGTTTTCATATACAACTAAAGAACTATATAAACTACATAGTATTACCATATAAAATTTATTTTTATTATCTATGTACATATAAACAAAATATTAACTCTTTCCGTTGTTATTACTTTCTTATACGAATGTATATAAGGAAGTATTGTAATCATAAAAATTACAAGTTTTAGCAATCACTGAACTTTTTAAACAAAATGCATCTTTGGTTATCTCATTATCATTTTTTAGTACAACAATATGAAAAGTGACACAACATGTGAACATAAACGTTATCTTGGATTTGAAGAAAATGCACATGTCAAAGACAATGATTTGTTTTAAAAACAATTTTAAGCAAATGTAAATCATTCGAATTATTTTTTTGACGAAGAAATATTTTGAGCATTTTTTTAATTTTAATAAATGTTTTTATGAATTATCTTTGCAGAACATTTCAACATCCTACACGACGATAATATAGTTTCTACAATCTTACACTTAGTTTGACTGTATTTTATGGTGAAATAAACTAATATATATTTTACCGGAATTACAGTTAATTATATTTTATTAATTGGTTATACATGTGTTATTATAAAATTAAAATAATATCTTTTTTAATTTCTGGATCTTATTCAATTTGTATGTTTTCATCATCTTAAGGAAATTATAGGGAGTCATTCTATTCAACATACTTTGTACATCGTCAGTGATTCTTTTATTTTTTAAGTCTTTTTTAATTGGGATACTTACTTTATACCTTTCGATTTCATCTCTTTTTTTGTTGCTTTTTGTTACATCAGGCTTCTTTTTTGCTGTTTTACCTAAACAATTGATAATATTGATAAAACATTACGTATCTTGCTGCACTAATACTTACTAATCGAAGATGGGTCCTTTGTTTCACCTGTATTAGGCAAATCTGTTACTGACATATTTTTGTTAATTTCTGTAGTAAGTGTTAGCTCAGGAATGAATGTTAAAGATTCATTTCCTTCTGGGACTTCAGATATCGTTGGACTTTCTAAATCATGATCAGTTATTTCTCTTCTTTCAGAACTGTTAGACAAAGATTCAGATGATGTTTGTGCTACTTCTTTACTTTCAGTTGATTCAAATTCAGTTTTATTTGAAATAACAAACTGAGATTCAGTAGATTGTGGAACTACTAATTCGGCTTCAGTTACTTGATGCTCTAATGAATGATTTATTGCAGAAGTTTCAGGCTCAGATTCAGTTAATATTGGAATAAGTTCTTCACTTTCAGTTGTTTCATAGCTTTCATCCGCATCAATATACGATTCGTCAGCATCAAGTGAATCAAATGATAGTGCATCATAATCTTCAGACTCGAATTCAGATGAAATTGGAATAGATTTTTCACTTTCACTTGTTTCAGAGATTTCATCCGTATCAATATATGAGTCTACTAATTCAGTTACTTCGGGAAATACCAGTTCGGGTTCAGTTGTTGCATGGACATCTAGTGAGTTATTTATTTCCGAAGCTTCTTTCCCAGTTTCAGTTAATATCGGATTTACTTCTTCACTTTCAGTTGTTTCCGAGATTTCATCTGATTCAACATACGATTTGTCAAAATCAGTTACTTCGGTAATAGCCAAGTCAGATTCATTGGATTGTGGAAATACTAATGTGGGTTCAGTTGTTGCATGGACATCTAGTGAGTTATTTATTTCAGTAGCTTTTAACCCAGATTCAGTTGATTTATGATTAACTTCTTGGCTTTCAGAGAATTCATCTGATTCAATATACGATTTGTCAAAATCAGTTACTTCGGTAATAGCCAAATCAGATTCAGTAGATTGTGGAAATACTAATGTGGGTTCAGTTGTTGCATGGACATCTAATGAGTTAGTTATTTCAGTAGCTTCTAACCCAGATTCAATTGATATATGTTTACTTCTTCACTTTCAGATAATTCATCTGATTCAATATACGATTTGTCAAAATCAGTTACTTTGGAAATAGCCAAATCAGATTCAGTAGATTCTGGAAATAGTATTGTGGGTTTAGTTGTTGCATGGACATCCTGTGAGTTATTTATTTCAGAAACGTCTTTCCCAGTTTCATTTGATTTTGGATTAACTTCTTCACTTTCAGTTGTTCCGAGATTTCATCTGATTCAATATACGATTTGTCAAAATCAGTTACTTCGGAAATAGCCAAATCAGATTCAGTAGATTGTGGAAATACTAATGTGGGTTTAGTTGTTGCATGGACATCCTGTGAGTTATTTATTTCAGAAACTTCTTTCCCAGTTTCATTTGATTTTGGATTTACTTCTTCACTTTCATTTGCTTCCGAGATTTCATCTGATTCAATATACGACTTGTCAAAATCAGTTACTTCGGAAATAACCAAATCAGATTCAGTAGATTGTGGAAATACTAATGTGGGTTCAGTTGTTGCATGGACCTCTAGTGAGTTATTTATTTCAGTAGCTTCTAACCCAGATTCATTTGATATATGGTTAACTTCTTGACTTTCAGACAATTCTTCTGATTCAATATACGATTTGTCAAAATCAGTTAATTCGGTAATAACCAAATCAGATTCAGTAGATTGTGGAAATACTAATGTGGGTTTAGTAGTTGCATGGACATCCTGTGAGTTATTTATTTCAGAAACTTCTTTCCCAGTTTCATTTGATTTTGGATTTACTTCTTCACTTTCAGTTGTTTCCGAGATTTCATCTGATTCAATATACGATTTGTCAAAATCAGTTACTTCGGAAATAGCTAAATCAGATTCAGTAGATTGTGGAAATACTAATGTGGGTTTAGTTGTTGCATGGACATCCTGTGAGTTATTTATTTCAGAAACATCTTTCCCAGTTTCATTTGATTTTGGAATTACTTCTTCACTATCATTTGTTTCCGAGATTTCATCTGATTCAATATACGACTTGTCAAAATCAGTTACTTCGGAAATAGCCAAATCAGATTCAGTAGATTGTTGAAATACAAATGTGGGTTTAGTTGTTGCATGGACATCCTGTGAGTTATTTATTTCAGAAACTTCTTTCCCAGTTTCATTTGATTTTGGATTTACTTCTTCACTTTCATTTGCTTCCGAGATTTCATCTGATTCAATATACGACTTGTCAAAATCAGTTACTTCGGAAATAACCAAATCAGATTCAGTAGATTGTGGAAATACTAATGTGGATTCAGTTGTTGCATGGACCTCTAGTGAGTTATTTATTTCAGTAGCTTCTAACCCAGATTCAGTTGATATATGGTTAACTTCTTGACTTTCAGACAATTCTTCTGATTCAATATACGATTTGTCAAAATCAGTTAATTCGGTAATAACCAAATCAGATTCAGTAGATTGTGGAAATACTAATGTGGGTTTAGTAGTTGCATGGACATCCTGTGAGTTATTTATTTCAGAAACTTCTTTCCCAGTTTCATTTGATTTGGATTTACTTCTTCACTTTCAGTTGTTTCCGAGATTTCATCTGATTCAATATACGATTTGTCAAAATCAGTTACTTCGGAAATAGCTAAATCAGATTCAGTAGATTGTGGAAATACTAATGTGGGTTTAGTTGTTGCATGGACATCCTGTGAGTTATTTATTTCAGAAACTTCTTTCCCAGTTTCATTTGATTTTGGAATTACTTCTTCACTATCATTTGTTTCCGAGATTTCATCTGATTCAATATACGACTTGTCAAAATCAGTTACTTCGGAAATAGCCAAATCAGATTCAGTAGATTGTTGAAATACAAATGTGGGTTTAGTTGTTGCATGGACATCCTGTGAGTTATTTATTTCAGAAACTTCTTTCCCAGTTTCATTTGATTTTGGATTAACTTCTTCACTTTCAGTTGTTTCCGAGATTTCATCTGATTCAATATACGATTTGTCAAAATCAGTTACTTCGGAAATAGCCAAATCAGATTCAGTAGATTGTGGAAATACTAATGTGGGTTTAGTTGTTGCATGGACATCCTGTGAGTTATTTATTTCAGAAACTTCTTTCCAGTTTCATTTGATTCTGGATTTACTTCTTCACTTTCATTTGCTTCCGAGATTTCATCTGATTCAATATACGACTTGTCAAAATCAGTTACTTCGGAAATAACCAAATCAGATTCAGTAGATTGTGGAAATACTAATGTGGATTCAGTTGTTGCATGGACCTCTAGTGAGTTATTTATTTCAGTAGCTTCTAACCCAGATTCAGTTGATATATGGTTAACTTCTTGACTTTCAGACAATTCTTCTGATTCAATATACGATTTGTCAAAATCAGTTAATTCGGTAATAACCAAATCAGATTCAGTAGATTGTGGAAATACTAATGTGGGTTTAGTAGTTGCATGGACATCCTGTGAGTTATTTATTTCAGAAACTTCTTTCCCAGTTTCATTTGATTTTGGATTTACTTCTTCACTTTCATTTGCTTCCGAGATTTCATCTGATTCAATATACGACTTGTCAAAATCAGTTACTTCGGAAATAACCAAATCAGATTCAGTAGATTGTGGAAATACTAATGTGGATTCAGTTGTTGCATGGACCTCTAGTGAGTTATTTATTTCAGTAGCTTCTAACCCAGATTCAGTTGATATATGGTTAACTTCTTGACTTTCAGAGAATTCTTCTGATTCAATATACGATTTGTCAAAATCAGTTAATTCGGTAATAACCAAATCAGATTCAGTAGATTGTGGAAATACTAATGTGGGTTTAGTTGTTGCATGGACATCTAGTGAGTTATTTATTTCAGAAACTTCTTTCGCAGTTTCATTTGATTTTGGATTAACTTCTTCACTTTCAGTTGTTTCCGAGTTTTCATCTGATTCAATATACGATTTGTCAAAATCAGTTACTT
The DNA here is from genome assembly GCA_018344505.1 of Nebria ingens riversi. Classification (NCBI taxonomy): domain Eukaryota; kingdom Metazoa; phylum Arthropoda; class Insecta; order Coleoptera; family Carabidae; genus Nebria; species Nebria ingens. The sequence continues at coordinate 585,962 of JADQWA010000850.1, forward strand.
CGGAAATAGCCAAATCAGATTCAGTAGATTGTGGAAATACAAATGTGGGTTTAGTTGTTGCATGTTCATCCTGTGAGTTATTTATTTCAGAAACGTCTTTCCCAGTTTCATTTGATTTTGGATTAACTTCTTCACTTTCAGTTGTTTCCGAGTTTTCATCTGATTCAATATACGATTTGTCAAAATCAGTTACTTCGGAAATAGCCAAATCAGATTCAGTAGATTGTGGTAATACTAATGTGGGTTCAGTTGTTGCATGGACCTCTAATGAGTTATTTATTTCAGTAGCTTCTAACCCAGATTCAGTTGATATATGATTAACTTCTTGACTTTCAGAGAATTCTTCTGATTCAATGTACGATTTGTCAAAATCAGTTAATTCGGTAATAACCAAATCAGATTCAGTAGATTGTGGAAATACTAATGTGGGTTTAGTTGTTGCATAGACATCTAGTGTGTTATTTATTTCAGAAACTTCTTTCCCGGTTTCATTTGAATTCGGATTTACTTCTTCACTTTCAGTTGTTTCCGAGATTTTATCTGATACAATATACGATTTGTCAAAATCAGTTACTTCGGAAATAGCCAAATCAGATTCAGTAGATTGTGGTAATACTAATGTGGGTTCAGTTGTTGCATGGACCTCTAGTGAGTTATTTATTTCAGTAGCTTCTAACCCTGATTCAGTTGATATATGATTAACTTCTTGACTGTCAGAGAATTCTTCTGATTCAATGTACGATTTGTCAAAATCAGTTATTTCGGTAATAACCAAATCAGATTCAGTAGATTGTGGAAATACTAATGTGGGTTTAGTTGTTGCATGGACATCTAGTGAGTTATTTATTTCAGAAACTTCTTTCCCAGTTTCATTTGAATTCGGATTTACTTCTTCACTTTCAGTTGTTTCCGAGATTTCATCTGATTCAATATACGATTTGTCAAAACTCAGTTACTTCGGAAATAGCCAAATCAGATTCAGTAGATTGTGGTAATACTAATGTGGGTTCAGTTGTTGCATGGACCTCTAGTGAGTTATTTATTTCAGTAGATTCTAACCCAGATTCAGTTGATATATTATTAACTTCTTGACTTTCAGAAAATTCTTCTGATTCAATGTACGATTTGTCAAAATCAGTTAATTCGGTAATAACCAAATCAGATTCAATAGATTGTGGAAATACTAATGTGGGTTTAGTTGTTGCATGGACATCTAGTGAGTTATTTATTTCAGAAACTTCTTTCGCAGTTTCATTTGAATTCGGAATTACTTCTTCACTTTCAGTTGTTTCCGAGATTTCATCTGATTCAATATACGATTGTCAAAATCAGTTACTTCGGAAATAGCCAAATCAGATTGAGTAGATTGTGGAAATACAAATGTGGATTTAGTTGTTGCATGGACATCCTGTGAGTTATTTATTTCAGAAACGTCTTTCCCAGTTTCATTTGATTTAGGATTTACTTCTTCACTTTTAGTTGTTTCCGAGATTTCATCTGATTCAATATACGATTTGTCAAAATCAGTTACTTCGGTAATAACCAAATCAGATTCAGTAGATTGTGGAAATACTAATGTGGGTTTAGTAGTTGCATGGACATCCTGTGAGTGATTTATTTCAGAAACTTCTTTTCCAGTTTCATTTGATTTTGGATTAACTGCTTCACTTTCAGTTGTTTCCGAGATTTCATCTGATTCAATATACGATTTGTCAAAATCAGTTACTTCGGAAATAGCCAAATCAGATTCAGTTGATTGTGGAAATACTAATGTGGGTTTAGTAGTTGCATGGACATCCTGTGAGTTGTTTATTTCAGAAACTTCTTTCCCAGTTTCATTTGATTTTGGATTAACTTCTTCACTTTCAGTTGTTTCCGAGATTTCATCTGATTCAATATACGATTTGTCAAAATCAGTTACTTCGGAAATAGACAAATCAGATTCGGTAGATTGTGGAAATACTAATGTGGGTTTAGTTGTTGCATGGACATCCTGTGAGTTATTTATTTCAGAAACTTCTTTCCCAGTTTCATTTGATTTTGGATTTACTTCTTCACATTCATTTGTTTCCGAGATTTCATCTGATTCAATATACGACTTGTCAAAATCAGTTACTTCGGAAATAGCCAAATCAGATTCAGTAGATTGTGGAAATACTAATGTGGGTTTAGTTGTTGCATGGACCTCTAGTGAGTTATTTATTTCAGTAGCTTCTAACCCAGATTCAGTTGATATATGATTAACTTCTTGACTTTCAGAGAATTCTTCTGATTCAATATACGATTTGTCAAAATCAGTTACTTCGGCAATAACCAAATCTGATTCAGTAGATTGTGGAAATACTAATGTGGGTTTAGTTGTTGCATGGACATCCAGTGAGTTATTTATTTCAGAAACTTCTTTCCCAGTTTCATTTGATTTTGGATTAACTTCTTCACTTTCAGTTATTTCCGAGATTTCATTGATTCAATATACGATTTGTCAAAATCAGTTACTTCGGAAATAGCCAAATCAGATTCAATAGATTGTGGAAATACTAATGTGGGTTTAGTTGTTGCATGGACATCTTGTGAGGTATTTTTTCAGAACTCAGAAACTTCTTTCCCAGTTTTATTTGATTTCGGATTGATTTCTTCACTTTCATTTGTTTCCGATAATTCACCTGATTCAATATACGATTTGTCAAAATCAATTACTTCGGAAATAGCCAAATCAGATTCAGTTGATTGTGGAAATACTAATGTGGGTTTAGTTGTTGCATGGACATCCTGTGAGTTATTTATTTCAGAAACTTCTTCCCCAGTTTCATTTGATTTCGGATTTACTTTTTCACTTTCAGTTGTTTCCGAGATTTCATCTGATTCAATATATGATTTGTCAAAATCAGTTACTTCGGTAATAGCCAAATCAGATTCAGTAGATTGTGGAAATACTAATGTGGGTTTAGTTGTTGCATGGATATCTAGTGTGTTATTTATTGCACTAGCTTCTAACTCAGATTTAGATGTTATATGATTAACTTCTTCACTTTCAGAGAATTCATCTGATTCAATGTCAAAAACAGTTACTTCGGAAATAGCCAAATCAGATTCAGTAGATTGTGATAATACTAATGTGGGTTCAGTTGTTGCATGGACATCTAGTGAGTTATTTATTTTATAACTTCTAACACAGATTCAGTTGATTTATGATTAACTTCTTCATTTTCGGGGAATTCATCTGATTCAATATACGATTTGTCAAAACATTTACTTCGGTAATAGCTAAGTAAGATTCAGTAGATTGTGGAAATACTAATGTGGGTTCAGTTGTTGCATGGACATCTAGTGAGTTAGTTATTTCAGTAGCTTCTAATCCAGATTCAGTTGATTTATTCTTAACTTCTTCACTTTCAGAGAATTCATTTGATTCATTAGACGATTTATGAAAATCAGTTACTTCGGAAATAGTCAAATCAGATTCAATAGATTGTGGAAATACTACTGTGGATTCAGTTGTTTCATGGACATCTAGTGAGTTATTTATTTCAGTAGCTTCTAATCCAGATTCAGTTGATTTATCATTAACTTTTTCACTTTCAGTTGTTTCAGAGGTTTCATCCGGTTCAATATATGTTCCATCCAATTCAGTTACTTCTGAAATTATAGGCTCAGATTCAGTAGATTGTGGTATTACCAATTTGGGTTCAGTTGTTTCATAGTGCTCTAGTGAATCAAATGATTGCGTATCATTTATTTCAAATATATCAAACTCAGATTCAGTTGATGTTGGAATTTCTTTTTCTCTTTCATTTGTTTCAGTGCTACTTAAGTCAACATCATCCAAATTTGTGAGTTCAGAATCAAATGCAGTATCCTTCTGTATTAGATCTGTCTTGTTTGATTTTTTTGGTGCTTCAAGGTCATTTTCTTGAAGGGCTGCTTTTTCTGATTCAACATCTTCAAATTTTATTTCATTTACAGGATCATTTGTTTCATCTGGAATCGTTGATTTACCATTTTCTACTATCTCTTTATTATTGCAATTGCAACCTTTTGGTAATATTTGGTCAATTATTTTGGAAGCAAACGTATGTGATAGTTCTTTTTTATCATCATTTGCATCTGCTACCGCCTTTTCAAAAAACGGATAAAAATTAAAATTGAAAACTGGTGAATCGTATACAACTCTTGAATGACATTTTGCACAATCGTGTTCATGTTGCTGTAATTTAATATTGTTCAATTTTGGTCTGTTGATCACAGATGCATTTATCTTATCTGAAACTAACATATATCGCATTATACATATTACTAAACTCTTTGTAACAAATTAAAATATGTTTTTTAAGTAACTTTAAAATAAAAAATAAGAAAGATTTCCATTTTTTTCATGTATATTAAAATAGATTTAAGGAAGTACTAAAGACTACAAAGTTATGAAATCGCATCACTACAATTACAGGCTATCTTACGCTTCGCATAACTAATTTATTAAATCGCATCTTAATCTTAGTACCTCATAATATTTTAAGTATATATATATATATATATATATATATATATATATATATATATATATATATATATCCAGACTAATGTACTTACATTCCAAGCAACAGAATATTATAAATCCAAAAAACACACATTCCGATAATCTAAACATCTTACCACCGCTGTAAGCAATGAAATTTTAAAGTTTATTATTCCTTTATATAGTTATTTACATTGCCGACTTATTTAGTATTATTTTAATGGCAAATTTTATGAGTTTAATTATAAAAATTAATTGAAATGATTCGGCATGAAACAATTATTTCCCTTAAATTCGCGTCACCTAACCTTACGTTTTTAATGTTCACAAAAACAAATTGCTCGCCTAATTTATGCGTGTTATGAATTAAGACATAATTTTTTTTAGTAATCAGTAAACTTGATATTACTAACACTTTGAATGCCAAAAGTTTTCTGGGAAACTTTGTTTTTAACAATATTAACATACATTTTTATTCCAGGTGCCTCAAGTTCGCTAATAAACACCAAAATGGAGTCGCAAGGTAAAAATTTTATTATTTACCATAAAACATCAAAATATATTCACTTATTATTTAAAAATTATTACCTCACACTGTAAAAATATTCGTTTAATCTTACATGATTTTTCAACGCACCTAAAAGGCACAAAATACAGTGTTTTTTTTTACAATAAATTTTTTTACGGTGAAGTTATTTGTAATAACTACTTTTTATTGATAATTTTAAGGCCGTTTCATACTAAGTTATCTAACCATGGATCGGATAGTTACATGAATAGTTAATATTTGATGATATAAAAACATTATAGAAAATCGGTATAAGACCCCAGCTCATATGAAAATATGTAATTTGATTTATCTGGTAATATCATTTTGAGAACCCATCAGATGCCAGAATTTGAATATTATCATGAGCTGGGAAATGATTACAATTTAATTTGTGAATCATGGTTCCATCTGACGAGAGTTTCGCGAACGTTTTGCATCCCTTAAAGATCGATAATGACTCGTTGATGGTTAGCGCCCTCAAATACAGAGGGTTGATTATGTTAACATCTTCCCTGTGTTTATTTGTTAATTTATTTCAGATTTATGTATTATTTATTATTTATGAAAGTATTAATTATTGAATATTCGACGCAGTTGTGCTGGGTTTTAGGTAAGGGATGAAAATGGGAAAACTTCTTTTATCCACAAAATTGAATTTTTATTTCTTAAATGAAATAAAATAATATAGTAGCAATGGTAATAAAATAAAATACGGCGATTTTATTTCATTTAAGAAATAAAAATTGAACGTTGAAGACAAAAGACGTTTTCTCATTTTCATCCCTTACCGAAAATATAAATGCTAGAGTAGGCAAAATATGCTTCCAAAAATATATGTTTTTCAGTATTTTTAACGAATGTTTCTTTTTCATCAATATTTATGAACAAAAAAAAATTAAGAGAGCACTATAATGTGTTCCATATATTTTTAGGTAATGCAATAAATTAATACAAAATAAATCTGCCAAAGAAGTGAAGATCATAAAAATTTATGAATATCGCAAAGCATATTTTATCAAGTTCATTTCAGCTTAGAACTTACAACCTAAAAAAATCCAATCCCATCCAAAATTTAATTTCCGATTTCCACAAAAAGGTGTGTAATAAATAACAGTTTGATAGCTACTGTGCGAATTTGAATATAACCAAAGCAGAAAAATGGACATTTGCTTACATAACTTTACTCTTGTATCAATATTCGCTCGCTTTCTCAAACACGCGGCGCTGCATGGTTCAGCGGACAAAGACGCCCCTAAGCAAAGCGACGGCGGTTGATGGTATTAAAGTGCAGGTGCAAGCGTGAACGTGAACGCGTGTATGTCATGCGCCCAGCGTGAGCCTAGCAAAGCTCCTGCTCTCTGGACCACGTTCCTGCTTCTGTGACGTAGAACTACCAGTACAAATCGGGAACTTGTCCATGAAAGGACAATTGATTCCTAACTAATATTTTAGGGTTTGTGGACATATAAATTAAAAATGGATATGTTCTATTTTAAAATTATTATTATTAAAAGTTGTGTAAATTAATTTTTTTATAAATATATTTTTAACAAGTGTTTTTTTTATTACTTAAATTGATGATTTTTTTTGTAATAATAAATTACATTTTTTTTAAATTGTTTATTAATTAAATCAAAAAGCAATATATATATATATATATATATATATATATATATATATATATATATATATATATATATATATATATTAAATTTTATTGTTGAATTATTTGTAATATTTACCTATATCTATTTAATATTTAATAATTTTACTAGTAAAGACTTTTTAGAGTAAAGAGTACTCATTTTCACTTGCTCAACACGGTTATCAGGTCAAATTTAAAAAGGTGTTAAAATTGTTTGCTTTTAAGTGATAATATAACACGAAATTATGTATATGATTCATTTCAAATACCTATTGCATTACGTCTTTTAAACATCTGTTATTTAAGTATCATGTTGCATTATTGTTCATAATAACGTATTGCTTAGAAACAAATTAATAATGATACACAAAATAATACATTAATAAAATACAATATTTTATTATTAAATAATTGAATTGAAACATTTATTGACTAGCTCTGACGAAGACCAGCCGTTATTAAATATACTCTGTGAATATTGAATGTTTACATTAAAAATAGATTTTCAACCAATCTAATATAATAAAAATTTTAAAATGTAGTTTATTTATCATTTTTATAACTTAAATAATGTGACCAAGTTGTGATTTACAAAGATACATTGGCGTAAGTTCAATTTTAATAATTTTATATTTGATATCTCTTGTTTTTATTCTAAATTAAATTGAATATGTTTTCAATGTTTTGAATCATTAACATTCGAAAATGAATAGTGATATGATCAAAAAACATTTCAATTTAAAAAATGTATTTTTACAAAAAATCTAAACTAATAATCTAATTAAAAACGTTTTTATATGTAAGCTACTTATATGCTACGTAATTAAACCAACGTACCGTTTTTCTGAAAAAGCATATACGAAAAACAAATTCTTAAGATTGCTTCATCTATTAATTATTAATTGACACAATGTAGCATAAGAGCAAAAAGTGAAAAAAAAAACGTATAAAATAATAATTGAGCATACTTAACACTTTTTTTTTACGTACAGATAGAATATTATTTTTTGACAGTTTATAAGGATTTATTATTAGTAAGCTATCAATTAGATTTTTTCGTGAAAATTGATACTGTCACAACTGACCGTTTTGAAATGACAGCACAAAAGTAATGTTTTTTTTTCGCCCGAACAGTTGCAATTCCTTGATAAAAGTAAAAAAAAAGAGACTTGATATTTTTCGTTACAAATGTGTTCTGTTCGGCAATGCGAAATATCCTCTTCGGATATCCGAAACTCTTCACGGAGGCACAAAGCTTTAATTCTGACCCCGATTACCAAGGATACTGGTGTTCACAATTTTCCGGTAGATAGATACTTACTGAGTATTTACATAATTATTGTGACAAAAATATAAAATTCTTAAATTTATAAATCAGCAATTTAAACCATTCTTGAAAACTGTGTATTACAAACTGGATTTTTTTTTGAGGAAAACGAACACTTTACGTTCGAAAAGCATAACAGTAATTTCACAAAAATTAAAAGGAACATTCACTAAAAATATAGTAGGTAATATATATATATATATATATATATATATATATACATATATATATATATATATATATATATATATATATATATATATATATATATATAATAATCTAACACAATCATGTCAATCATCAACATAGAACGTAGCTTTTACTGAAACGTCAAAATAACAATGATGGATGGACAACAATAGTATTTATCGAACGTCAATAAAACTAGCGAAACACAAAAAATATTGAAAACATGTTTACGAAAAGCAGCACAGCGTCAGACACGGGAAACGGACTGTTCGCCGGAAACTTGGTACACATCACGTGACTTATGTACCTGCCAACAGCTACTGAAATGCAATAAACTGAAACTATATAGCGAACATACGATGACGGGCTAAGTGTGTATGCGTGTGTATGATTTCTGAGTTGTCTTGTATCCTACATTTTGAATAATAAGTGACGCAAACTCAACGATATATGTCATGTCAGTGCGACTCGACATTTTACTTGTCCGTTTCGTCTTTTGTCATAAACTGTTCACTCAGCCGCACTCAAGTGCCATCTATTTAATTAGGTTGCTTTAACTTTATGATATGCATGTGTTCTATTAGTGACAGTTTAAATATCTGATGCACAATCCTGATATCCATTGATAAGCTTTAGCCAATATCCCTTAAATTTATTATTTTATGCAATTGTTACGAAATTGATAACTAATATTAAAAATTTGCCATAGTACGGCCACAAAACAGTATCAGAGGATAATTGTCCTGTATGGATCATTTCAATTGCAGTGTTATTTCACTTCAAATTCATTTTATGTGGATGATAAAATGAATTTTCGAAATTTAAACGTTCAAACACTGCGTAATTTAGAAAAATGTCTTGATTTTCACTATAATTTTTCTAATATGTATATCACATGAATTTTAGATGTAGCTTTACATTAAAACCTATTCAAATTTTTCTAGTGTAGGCTTAACGAACAAATATATTTGATAAGGCATTCGTGTTAAAGCTCTACACCATATTCGGAGAACAAAAGCTGTGGTTTTAGTTCCATTAGCACTACTTGAAATTACACTTTCGTGAATATGCATATTGCGCTAGAATAAAACCATTTCGCTTTTCTCTTCTTGTGAACTTCGTCATCTGAATAAACGTACTAAAACAGTAAATAAACCTGAAAACATTTTTTTCTGTTAATGCGCATCTAACAAAATATATGCGCTGTCAAAAAGTTTATATATTTTTCCGAGGCTATCTTTCACAGAATATTACAGGCGCATAGTCTTAAATATAACAACACAAACCACGGATCATAGTAATCCAGGCAATATTTATTTTTCCGTGCGCGTCCGAACTTTCTCTGATGGGTAAATCGTAAACATCAGCTTCGCAATATACTCTGCTTTACTATAGTCTGTAAGTGTGGTGTGTGTTAAACGACGAAAGAAATAATCGTGATGACTGCGAGCGCTCGCGCCAATCCCTTTTTTGACCCCTGATATACTTGGGACAATTGGACTTTTTTAGTGTCACAACGGAACTGGGAAACAAGACAAAACGACAACGAAACATAAAATAAATGTGCAACGAAGACAATAACACTTTCCTACAGATGTATTATAAATTACAGAGATGCGTGCGTTTGTCTGATGGTGGATTTCATATTCAAGGATATATCATTGTCGTTTTTATATATTTAGAACATTTTAATGCTCTTTCTTGTAACTCATATATCATTGAAATTATATAGAATATTACTTCTGGTTTCTCCAGCAACATCATTACTAAAAGTTCTGCTACCAAATATATGTATAGATTTTATATTAAAAGTTATAATATCAAATTCATTTTATGTTTTATCAGTATAGAAAACTGTTTATTTGTAAACAAATTTTTATTTTAATCAGTGTTGAATATTTTTATAGTCCAGATTAGGAAACTTTATTTTTTTGTTAATTGCGCACAAGTTGTTAATATATGTAAGCAACTAACCACTTTCAAACAAATATATATTTTTTAGTAAATAAACGAAAAGAATTAACGTAATTAATTAATGTTTAGCATGATTTCATCTAAGTATTAACCATCAAAAGCTCAATATATTAACTTAATAATTTATTTAGCCAACAAATACTAATTGAAAGATAATTAAATAATTTCAACTTTACCTCTCTGAATGAGTAATATTTCACAAAGATTAAATGTCAAGAGCGTAAAAGCAAACAGTTAAAACAAATATTTGTTTATATAACACATTTCAACAAGATATTCTACTCGACTCTAGAGAAGGAAAACGTCTTCAATTTTCTATCATCTCGTTTAAATACAAAAAAACTAAAAACTATTTGAACATTCCAACCTATAGTGTAATTCTGTAAATAAACAATAAATTCTTTAATTATATTATATATTCTAGTAATCTTAGGTTCAGATACAATATCGTAGCAAAAAATGAGAAATGACACAACTGTAATTTATATTTATTACTGTAGGACCACAGAGCAAGATCATCGTAGTTTAACAACAGATAGACAACGCCTGTCTAGTTTCAAAGTTACTCTACCAAACGAACTACAATGCACGCAAGCGTATGAAATTTAATTTGATATTTTTATCATTATCTCTGTGTGACACTCATTGTAAAATTTAGCCTTTTAATATACAAATGTAAATATTTTTATTACATTATCTCTCTTTTAAGTATATTTCTCAATATTGAAGTCCCAGATTTTCTGTTACTGTTTAACGATTACCGATGCTGGGATGAATTGAAGAAATTGCAATACGATGCTATTAAAACTAGATAGTCTGATAAGGAACATATACATATAACTTTAAACAGAAATGTTTGATATATAATTTCAAGTACAAAAACCTCGTAAAATAAACTTCAAATCATTAAATACGAAAATAAAATGAATATTTGCGCAATATCGTTAACACTAGTACATTTCCAAGTAGCCTTTATCTTGGTTTTATTTTTACGTCAAAACATGCATGAATGTCACTTGAGATTAAATTTCAATTAGAATTTGAAAATGCGAAACAGAATTTCTACTTGTGTTGAATATTAAAACGATTTGTCCTGTTATTTTTAATTAATACTGCTGTAACGAATACGTATTTGTATGTCCATATATTTTTAATTGCAACATTGATATATGCATTTTGTATGTATGTACCTATATATCGAAATAAAGTCTATTATATTCATTTAAATAAACGTAAATACGTCGTGGGTCAAAGAGCATTAATTGATTGATAATTATGGGTCTATTAAAATTATAAATAACTGTTTAATTTTGTGCTTACATACATCATATTTACTATTATTTAAATATGTTTTAGTTTGTTCATTTCAAATATTTGATTATATTCATAAAAAAAAAATTATGAAACATTTGCTGAAACATATCTGTTGAAATATGCTTTGATTTGAATCAAGTTATCAATTCAATTTCCTATTGTATGTTTACTAACCACATAAAAACGTTAGTTGATTACATTATACAAATTAAATTAAATTTTTATTCGCGTCCAAACAACATTTGGTTATTTAATTCAATCGTGTATATACTGTTAAAAATATTTGTACTAAAAATCACAAATTTTTATGTGTAAGAAAATTATATGTTTTTAAGTAAAAACAAGTTTAGATATGTTTTTAATATTTACTTTTCGAAAATTTGTTTTTACAATTATTCAATTTATTACATATACCTTTACAATGAAACTAATGTTAATGAACACCCAGTTTGTGCAGTATATACCGCAATACGGGAATTTAAAAGTAAGATTGTTTTAAAATGTGAGCCAGAGACATAATAAAGTTAGATTTTAATATTTACTTTTGAAATTAAATGGATTCGATACATACTTTTGTGCTTTTTGGGTAATAATATTATTAAAGCTAGATAATGGCGCTGTTGACACATTTAATGGTAATAGCAAAATAATTAATATTAAAACGTCTTTTTACTGTTTAAGAATAACATGCAAACATATAGCATCATTCAAGCTAATATGGAATAAAGCATCAACTAGTCGCTTAACTCAGTCAAGAGGTTTAAGTAACTAAAGTGTATTGTTATGGAAATTTGTATATTTCTATCGCAACAATGTACAAAATGTATACATTATCATAGCAATATCATCACTATAATATGAATAGTATAATTGATTATCTCTTGTTTGTACTACAAGCCATTAACATGAAAAACATTAGATATTAACTGTCACAGATGTTACTTATTAAAATAAATGTCCACCCGTGTGTTTATATCATAATTCTATGTTCAATAATAGTTATCCTGGAGCTTTATGTTCTCCGCTTAAAAAAATTAACGATTCTGTAGGCTGTAGCAATATTTTAATTTGCGTCGGTTACTCTTCGCAGTAGTTATTTGTTGGAATTTTAATGTTCTCTTCCAGAGTAACAGTGCCGTGCAGTTTGCAGCTAACCGCAAAGGCTGCAGCACTGAGTTTTAATTAAATGTGACTTAGATAATTTAGTTGCCGGTAGCGACAAGAGGCGCTGGTTGCAGCTAACATTGTGAGTCTGCGAATGACTTTACGTTTATGATGAAATATGTTTGCCATTAATGCCAACGGCGAACTCGCAAGGCTTAATAGCTTGGTAAAAAATGTAAATTTTAGCTGTTACATCCCCACATAGAGCTAATCTCTATCGTCAATTTGAATTTGACATTTTCTTCTGAAGCCCAAAGCTTTAATGATATCAGTCCTACTAATGCCTAAAGTATCATTTTCATTTTATAACTATTGTTTAATTTGATATTATTATGGACTAATTTTATAAAAGTCAGACAATTTCAAATATGAGAACTAAAACCTGTACTGTACAAGTATACATCTGATTGTGTGATTGTATAATATTTCATACATTTGATCTACTATTGTCACATTTTTATATAATAAATGTTGAACTAAGAAGATAAGTATTGGCCAATGAGAGTATGGTATTATATTTATGTACGATAATGCCAACATTGCAGAGAATTCCTTAGGGAAATAGTATAGAGTTCAGTTCAGTTTATGGTAGAGTCGAACACCCATTCACACACACTGTTTGCAGCGTTTTCAGTTTATCAACGTAATAGCGCTCGTATCGTTACGTTCCTGTCTTACATGTAGCGGATCGTTGAGTATTACAATTTCACGAGTACTCAGCATTTCACGCACTTAAAATAATGTCATTCTATCCTCACCGCTCCGCTCCGACGCCGTTCTAGCATTCGCACAAAGACTCTTTCTAAATGGTAATTAATTTCTATGACCTACCTTTCAAACTGAACGAAAATGGTAATTTTATCAACTTCACATCCTAGAAATTATTTTAACAGGTACTGTGACCGTGTGTATTGACCTAGCTACTTATCAAGAACAGTTTTAATAATAAATTCAAATTAATATTGACATGGGTACATATAAACAAATAGCCGTATATTCTCTGTTGGCTTCAATTCATTACATCATCGAATTGGAATGTGTTTTTAGAATAGAGCATATGGCTCAAAAGTTAATACTAGATAAGAAGAACAAAGCGAGCGTAAAGCACTCTAGATGTTTTTATTCATCATTCACAAGTTTTTACAATAGTTGATACTTTATATGCACAGAACATCCACCATAAAAAGAGAACACGATCACGTACAAGTTTCAAAGGCTTCACAAAAGTTTCGTCGACTATTTTGTAAAATAGCATCGCTAATTTTCCAACTTTTACATTCTTATAACGTATCTTCTTCTTTGTTTCAGGTTATCTGGGAAATTCAAGAGTTATTCTCAACCATTTCGACGCGGCTACACAGGTAAGCAAATCCAGTTCAAAGTTGTAAATAACTTATTAGATTAATATATTCTCTTGTTAGTTTTATATGCAGTAAAACTCAGTCAATTTCAATATAAACATAAAAATTTTAAAAATAGTTTTAAACTCAGTTTATTTAGACTAGCAGCGCCAATTTAATAACGGGGTAGATTTCTACTACATAATAATAATATCTAATAAATAATAAACGTAGCTACCATAAATATTATTACAACTGAATCTTCTGGGGCCGATAAATATTTAGCTTCACGAAAACATGTATTTGCATTTTCCTATAGTCATTGATTAATTCAGAGGAACAAGGCCGTAGAAGCAAAAAGCGAACAACCGCCTCGGGTGCTATTTAAACTAAAGTTCATTTTGAAATGGTGAAAGCCTTTGTAATACCTAAGGCGCCAAAATGTCTGGTCACGACGTTAAGTATATATCAATATATATAAATTAAAAATCAAACGGGCTGCTCCACCAATTTATATATTTTATTTTATCCTACAAAAATAATATTTTCTTCCCATATTATTACTACAGATTAAATAAATGTATGAATTAAAATGTATATCTATTTATAGTAGTATATAGTACATATTCTTAATGTGGAAAGACAATTCGTATGTAATAGACTAACATAGACGTCATATAATTAAATAGGCAATAAGCGTAATAGTTACTTAATAATACATACAAATATGTCTACCAGCGCAATGCTATAACATTGGTTATCGTATTTATATTCCTCTATTTATGGTATATTACAATCTGGCAACATTGACGGCATCTGTCATAGTTGTCAGCTGTGGCAGTGATATTATTACCCCAAACATGTGGCTGATAAGGGTAGAGGGTAGCGGATGTGTATAATCATATTCAGAACTCGTAGAATGAAACTCAGTAACGGCAGCTATTAAAGCAAAACCCACTGTTCGTGTAGAATACTTTATAAAATTGAAGCCATCACATAAGAATGCAGATAATTTTTTGCTCAATTTTTGTTTTGTTTTAAGTGCATGATTGTTGAAAATAACTTTTAGAATGTATATAGATGATTTTTATTTAATTGCCAACATTGAATATAGGAAACAATTCGCTTTTTTCAACAATAGTTAATTTAACGTTTAGTGAAGATATATTGACAAATACAATACGATGTAATTATAAGTTCTCAATAATAATATGGTATATCGTTTACCCCGTAGGCAGATATACAGCATACGGCACTGTCGTACGAATCCGAGGATGAAGCGATGGGCCGGTCGCGTAGCAAGCAGCGTGGTGGTACGCCGGCTTATTCCAAACAGGATATCCGAGAACAGTACTGCATCAGCGAACGTGGACTGGGCGCGCTCGAAGCCCAACGAGGCGGCCTTTTCGGCTGTTTGTCGGGCCAGCACGCAGGCAGCACCTGCTCAGCAGCACGTAGCTCCCTACTCACCGTCTGCGTGCGAAGGCGAGTACCCTCCGATGAGAATCTGCACGAGTTGTGCCATCGTCAACCAGCTGACTATGCGCCGATGCCGAGATATCCTAGGTAAGCATCAAAGTAGCGATAACTCACATATACGAATAAACTTTATTTCTTTTCGCAATAATCAGAATAAAGTATCATTTAATATACATACATTTTCGTGTTTTAGTTAAAATCATTTCCGTTTGTAATCTTTCGTTAATAAATCAGGGTTTACCTCCTTTTGCTTGATATATTCATAATGATGCTCTTGATAATGAAGTCCAAGTGTGTAGAAATAATTATCTATTTGCACTTTGGTGTATCGTAGAAGTTAAGTTGTTTATCATTTACGAACGATTTCGCGCTTAACGTTCCAGAAACATATAAACAATCACGCATTATTCTCAACGCTTATGTACAATGGTTAGTCATGTATGAATATAAAAATGCTCGCACACTCCACTTGAGGGGTTTATACTTTCAGTACAGAACAATATCTTTAAATTTTGTTGATGTGCCTTCAAAGTTATATAAATGTGATTTTACGAATTTGCCAACATAGGATAATTTCGTATAAATTTTCTGCCAAAAACGTTAAACGAGATACAAAAGAACAAACGACTTTTTAGAACCTTTTTTTAAGATTAATTCAGAGTTAAACCGTGATGCAAATATCATTAGTTTAAGTTAAGAAAAACAAAAAAAGGTTACACTTTTTCTCGCATGTTAAGATGCTCGCAATTGCGAGCTTCTACGAATGAGAGGGGCTCTTTTGTTCTAGCTAGCCAACGCTTCGTATAGAGCGTGTTTTAAGCTTCGGTGAAGCAAAGCACTCATTCCGACGTATTGACTCCTTTGTTGAAATTAGAAACTAAGGACTTGGGCGTTGATTCGCACTGTGCTGTCTATGTCCTCTTCAAACAACTGCTAATCTCTAACAGGGCACCAAACTTCAAGTTTTCCATGAGGAATTACTAGTAGGGAACGGATCCTCTTCCAAAACTTTTAATTACAAATATTTTAATAACTTTATTAAATGAACAGGAAATGGAAGTTATGTTAACCCTTTACAGATTACCGTGTATTTCAAAATAAGGGTTGATTGGCTAAATGTAAATATGCTGAAAGGTCATCTGAAGCTAATTTATATGATGAATATCAAAATATATTTTTAAAATAACAAAATCTATTTAATAGCTACAATTTAGGTAAATGTGCTCCTTGCTATAATTTTACGTTTAGGTGGATTACTTCTCCTTTCCTATAATATAACGTCCTTATTCTCTTCTCCTTGTCCTTTTCACCAAAGCTTCCGCTGATTCACTTTTTCCGCATTTGAAGCTTTGCGAATCAACTGAACTATTCTTTATATGTTCCAATATCATTTTTCCATTTACGTTTCTTGTATGAGCTCATTATTTCTTTTACAATCTGATCAGAAATTCTTACACCTAGATGATTTCGTAATTTTAGAATACAAAAAAAAACCTACTGTAATCTATCGGTTAGAATTGAATAATATAATATTAGGTATATTATCGAAGATGAAATTGATATTTTCCGAATGGATATATATATATATATATATATATATATATATATATATATATATATATATATCCATTCAGAAAATATTAATTTCATCTTCGATAATATACCTAATATTATATTATTCAATTCTAACCGATAGATTACAGTTGGATTTTTTTTTTTGTATTCTAAAATTGCGAAATCATCTAGGTGTAAGAATTTCTGATCAGATTGTAAAAGAAATAATGAGCTCGTACAAGAAACGTAAATGGAAAAATGATATTGGAACATATAAAGAATAGTTCAGTTGATTCGCAAAACTTCAAATACGGAAAAAGTGAATCAGCGGAAGCTTTGGTGAAAGGACAAGGAGAAGAGAATAAAGACGTTGAACAGAGAGACGTATATCAGAGTGGGAAATCGACTTTCATTTTGGGATCTTCGTAACCTTTTGTTCGCGCATTCCCCGAGATCGGAATGAAGAAGCATAAACCAAATAAAATACGTTCTCATATTAGATGTGTCTCGGGATAACGTCTTTGAATTCGCAGGACCAAATTTTACACGCCTTCCACCAAACTTTAAATTACCAGTTGTCATTTTCTTTTTATCAAACTTAACCTCATATTAATAAACTTATTAAACATTAAAATAACCCTACATATTACATAGAATATATTAACTGAAAAACAATTCTATACTTCTTGAAAAAAATGGACACATCACCTTCATACTCCAAATGTCTAAATATATTTTTGAGGCCTGTACATAAATTTAAGTAACTCCGTCTCTGCAATAAAATCTCACGCGGAGATTTCCATTACCGAAATACTTATGCTAATATCAACGTAATTTGCATTCAATTATTTATTTTTGCAAAACGGCATGTAAATTTGTTTTTTAAATTATCAAATATTTCAAATGAAATTATTTGGAATGGTATATATTAGGTATGCACACAATCGAATTTCGGTCATTTTTACGTAAATATTTACGAATGATGTTATTTGATAAATTTGTTTATATATAATGTATGTAATCTGAATCAAAATCACTGTCACAATAAAGGTTAGTGTTCATCTTTGCAGGTATCCATTTGGTGCTCCACCACCAGAAGTTTACCGGTACGACGAAGAACTGGAGTGTTCGTACTTCCGGCGCAGACCTCGATCCCTGTGCGGTGGGCCTGACCCTTCGCGGTATACGTGGCTGCCGGCGGACGAAGAAGCTACACGATTAGAAGGACCACGTCCTATTCGACCCGAACTGGACCATCGACACAGTGCCGAACATCTGGTGTATACACCTATCTGTCCTGCTCATCCATCACTTCCGCCGCCGCCGCCATCTATTATCTCGCATGATCAACCTGTCATTCATCGGTGAGAATTTAAAGTATTTTTTTTATATACGATGACAAGAATTAATAGTTGTTCATGAAAGTTTTATAAATCAGGCCATTAGAGGATAATAGTGATATCTTCCTTTTCAGTAATTTATACTAGCTTCCTACCATTATAAATACTTTTTAACGATCTTATAAACTTTATATTTATAGCAAATTAAAGTAGAAGAATTCAGAAAATTGTTATAAAAATCACAGATAATTCTGAGCATCATTGTAAACATTCTGGTGGTTCATCCGTGTTTTAACATTTCAAAGTCTAATCACATAAGCTGTCAGAGTGTACCACAACTAATTTTATTTATGTTGCATTGTATGGCATTGCTAATTTTTAAATTTTTCATCCATCGATGTGTAAGCTGGCGTGGTATATAACCACCAACCAACGGTCATATCCGCAGATGACATGTAAATAGTCATAAATCATGTGCACATGTTTCAGTATTGTTGTTGTCGACGCAGTGTTACATATTATAGTTTAGCACCCGACCGAACCGACGGATGGCGACGCTACGACGGTCCGTGTAATTGCGAGAATGTTTTATAAATGCAAATGTTGGTCGCTCACGATTGCTATACGTTCGAAATTTCATATTCAGTTTCCCTATTAAGTGTTGGGTCACGTGGAAGCTATTTGTCTGCTATTCACTGAAACTTTTAGACGACAAATACGTTTCACTAATATCCTTTTTCAACTCTAATCATAAAATAGATTGTTTAGTTATGAATTTATATGTCATTATGTCAACTTTGCAATAGTAATTATTATAGTATCAAATCCCAATTGAACCTTTTGTATATAATAGACTAGGAAATATCCATCAAATATTAAAAAAACTTAATAAGTAATTTTTTGCTGAATATACTATTTTGTGGCTTGTGCAGGAAAAATACTATCCATTATTTAAGTAAGCAGTTTTCTTACAAAAACTATTATGTTCTTTTTGTTGTAAGCTGTCGCACATGTCATACACTACAATTCTTTTCTGTGAAACATCTATTTCTTAGAAAATACATAGAGTTCATCTGTACATACAACTTAATAGAACAGTACATTTCCTATTCTGTGCTGTTGTTGTTTTCTACTTGGTCTGTCTGTCTGTTTCGGTTAAATTAGAAAAATTCTCTCGGCTTAACACAGTTTATATAAAACATCGTAAACATGACAAAATTGCGCGCCAGCATCCAGCAAAAATGTAACGGACCATGCCGTGTTGGGTTTTAGCGAAGAGACTGATTTTTTTCTTTGCTACGTTGGAATTACATTATGATTAAATTTAAAATTTATGCATTTGAGTTTATTCCACATTTGCGTTTTGTTTTCTACTATTTAAAATCTCATTACTCATAAATAATACCAAGTACTTATATTCAGCTTCAACAAAACATTTAGTAGTAGCATTTCGTAAATGTTTATTTCTTTATGATGTTTTAAAAACAAATTCAAAATTTAAATCTGAAACCAGAATATTAATATTTGATACATGACATCAAATCACAAGCAGACATGATCAAATCATCTGGTGCGCTCCGCGTACCATCGTAAACCTACTAAATATTTCTCTCAGTAGAAATATGATGGAAATCAATTTCCTACTTTTTATTTTCCCAGCTGTATAGTTTATTTTTATCCCTGGCAGTGAGTAGTTTGTTGTTATTACTTTCGTAAATTTGAGAATGCGATCGTACCAAGGAAAGTTTGCGATAAATTTAACGAGTTTATAGTTTGGGAAATACCAAACTTTATCGTGAAAATTTGCACTTTTTATTCGTATTATGTTTTGGCTTTTGATCTAAGCAGACATTTCTAGGCCATTTTATATGTGTGTTAATGCTAGAAATATTGCACTGATATTGTAGTGAGTAGTGGAATGATGCCTATAACTATGAGTTTTATGAGAGAATATAAAATTGTCATTCTCACATATTTGAACACATAAACATAAGTTAATAAAGGATTCAAGTCACTTTTAATGGCAATAAAAACCCAGTTATAGAAGTTTTGTTATTTGTTGGCACTGAATAGATTGTAACATATATTTAACTTTAAATAAAAATATAAATATATTCACAAGTATGCATTTCTCTAGTCTTTTGTAAATGTAAGCAAAACCGCAGACAATAGAAATAAGTATAATATATTATCATCTAATGGACGCGTGGTTTAATGTCGGTTCCGTGACGCATTTGCTGTGCAGATTGGATAATCGATTTTAAAATATACAATAATTTAATGCGATTCGGAACACCGTTCATTAAAACCATTTGGATTGCATATACTAAAACAATTACAGTGTACTGTCACCTAATAGTTTGTGGCTGTGGTTTACACAGTTTACGCTTTTGTCCGATAAATGCTGATATGTAAGCTTGTATAAACGTATGTGTATGTGTTTCGATATGCAAGCACAACTAATACAACGCGTTATCCATGGTATTCGTCGAATTACATGGTGTAAATTAATTAGGGATGCGGATACGCGTAACTAACTCAACGATTAACTCTTGTCCGTGTCACATACACATGATGCTCATTCGCTTGTTGTAGGAACAAGCACGTGAGCTTCGCTCGATCACACACGCTGACGTCATTCGATGATGCTGTCGTGTCCATTGGTTCATCATCTGCATCGGCCTCAACGACGCCGTGTGCTGGTGCTGCGGCCGCCGCCGCCAATGCTGCTGCTGCTGCTGCTGCTGCCGCCGCCGCAGCCTCCGGTCAACCACCACCTCCGCCCGGCACTCGCCTAGCACGCAGCCAAGAACGGTTGCTTGATGGCCGGAAAACATGTGAACCGCCACCCATCACCCGCCAACCTGAATCATGTGAACCCCCCAGGGTTCTTGTCATGGGTAAGGGTAATTATTATTTTTTTCAAAAACTTCAAAATATCCATACTGTGCTGCAACAAAACACAGTTTCATTTTATAGTATATAAAAATCGTTTTATGTTCAACTTTGCTATAAAATGCGGTTTGAAAATTGTAATATGGTTAGCACAAAATGTGGATTGATTTACGTCATCAATAATATGCCAAACAATTATAAAACATGATGTAAATACATGTAACCATATAATAACATGAATCAATCCATATCTTGGGTAGGCTATATTAAATTAACGATTCAGTGTTTTTAAAAACATATTTTTAAATTTTATTTCGCATACACCACCACAGAAATAAAAATCCATGTCCATACTAACGATAATACAAAAACAAGAAATATATTTTCATAGTTTATTACAAATTTCAAGCACGCACAGTCCTTGAAATAATTGGCTAAATTTTGTATGTAAACTCAAAGTTTTATATTTTGTTTAATTAAATTAAACTTTCGTAACTGTTTCAAACATTTTGCACCGTAAAAATAAGCATTTCTATACCTTATACAAAATTAAAATTTTATTCACCAAATGACTTTTACCTTATGAAATATAATTTTTATGCCAGTATATTAATTAAACAGCACATTTGCATTGCGACAAAATAATAGTCGGGTGTTTAATGATTAATTTCGCTCTATAAAAGTCAACAAAAGTAATAATGAAGAGTGATTTTACAGGCAGAATAATTTCTTCAAAAACTCTGTCATACAATTGGACACGCTGTCCAAATCGTTTTACGGAATACACAATGTTCATTCTATGTTTCAATGGATGCTTTCAGAGAAATTAAAACGCGCACCAATGAAAACGCAAGCGACTCAGACTGAAGTATGCTTGGGACGGAAACCGGTGCCATCCGCTCAACTCACATTGAGTCCGAGGACGATACATAGGGTAAATTACATACAAATATATACTGTTTTCACACCTATCTATCTTGTTTTCTTTATCCTCTGGGAAACTGGATAATCAGTGGCGTCTTTATGAATTTTCAAACATTTTGCAGTTTTATTTTAATAACTAGAAGGACATATGTATATCAGAATCTTAATTTACTTCAAAAATATTTTTGTATCACCTTTATGTATCACGTTTATGTATCCCCCTTAAAACAGTACTGTTTTAGTAGTATATAAATGGTATAACTAATACCTACCTGCGATGTAATGAATTCTCACAGTTGCTCATGCTGATTTCAGCATTCGCGCAAATGACTTGTACTTTTTTACATTTTGTCATTTCCGTTTCGTCCTTTTTTTCTTTTTTCGTCTTTCTTTCAAATCTCTGACGTAATTTATTTCGACGTTATACCACGTAATCAACATAATATGATTATAATACTTGCTTCACTTTGGTTTAAAATTAAAAACTTAACGTATTAGCAAGTAAAATTTTACCATATCCAATTTATAGCATAACAGTTTATGATTTTTTATTTCAATTTCAATTCAAATCATGATAAAGTGATATACATTAGTAGAAGAAAAAATCGATCTATATTTCGTAATTTTCAAATATCGTTAATTAATTATCTACATTTAAACAGCAGCAAATTTTAGATCATTAATTAAATTATGTGAAACTGGGATATCCGGCTTTTGTTTTGTGATCATGGTAATAAACACCCGTTGGCTTAAAACTCCAACGTTGCTGAAACTCTAAATACATAATTATAATACATTTCATTCATAAAAAAAATATATGTATCTCATTATATTTCATTTTATTCACATAAATATAATATATAATATTTCATTTATTTCATTTACAATTCCAGCGTTATTGTTGCTTTTTTGTTAAGATGTACTTTCAAGATTCTTTCTGAATTCTAAGTTAAATTGTAAATCAAAAATAATACGACACTCTGCAGAGTAAGAAGATTTATTACTGTTGCTAAAAAACATAAAGTTTTGTCCAGTATCTATTATATTTTGAAAGTCTACAACATAAATATGAATTATGAATATACATTAGCATATTTAATAATAAAAATTCTACAAATTAACTTAGAATAATAACCTATTTTTTTCGGTTATTTTTATAAAGCATGTAGGTTTCTAAAATGTGGAAGATTATTGAAGCGATCATGTTATAACAGGTAAAAATGGTATCTCAGGGAGCCCAAACAAACGGAATATTACAACTAAACGGGCGAAAATTAATGAAATCCTATTCAGAAGCGGGCGGTAAATTTGTTGCCGGGCAAGACGAAATTGAACCAACCGCAATAGACCATGAACCATTACAACGTACACAGTCCGAAGAACCACCCAGATCACCATTCATTGTAAAAACACCATCACCGACTCCCGAGCCGGAAATAGAAATACCGGAAACAAAACTTGAACGAAAACTAGAACCAGAATTTATACTTGAACCAATAATACCACCGCCAATCATACCACCACCACCATCATTGATACAAAACGATGAAACGTCTTCAATCACCACTCACGAATCAGAAGATTCGGATATCAAATCACAAAAGGAAATAATAATTGATTTTGAACCACAGATCCCATCGTCGCCCGTCAGGAAAAAACCGCTTTTGAAAACGTCATCGGATGGAGAAATGTTAATAGACAAACGAAGGGCTATACGTCACAAATCTAATCTCCCTCTGGAGAAAAACATTACTTCAATCAGTCACGATAACATTTGTATCGAACCACCTGAACCAAGAACTTTCACACCATACTTTCAAAACTCGCCAATACGGCACGAGGATATTTTTAAAGATTTGAACAATGGTCACCAGCATCCGATTTTCTCGTCGACAGAAAACGAACATGATACGACCAGTTTTCGTGCACAAGACTCACTAGATGAGGAGTTTCATGAGAATTTGATCTATGGGGGATTATTTAGAAAAGAATCGTCTTCAATCAGTGACCCAGGTGCTGTGGAGGGAAGATTACGAGTTTCATCAAATAGTCCGTCGCCCGAAGAAGATGGAGTGGTTCCTTCACTGCATCTGCTGCCCGAACAAAAAGTTTCACCTTTCGCGTCAACTGACTCTCTTACGAATGATGTTAGGTAAGTTATTTTGAATTACGAAGTTTTGGTTTTGATAACATATAAAATTAAAATACCTTCCAAACACACAGTATGTATGTATAAAATACGTAATGTTTGCCTAGTTCTAATGCATTCGTAATGTTATTTTTATTTTTACACATAACGACAATATATCTTCATAAATACAAAAATAAATCAAAATTAAAAAGGCGCGACATGCGAAACTACTAGAATCATCACGGCAAACGAAGACTATACCGCCGGTATTTTAATTGAGTTGTCTAATTTTTAAATATATGTAGATGTATTTTTTAAATCATTATAACTATAAAAGTAGATGCAAATCAGTCTATTTCAAACAAATCTACCATTTCAAGTAATCAACAATCCCTCTATATTCTTTTATTTTCACTGTTACAATAGAGACCATTCAGACGGTATTTGGAACGAATCGCAAGCAACCGTACTTCAAGCAGACTCCGGAACTGAAAATGGCACCGGGCTAAGTACTTCAGAACTGAGTACTCTCACCACCCTGTCGCCGGGAGCAACAATGCTCCTGACACCGTCTTCCCGTCGAAAACATCTTCTCATGATGCAGCATCAGCAAAGAAGTTCCATGGATACAGATGCCTTAGATGAGGAAATTCAAATTGATCAAATACAGGTAAACACGTAGTCCTTAAACTTATTTTTCTCACGTAATCAAATACTTGTTAAAGTTCAACAAAATATACATAAATTCGTTAATGAAAATAATATGTAAATTAATTACATTCCCCCTATAATAAATATTAGCGTTCACATGCATTACAGATACATGCATATAAATATTTATCAAACATAAAGCCTGAATTTCAATATAATATAAACATTACAAATGAAAAATGCGTTAGATTTTAAATGGTTATTTTTCAACATGGAATTAGAGAGAGATGTGATAATTAATCAAATATCATAACATCACGAAATGCATTTCCATTATAGCGATATTGCCATTACTTAAACTGAAACATATTGACATCATTCGTAAATAGAAGATCCATTAATAAAAGATAAAGCATAAGTGAAATAATAATGACTTGTCTATGTCAATTTGAATAACAAGATCTAGGTTCGTTATTTATTATATAAGACGTATGCTGTCTAGTCGCTTAGATTAAAAAAAGAGTTGTAAATGAATTAATTTTTTATATTGTTTTATTTACTTACATTTAATAGACGATAGTTCGGCCTAGTTCGCCACGTATATTGGTGGACGCTCCTACGATATCACTAGTACCACCGTCAGATCTGGCAATTCCAATCCCTGCACATCGCCGTGCTCCTCCAGTGTCCCCAGCTTGCAAACGTCGTACCCCAGAACCAACTCCAACCCCAATACCTCCATCTGAATCCCCAGACCGTCCAGCAGCTGTCGTACCTGACCTCCTGCTGGCACGAACTGATTCTGGTCGGACCAATACTGACATCTCCGAAAGTACCACAACCGATGACTACATAACTGCTAATTCAGGTATCCATATTAATTCGTAAAGTGTCTACTTTGTACATGCAAATCTTTAGGTATTTTGTGATCTTAATGCTTTTCTTCCATGCATTGGAATTTATCCTAGGTACAGATAGTTCCAGACGTAGTGGTTCAATCAAAGGAACCAATGACCGCGATCGCGTGCACCACCCTACCAATCAAGACGGCAGCTCATTCGAGAGTGCTTCATCGATCTATTCGGTGACGCGCAGCGATTTCTTAGGAGATGATATGGTAGTGCCGTCGTTTTCACCGCCGCCGATTTTGGAAGAAGTGAGCGATGTAGCGACAACCCCTGTACCCGTGACTAGCGCGCCCAGTGGTCGTACGTCCCCATCTGCCAGCAGTAGTAGCTCTGGGAGTTACAGTTTGAATGGATCATGTCCTGAGCTAAGACATCATCAGTCCACTACTCAACGACCGCCAGTGCCTTCACCAAGACATGTGCCCTCCGTTAGCGATGATGAGCGCAGTGTCCACTATTCGTCTTCCGGGTATTATGAGTCGCCATTGGAAGACGAGTAAGTTATTTTTAGTTTTACTTACAACTCTAACCCGGGTCAAGATGCTTATTATTGAAACGAATAGTATATTAATTGATTGTAATAAAACTTCCAGAAGATATATTATTTGCGCATGATTTCAATAACAAAAATTTAAAATATTCCAGATAATTTTGGAAAATATTTGCTATTTTACAGCAGTACTCTTTCACTAATTTAAGATTGATTTCTTAAAATTCCAAACATTTCTTAAAATGTCAAGAGTGTTCTTTGAGTTATTAATGAAACTGTTTTATTTAGTTATTTATTAATTTTGTTAGCAATAATATTTTCATAATTAATATTATCAGAAGTCTAAAACTTTAATCAAATTTCCCTCATACCTATGTATCATTACGCTAACTCCATAATAGCTGTAAAACCAACATAAACATATTGTCGTCGAAGGACTACAGTCCTATCAAATTTACAAACTTTAAATTGATACTTTTGCATTATTCATACAATCAGTCTAAAATCCTTTCTGGCTTTGTGTTTACCTGTTGCTCGTTCTATTACAATACTAGATGTTTCCTTAATGTGGTCGTTTTTATTGCAGTTCAACTAGTAAAATGCCACGAACAACAACAACAACTGATCAGCGTGACTGGACCGACGAGGAAAAACGTCGTAAAAAGAAAACGTTTACTCTGGAGATCAACAAACACCAAAAAACAACCGAGGACCAACAAAAGTCATCACCCAATGGCGTCGAAAAACTAAAAACCCCACAGAAAACCCCAATCGCCGCCACCACCATAACTACAACTAGTACCACTGATAAGGAAACGGAAGTGCCTGCCCAGAGTTCTCCACGTGCAGAAAAACCCAAACGAATCAAAACGAGAAATCGGAGTCCCATGCAAGGAGGAGCTCGTAGAAACCAACATGTTACCAAGAAATCGCCACCAGGTCTGGTAAGTACCATAATTTTGATATATAATAAAGATATTTATTTTTAACCAGTTATACTATCAATAGTGCAAATATGTTTTTTTCTTCTTCTTCTCTAGGTACGAAGTCCTGCAATGCATGATGGTTTTCAGCCTGATGACTGGGAACAAGTCGCTACTCAAGATCCTCATACGGCTGCAGCTACATCCGATGAGTCTAGTAGTGGCGTATGCGGTGATGCCGCAGCGCAAACGCAAAGCCAAACTTCACCGCGGAAAGTAAGAAAAGTACGCGATACTAGCAGGAGAAAATCTACACCACGCTCACCTACAAACACAAGATCGAAACGACGAAATGGAAGTGGAGATGACAAACCTTCAAGTCTTCCAGGTAGTCTACCACGAAGACGGAACAAACCAGATGCTGAAGATAGTAATACTCTTTCAGCAAAATCAAATCGACTAAGTCCATACAGGTAAAAATACATCGAAATTCAAAGTTTCCAACTTTTAATGGAATCGAAACATGTTACTTTTTAATAATCATTTGAAACCAATATCAACATCTACTCATATTTTATTCAGGCATGTTTTACTTTTAATATGTATATATGTATTTCCTATTTAGTTTTTATCTTTTCATAAAGTAATATCACAGATTTTTGTTAAATACTATACAGATTTAATTAATTTTATTTTCAAAGGAGTCCCGGTGGATCCCCAAACAAACGCCGAAGCCCTAAAGTAACCAGTCCCGAATCAACGCGTCTGAAAGCACTTAGTGCCGAGTCTCTGCGTTCTGTTAGTCCCGGAAGTGACAGCGTATTCTACAGTGACCCGAGCAGCCATGCAGCCGCGCCTACAGAACACCAAGTGCACTGTTTGCATTGCGGCAAAGAAGTGGATATCGTAACGACAGATGACCCGGACAAGAGTGTTAGCAGCAACGGTCAACAACCGGATATCGTTCAGCCGCCAGCCGGTTTCGCCGATTCGCCCCGAATGAAGCATGGGCGGTTATATAAAAAAATGGAAAAAAGGTTTCGGTCCGAGGACAGAGCGCATGGGGAAAAGAAACATCATAAATATCGACCGGATGTCCGTGCCAAGGTATGTTCGCGCACACAAGCAAATAAATTTCAATGATCGCAATACCGGATACTGGGCACACCCATTCGAATAATATATTAAATTTGTTTTATTTTCTTAGAAAATAAAGGCATATTGTTTGAATCAGTTTGATTAAAATCAGTTACATTTTATGTTCAAGTTAGAAAAAGCTCTTTGATAAAGATGTAATAGTATATCCCTAATCTAGTCAGAAGAACGAGGTAAAGAAGAAACACCTAGAGTGAAACTACGCCCGATGGCCAAATCTACGGACAACAGCACGGAGCATATCAGAGCCACAGGTTCCAGTCCGAGTATCCTGGCAGGAAGTCCTGAAGCTGAAGACGACTGTGGTCTATATGCAGAGCCATACAATGCCAACACTTGGATCTACATCAGTGATCATGAAGAAATGCACGTCTGGCAGAAACAAGATGCTGCTGCGACTGGTAAGTAAAATGTTTACATTATTTATTTTACATCAAGTCTCCTACAATTTTTTTTATATGTAAGTTATCACATTGTTCCTGCTAATGCAAGTATATGAAAAGTATTAAACAAATTGTTTTATAATTTATAAACATAAAGTTTTACAATAACAGTTTTGCCATTTATTAAACATATTTACTCTTGACTATATTGCGTTGAAATCAATCTTAGACCAGTTTCAAATTAAAATATCATTTTCAAAAAATATACTTAGTAGCTATTCTGTTTACTCTGTAAAATCCCCACTATAACAATGTTTATTTCCTTTGATTCATTCACAAAACGATTTACAACCGTTGTTTATAATTTAAAATTCTTTCAGTAAACTATTAGTGTTAAATGATGGATAAGACATTGTGAATGAAGTAAAGGTGACTAAAATAGATTTTTTCTTTGGTGTTGGTCAAGGCCACATATGTGAGCAATTCGGGTATTTTTATACTGTAATGTGTTCAACACTTAAAATATTTTTCAGCTACATAATTTTTTTTATCTTCTATCTATTTATCATCAATGATTTCATGAAAATATTTCATTCGAACTTACATCACTGAAATTCCACAACTTTTATTTTCATTATTTTATTACTTTATTACAAGTAATCGATTCGTTAGATCAGCTTTCACATTTTGTATTTGTTGTTAGAAATGCAGGCAGAAGTTCCAAAATTATCTGTCTGACATATGTATCTTTGATTTTATTTTTTATTAAAAAATATAATATCAAAGATGGAAGTATGAAATAATGAATATTATTTATATATAGTACACACAACATTGTATTGATGCAGCCGTATTATTTTTCTTCTAACGCAAGATTTAGTTTTAAAACTATATACCTTGGAATCAGAACACCTATTTATAAATGTATCGTTCAACTTAAAAATATGCATTCTTGTTTTTATTGCATAAGACGTTCTATTCGTTTTTTTTTTTTTTTTGCCAATTTTATGATCAATTTTTTTTTATATATTTACTAAAATTATTATTAGAGATCGAGATTTTTTTATTACATACGCAGATCACAGAAATGATTTAATACGTGAAATATTCAAAGCTTATATTTAATCAAATATAATGCACATTAAACTATTATTATGCGCTCATAAATAATTGATACTAAAAGGATTCTATGTGCCTGGAAACACATTCATTCTCGATGTTCAATGAAGCAATCCAAATCAACCAGAATATTATCATGTACTATAATTTGTGCAGACGCACATATGTATGCTTCAAATGACGTTCATTGTATATTATGCACATGGCATATGGCAACGGATCATAAACAATTAAACACTAAACAATACATCCAGCTCCTTATTATGAGATCCTTGTTGCACAGAAGACTAGTACGATTTTTCTTCTGTGCAGGCACACCAGAAGAACCTGATAGAAGCGATTCGGTTGTTAGTACAACTAGTACAGAATCCGAGCACGACTTTAAGAAACGCTATCAGGCGATTACCCATCGGATGGTTCATCGGAAATCGTGTTTGGAGATGTATAAACGGCAAGCTTCCAAATCGTTTGGTAAGTTTTGTGGCTTATACGTATTGATGCATTTTTCAAAGTGAAAACGTTAAACTGAGCTGTATTTTTTTGCGAATTAAAAAATATATATTATTAACAAATAAAAATGCAAAAAAAAAATACTTTAAGCGGAAGTAAGACAATTAAACGCATACTTCATTAGGTTTTTACAATAAATGTTCAAATTCATAAACTTATCTATGTTACTAAAAGAAAATGATAAATTTTAAATTCTTTTCTTTTTTCTGAAAGTGTCATTTTGGAAAACATAAATAATGATTGTATAACAATATTAATGATTTTTTCTTTTGCTTGCCTATTTTTACACTAAAGCTGTAATAAATAATTAGACAACAAAATAACGACTTTGCGCTCTTAAAATGTATGAATCAAAAACAACTAATGTATGTTTACTGGATTTTGAATTAGTAAACAAACCCAAAAAATATAATTTTTTTATCTTCCATGAAACGTAAAAATACTTTTCTTAATCGGGACTAGGTCATGTTATAAATAGTGTATCCGTCGCGACGAAACGAATCATAAAACATGATCGATTATCTCAAGGATCAAAACTTTTAAATCAAAATTGGTTTGAAATTTTGTGTCACACTAAGAAACGTAAGGTATTCAACCCGTGTGGAACAGCATGTCTGGGAACAAACGCAGGAATGACGCAATTCACCTCTTTACCTCAACGAACGACATCGACTAGAGCACCGTCAAACTAAACATAGCTAGACCCGCATTAGAACATCACTACCGAAATAGCAACACCCGCCAATGAGAAAAACACACACACACACATACTCGACGATACAACAGGTCAAGTTAGATTACGAATTCGATCGCGGTACGGTAAACATTCTCTTAATTTCATCCCATCAAAATATTTATGTTGAGTTCTCGTGTTGTGTGTGGTGCATTGTGGGGTGTGTGCTGACTTAAAGACAATATGGTGCTGGGTATGAGCCCTGCCATCCAAGATTGGCTAATCAAATTTAAATATAAAATTATTTATTTGCGCAATTGTGCTCAGTTCACCAATAAAAATTCTGTGATCTGTACATCTACTCACACAAAATATATATATATATATAATTTAAAAAGTATTACATATATTATAAAATAAATTTGAGAAAATTAACGCACTTTTTAGTTTTAAAAATTACATAATATCGGAGTTTTATAGAAAACTATACATGTTTTAATGTTATTATTATTTTGTGTTTTGGATAAATAAAACATGTTTTATAAAGGTTCCAATATTTTATACTTTATTATAAATACCGCACAAATATACAGATGTTATAAAATAAATTTTAAAATACTTTATTACGATAAATATTTAGCTTAGAGCAAATGCCAACACATGTTTTCTACACATACTACGTGTAAAACATATTTTCGGTAGCTTCACAAACTGAGCAAAATTGAACAAATATTTTTATAAAAATGTTAAATTTGGTCATTCAACTTGCATATCTTATAAAGAAGATTCTAAATGCAGTTAAATGAAAGTTTATTTTCTATAGCACCTGATTTAAACGTTGATGAAAATGACTCATTACGAAGGAGTCTGGAGGAATTGCTCAAACAGATGCTAATGGTATGGTGCAAAGTGAACCAGGCAAATAAATTGATAACGACGAAACCCAATGGTAAATACGTGAGAAATATTTGGCGTGCTAGTAGGCCATGAACAACTAACATCTATTGACCCGATCAGGGATTGTGTTAGTTGAACCACTGCCAGTTTTTCACTAACCCACTAAGATTTATCGCTTATGTTTGACAGATTACCACGTGCATTCAATTTTATCAATAATCATTGAATACATATACTAATTTTAGAAATACTAATATTCTAAAGCGCAATATGCGTGCAGAATAATACAGCAAAATTATATTAAAGCCCAATATCATCGCATAATAAACCAAACCTAGTTTTAATCTTAATTTTAACACGATTAATAATACACAACAGCTCAACACATCACCACTTAATAATTAATTAAATAACTATTACGGAAGGATTAGCTGAGTAAGGCAATTGTAGCAGATCTGGTATAACTAGATTTACATCCCTTATTTTTTTATATTTTTAATCATGTTTAATTTGAAATTATATTTTCCTTATTTACAGAAAGTGACAAAACGATAATCGTACGTCGGGAATCCGGCGAATTCGGCTTCAGGATCCATGGATCAAAACCCGTGGTTGTGTCCGCTATTGAACCGGATACACCAGCAGAAAGTTCCGGTTTGGAAGTGGGTGATATTGTCCTTACCGTCAATGGTGTTAATGTCATAGATAAGAGTCATTCTGAGGTGGTGAAGATCGCACATGCAGGAAGCGATACATTAACACTAGAAGTAAATATATTATTTTATTTACCCTCAAAAATATTTTTTTTGGTTTAGCAAAGTGATGATTTCATAATTGTTTCTTTTAATACACAAGGAAGTTGTTCCAATTGTGTTACTGGGTCAACTCTAATGTTTTGACATTAGTTATTCACTGGTCACACTTGTGTACGCAAGTGATATATAACAATGCAAATAAATTATTTTTTTTCTATTCGTTTTTAATTATAAATATTGTACAAGTAGAAAAGTTACAGGCTGCTCATTAGAACCTTCTATGTTAACAACGCTATTAAAACTGTTCATATTTATCCTTTGGTTTCGTTATAACGTTATTCTACGAAATATTAATTTTTATAAAATAAATAGTTTAAGGAATGAATTTTATTTGTTACAAATTTATGATATAAACTTACATACATTTATGGCTGTGAGAAAAATAATTATCCGCATATTGTCAGTTAAATAATTATATTTATAGTTAATTACCTAATATAAGTTTCCAGTAATATTTTTAAAGGTATCCCAGTAATTATAACTGGAGATAATAACTGTTAAGATATTTTTTTATTTTAAATTTATTTTTAAGGTTGCAAGAACATGTGGAGTTTTGAGTCCGCCTTCCAATGGAAACCAAGAGAATACATCTCTTTTTTCTGGATATTTATGGAAACAAGGTGGTTATGTTAGTGGAAACCCTTCAAACAAATGGGTACGAAGATGGTTCTGTCTAAAGAAAGACAATTGTTTATATTCCTACAAAACAGATGCGGTAAGTATTTTTATTTTTCTATAAATGAATAACAGCAAAAAACCTATGCGTTGCGTAGTTATACATAACATATTTCACAATAAAATCCCTTCAAACTAGTAATTATTTGTCGTATTAATTTTAGGACAACCAACCTGTAGGCGCAATGATGCTAGTGAACTATGATATTGAACGATGTGAAGACAGTGAACCCGGCGCACTACCAAAACCATTCCGAATATCTATAAAGAAACCCGGTGTTCCGACGTTACATCTAGCCGCAGACAACGAGCAAGCAGCAAATCGATGGCAAACTGTTTTAAGCCATGCTGCTGAACGTACAAAACTAGCCGATTCCTGGCTCGAACAAACCAAACGTAATCTGGCTCTTGCACCGAATTCCTTACAAAAGCCCGATTGCTTCGGGTACCTGAACAAACTCGGTAGCAAATGGAAAACGTGGGCACGTCGATATTGCGTACTCAAAGATGCCTGTTTGTATTTCTATCAAGATGGGAACTCGAAATGTTCTTTTGGTAAGTGCATTTAGAAATGCATTCAATTCATAGACTTTCTACACTTTAAATCCATACTTATGAATTTGATCTTGTTTTAGGAATGGCATGTTTACATGGATACAGAGTACAGCAATCGACAACGGGAGGAAAAAAGCATGCATTTGAAATTTTACCATCAAACACAGCACAGAAGCATTTTTACTTTCATACAGAATCAGAAATGGATAGGAAACGGTAAAATAAAATCATTTTGTATCTGTTATAAATATTTTCAATGCAATGAATGAAACTACATTTCTATTTTAATTTATTTTTGAAGTTGGTTAGCTGCACTGGAATACTCTATAGACCGCTGGTTGAAAGTGGGTTGAAGTTAGTCCGAAGATTAGTCCAATCCAAACCGATGGAACCAATCTCTGTCCAGATCGACGTATTGTCACATGCATGAATGAATATATCAAAACAAAAAATACAAAAAAAACTATGCGCACATTATCATTAAACATTTTTAGATATAACGGCTTACCATTTGTCAGTACCCCTTGCATTTAGACCCCCACCCCTTCCAAAAAACGCAGTCCTCTCGAATCCCTCATATAAATATAATGAAATAAAAACAATGCGTAACAACTTTAACGAACGTATCGATAAAGAAGTAATTCGACGTACTTATTATAAACGATATATTAATTAAAGAAGTTTGTATTATAAAATGTTGATATAACACGAATTAATAGATTAATGGTATATTTGTTAAACGTTTGTTACCAGAATAAAGCTACCAGAAAAATAAAATGAAATATTATAGAAGTTATTTTTAAAAAACTTTATGTAACGAATTTTAGATAAATGTAAAGTGATTCTATTTGTTATTCATTTATTGTTCATAGAGTTATATACCGTATTATACATATATAAATATTTAATAGTAGATATAAAAAAGCTCAACTAAATAAAAGAAGACTAAAATATAGCGGGTTTAATACTGTAAGTTTAAAAAAAGAAAAACAAAAAAAAAACGTACTGATAAATTGATACACAACTAAAACAACAATAAAAGAACACTAGATTATTATTGTATCAATGTTATATATTAGATGCATGCGACCAGTCTGAATGTATGCTAAAAAAAACCTAAAAAAAAGCTATGTGCACTGCCAAACAGATACGTATAATTAAAAACAACCATTTTATTTAAATTATCTCACAATTATTTTTACCTGTCATCCTTAGCCGTGCAAATGAGATTAATTCTCATTATATAATAATAATAATAATTGTTGACAGAAAGACTGTATTTGCTGTATAGGATATGTGCATTGGTGTTATTTGGGCAGTGTACTCATTTTTCGTTTTTTATTTTTTATTTGAATAAAAACTTATGGATGGACACATAAAAAAAATCTAATGGAATAATAAAACTTATGTGGTTACAGTGCCTACATCTCAACGATTATTTTTCTTTCCTGAATTCGGCATTTGTTTTCAGATCATAATCACAACGCACAACTGTACTTTGGTTGCTTGTAAAAATTGAAAAAAAAATCATATCATAATTGATTTACTATGTTTTATAATTGTTATAAGTTTAGTTATTATACAGAATATATATATAAATGGTATTTATAAAATAAATTGATTTTGATAAACTTGTTTGATTAAATACATACATATATCTAAGTAAGTTTCAGAATGTATTTTTTAAGTATTACACCCTTTCATGAATCATAATATTATTTTTTATAAATACCTTATAGTATTATTAAAATCGTAAAAATTGATGAACTTTGCCAACGTATAACTCCGACTCCTATTTGAATTTGATATTTCCTATCCTGATTGAACATGATTTATTTATTTAAATTATAATAACAACTTTGAACCTTTTTATTTTCTTATACATGAAAAAAATCGATCTCGAGATTTTAACGGAAATACACCTTTTGACCTTCCCTGGATCGAGTATGACTATTTTTGGAATTACGTTTGTGTGCATGTGTGCGTTTGCGCGGGGGAGGTTGTGTGTGCTCTACAACATGTTAAAATTTGTATATGCCTGGCAAGAAAACCTATTTTTGAAATAAGTATTCCAACTGGTAGTCACTCTTTGCATTGCTCTTCCATCGACTGCATTTTTTTAAATAAATAAATAAAATTAATTAGTTTAAATATTTAAGTCTTCAATGTAATACATAAAATAATTTAAACAATACTTACAATTTCATTGTCTTCATTCATTCCTTAGAATAGCTTAGAAGCCTCCAGATACCTCCAGAAGTTGATGATGTCTTCTGATTGCAAAAAGGTTCTTCAGGCACATTGAATTTCCGATGCACAGCAAGGATCTTCAATCGACTGCATTTTCGAAAAGCATGTAAGTGTTAAAAAATTGTATACACTCCAAAAATATTAATTTAATTTATATTTTTAGTTTGTTTATAACTAAATATTTTTAACATTATTTTAAGGAGTTTTAAGGTAAAGTAAGAAAATATATGTATAATTTATAATGTTTTTATTTAAAACTAAATAATATAAGTACAAAACGCATTGTCACAAGCATAATAGTTAATAAATATAATTCAAACATATAAATTCAGTTAAAAAATAATATGCAATAAATCATATTTGTTTTTATCTGTTTAGGAAGAATGGGGCGCTAATCTTTGAACTGCCGATGGACTGCAAATGCTCTTCCATCGACTCATTTTTATTTTTCTCTACGGAAACCAGCTGCTCCACAGAGCTCCACGGCGGTATGGCAGTTGATATTGACCCTAACAAAAATTAGAGATGTTACCTACCCTTAACTGTTCGCAAACAAATTGATTATTTGTTTATAATACATTTACACTTTTACATACAATTATTAGAATAATCAATTAATGTACATACCTAATTTTTAATGAAACTGTAAAATGAATTAATTTAATAAATAAATGTATGAATCTTAATATACCATGAGTTTTGTTCTGAAATGAAATCCTTTTTCCTGTATTTCGATTTTCAGATGAGTCACATCATAATGCACAAAAAAGGGCTTCTCAAAGGTGGGTACATATTTAAAAAAATTTATACTAATTGGAATTTTTTGGTTATATATGACCTAAAAATTGTAATTAAAAAGTTTCAATTTTTGTTAAAATTTGGTCAAAATGTTCATAAAATTTTTTAAAAGGTGTGAAATTTTAATTAATATTTTGAGGTTATATATAACCTAAAAATTTTAATTAAAATTTATCAATTTTTGTTAAAATTTGGTCAAAATTTTGAAGAATTTTTTTAAAAGGTGTGAAATTTTAATTAAAATTTTGAGGTTATATATAACCTAAAAATTTTAATTAAAATTTTTCAATTTTTGTTAAAATTTGGTCAAAATGTTCATAAATTTTTTTAAAAGGTGTGAAATTTTAATTAATATTTTGAGGTTATATATAACCTAAAAATTTCAATTAAAATTTATCAATTTTTGTTAAAATTTGGTCAAAATTTTGAAGAAATTTTTTAAAAGGTGTGAAATTTTAATTAAAATTTTGAGGTTATATATAACCTAAAAATTTTAATTAAAATTTTTCAATTTTTGTTAAAATTTGGTCAAAATTTTCATAAAATTTTTTAAAAGGTGTGAAATTTTAATTAATATTTTGAGGTTATATATAACCTAAAAATTTCAATTAAAATTTTTCAATTTTTGTTAAAATTTGGTCAAAATTTTGAAGAAATTTTTTAAAAGGTGTGAAATTTTAATTAAAATTTTGAGGTTATATATAACCTAAAAAATTTAATTAAAATTTTTCAATTTTTGTTAAAATTTGGTCAAAATTTTCATAAATTTTTTTAAAAGGTGTGAAATTTTAATTAATATTTTGAGGTTATATATAACCTAAAAATTTCAATTAAAATTTTTCAATTTTTGTTAAAATTTGGTCAAAATTTTAAAGAAATTTTTTAAAAGGTGTGAAATTTTAATTAAAATTTTGAGGTTATATATAACCTAAAAATTTTAATTAATATTTTTCAATTTTTGTTAAAATTTTGATAAAAATTATTAAAAGGAGTGAAATTTTAATTAAAATTTTGAGGTTATATATAACCTAAAAATTCCAATTAGTATAAAAAAAATGTACTTAATTGATATTAATAGATTGTTTATAACTATAATGTTACCTATTTATTACCATTCTTTTAAGGAGTTTTATAGCTATTTCCTTAGTGTTTTTGAAGATTTCTATGGAATTCGTTTTTACTATTTTCTTCCCTTACCGTTTTTTCGATTTTTAAAGAAGTCGTTTTTAATTAATTCTGCGGGAACCAGCAGCGCCACAGAGCTCTATCGCGGTTTCGCACTAGGTATAGACGCAAGCAAAAATTAGAGACGCTAAAATCGCGAATCAGAGAGATTTTGTTTTGACGAACTAAAAGAATATATATATTTTATAATGTATTTATTTGAAACTAAATAATATAAGTACAAAAATGTTTGTTACAAGCACAATTGTGTATAAATATAATTCAAACATATAAATTGAGTTAAAGTATAATGTATAATAAACCATATTTGTTTTTATATTTTTGGGGGGTTGGGGCGCTGATCTTTGAACTACCGATGGACTGCAATGCTCTTACATTGACTGCATTTTCTGAAATTAATAAATAAAATTAATTAGTTTAAATATTTAAGTTCCAAATGTATTTGTTCAAACTGTAAATTAAGTCTAACGCAATAAATAAAATAATTAAAGAATACTTACAATTTCATTATCTTCATTCATTCTTCAGAATCCTCCAGAAGTTGAAGGTGTCTTCTGATTGAAAATTGTTGCTCAGGCTCATTGAACTGTCGATGGACAGCAAGGATCTTAATCGACTGCATTTTCGGAAATCATGTGAAAGTATTCAAAATACTTTATACAATCTAAAAATATCAATTTACTTTAGTAAAATTGCTATTGAAATTCATATTTTTCTTATTTATATTGCTATAGTATAGTATATAGTATACATATACAGATATGGGAAATATTGTGATTTGACATTTAACATCTATTATCACATATAGATTGTCAAAAAGCGTCTTAAAGATTAGTAAATTATTAAAAATATGATACATAAATATTTTGTTAGGTTTTTAGTTCATTTGGAAATTGAATAGAAACTCCCGGCCATAATAATTTAAATATAACGTAATGAATCATTATATTTTCTTGTTGAAAGAATGTCGAATGAAAGATTAACAAAAAAGATTTACGTGGGCGAGATGAATGGTGTGAGAATGCGTGGTCGTCCTCGGAATAAGTGGATGAGTGAGCAAGCGGAATTGAAGAGCATGTATGAAGAATCTGTTGAATCTGAATGAAGAGAAAGAAGCATGTAAGGATAGAATTGAATGGCGAAAGATTGTCAATATGTGAATGTAAAGGGTTTTCTGCCACCCCATATGTTGGGAATGGCATTAAGTTATGTATGTATATATGTACGTATTTTCTTGAATGTTTTAACATTTGTATTTTAATATCCTTCTTATCTAAACAAAATATACTTACTACATGTAAGTAAATTCAGTGCAAGACACTGCAGATGTTTTCTTATAGATAAATGAGCTCTGCGTCATAAATTCTTTCCATTTCGACCTTTACCTATATTTTGAAAGGATGCATACTTGGGAATTTCTGTGAGATATATGCTTATTACTTGAGTTATAACAAATACACAATAAATACATTCATATTTAATAAACTTAACCATATTTACATATATTCGTCTATTATTAACATAATACTTTCAATAATATATAAAATAAATAGTACAACGTATCGCCACTAATATTACAAATAAATTCTCAAGCGATAAATATTATAAAGTGATGTATGGATAAATGGAAGTAAAATATGGTATATAAAGGCAGGGAATAATTGCGTGAAATATAAATTTAGAACAAACAAATTACATAAGCATGCATGAACATAAAAGGTTTAATGAGATGAATGAATGAACGAAATGTGCAAAATTTTTATACGGCAAAGCACATCATAATTTTGTTTTTCTACATATAAAGTATATATTTTGAAAATACTCTAAAAACAAAGAAGTCATACGACACATGGCAACTGTTCATATCGTAAACACATTCCAAGATTATCATCAGGTGATCCGTCGCGCGCCCCAGGCCCAAATTGTACGCCAATTGTAAAGGGTAAAATACTGCTTTCAACTCTGCACATTGTGCCACCATCTGCGCAGAACGAAGTACCACAATGAATCAAATCACACATCATTGCTCCAGAAGAACCAGGCTAGAAAACAAATAAACAACAAATTCAACATTTAACGCAGTACAACTTTTTGAGACCTAAAAGTTTAGAGTAACAAATGGATAATAATATAAAAATTTACCATAATAAGATCTTCTGAATCACACGGCATAATTATTCTATCACTACACATTCTGGATTCTACAGGCATTTCTCCAGACCCAAATTCTTCTGGTAAATCTGCGACTGTCATTGGTGGTTGCATACTCCCTCCGGGTTGCTGTGCTTCACCTATGATACCCGGGTTTCCTGCTGATGGAGTACCTCCACCTCCGAAATTCCCTCCAGGACCCCCATTACTACCGCCGATACCTCCAGTACCCCCATTACTACCGCCGATACCTCCAGTTCCACCATTTGTACTGCTACCAAGACCGCCATTTATATTGCTTCCAGAGCCGCCAGGTGTCGAGCCAATTTTAAATGAATTCTCATCACATGGCTCATAAGCAATGGAGCACATTCCCATTTCTTGTCGCATACAGATAGTGTAGTCTTGGTCTGCCAAATGACGACCATTTTCAGCAAAATTCATTGTTTGTAATGCGCCGGATTTACCGGTATGATACTGTAAACAACCAGCAGGAGCTCTTTGGTTCATCGGAATCTATTAAAGAAAAAACTTAAGAGAAACTGATATAAAAACTGGTATTCATAGAATATTTTTAATATACTTTTTATTGAAATATAACACTAAGAAATATGAAATTTTACCTCAGATAAATAAAAATTTAAAACGGAAATTAAGGGTCATTTGCTAAAATAAAAAATAAAAAGCGTCTTTAAAATTCTATGATTACGAGTATTGGAATCTGGGGAGAGAGAGAGTAATTCCATATATTGAGGAATTCCAAATACATACAATTAGTTCATTGTTTGATTTATCATTAAATATCCAAAATATTATAGATGATTAAACAACATTTTCTTTGACCAGAATATACATCTACACAAGATAAGAATTCCCGTATTAAACTGGCAGATTTATATAAGGACATCCGCTAGTTCAAAGTCAAGGTAACAATCGTAATTTCACTTTCGTTGACATACATACATCGTCCGTATGCGGACTGTTTTTACTAATACTTAAACATCACATAAAATCAAGCATCACGCAATTGAATAAAACCCCCAAATAATATGTACTTTAAGTTTTATGCTGACCTGTATGACACGAACTTCCCACAGCCTACCCACACCACGTTTACGGAGATTCATACTGATGCTGATGGGTTCGTCCACATTCTCGACATCGAAATAAACTGTCACAAACAAACGTTATACCATTAAATATTATTTATTCAAAATATTATACTATTTTCAATAGAAAACCATTAAGTAGGATATTCATATCTTTAAGTTACTATATAAAATAATTAGTTTCATATTTTTTTATTCGTATATGAAGCATTTTTAAAAATCTTTTATCAATATCTAAAATATACTTTTAAAAACATAAAATATTTTTGAACAAATAGAACATTTTGTATGTTTATTATTTAATTTATATGCAGTTAAATTACGCTAAAATTGTATATTTATAGGAACCATTTATTAATTTAATAAAACCATTCATTTAACAAACATCCAGGACAAATATTATAGGCGTACCATGTTGACCGCTGTTCAAACCACATAGGCGTAGTTCACGTGTGTTTCCACCGGACATGACGAAAATATCATCATCACAGACCCCTGTTCTACGGTTTGGTTGGCCCTAAAATTGAAACTTACTAATTAGATTACAGAAAAACATTTATAACTCTATAAAAAAATACAAACCAAATGAAAATGTAAAAAATCCAATCTAAACTGACTAATTTGTGAATCGACTTTCTTTACTTTAAGAGTGCATTTTGTCATATCCCGAGATAGACTTGGAAAGTCTGGATTTACAAAATATGTTATGTTGTTGAATACTTCTTTATCACACGAAGCAGTAACTGAAATAATTGGTTAAGTATTACTTCAAAAGATCATATATATTTTTAAATTAAATTATATTATTAAAGTATGAAATTACTAACACACACAACAGACACCAAAACCGAATGCGCAACTTCCAAATGATTTACCTCCTTGTATTCTGCATTCATATGTATTCAAACAAATACCTAAAATAATAATAAATAAAATTATTTAATCAATCTATAAATTTTATTAAATGTAAAAATTAGTGGAAAATAATTATAATCACCTTTTCTCCTACCGTCAGACGCAAGGCATTCGTTTTCATCAGGTAACGCGAAGAAATTTAATACTAAAATATTATAGAGTAATTAGAATTAAAATAGCAATGTATTTACGTCGTGATTAAATTATATAATAATATTTCTATTAGCCACAAAACAAAATAATCCTTTTGCGCTGTAAGTATTAAATATATAATCAATAAGCGTAATTATAAATAAACCTTTAGGATTTCTTGTAGACTCTATATTATTTGTTTTGTTCTCATTAAATTTAGCATTAGAGTTTCCCCAAATATCATAATTTGGTAAAACTGGTGAAGCTTGTAAAACTCCAATAATCGATAACAAACAATGCACCTGTACTTTTAATTTCACAATCATTTTTTATGCATACACACAATCTAATGACACTTTCATTTACAACTACACAATGAAAACCAACACATAATTTTACGAGATGTTTTCAAAGAAGCGCGCAAAAGTCAAGTGTAACCAAAGCAATTGGTGGTCTTTGGCTAGGGCAATATATGTATGCCAGTCGAGTAGGTCAGTCTGTTGTATAGAGCAACATCATATGGACAACGGGTTTAAGTATTTTAGTGTAAATATTCTGCACGGAACTGGAACTGTTACGATATTAATTTACTTGACTTTTCCGTATAGTAAAGAGCACACTGTAACGAACTTGCAAATTTCAAAAGCATTTGTTCAAATAAAATGCAATATGAATTTGTCGGAGTAATTGATAAAAAAATATTATACAGTATCATCTGGTATTCTTAAGTCGTATCTAACTAAAATAGCAGCGCCCCTCGACACATCAAATAGAGAACTTAATTTTATTTCCTTCTCATATGCATCATGAATTTTTGTTATTTTATAGTGTAACGCCACTGATATTTGAATTGTGACGTAAAATATACCGTAACATGATGACCGATTATTCAAATAAATCCGCACAAAAAATATGTTTTTATATGTATTGTAAGAGCATCCTTATCTATCTAGGTATTCTTAAATTAAATAACAGTACAATATACAATTATATTACCTAAAATTTATTTTTGTCATTTTCACCTGTACAGTTCGAAAAGAAAAAACAAATACAGAAATTGTTTATAAACATTTTTTGTTTTTCGAAAGCAGTCGCAGATAAACGTCAATATATTAATAGTATACTTATTCTCCATTCTCATGAAATGAAACACATAAAAAGTAAACTGAACTTTTGTACGAGAAATTGTAACAAATAATATTTAGTACATATTCTAGTATATCTCGTATTACATTCATTAATAAGTAAAGTACAGCAATGTATTTTTTTTTTATAAATATTTTCTTCGTTTTTTTTAATAGCTAAAGCGCCGTGTCAGAAAAATACATTTTATAAAAAATTTAAAATCGTTATTTCGGAGATTACAATTTTATTATTTTAGTTATTATAAAAATTATAAGTACAAACATGTACACTTCATATAATAGGTATATCGCAGTCAACCATTTACTATTAACATTCACGAGCTGTTTTACAAAGCTTTTTTTCGATTTTTTATTTATTTATTAAATAATACAACTAAACT
The DNA here is from genome assembly GCA_018344505.1 of Nebria ingens riversi. Lineage (NCBI taxonomy): Eukaryota > Metazoa > Arthropoda > Insecta > Coleoptera > Carabidae > Nebria > Nebria ingens. The sequence goes on from JADQWA010000850.1 coordinate 630,120, forward strand.
TTCCAACGATTGTTTAAATTATTTATTATAACCAGGATGCAAAAACCACTATTGTTAAGTATTTGAAATGCTTAAAAACCGTCGAATAAAATAAATTAAATACAATTTCAGAAAATTATATTCATTCTTAATGGATTTTTTCAGACTATCGAAGAAATTCTGCCAGTTTTCCGTACATACCACTTTATGTGTTTGATTCGTCTGTACATAAACCGAGATGCACTTGTTACATACGGTATTAATTTTTTCCAAAATATTATATATGTTAGTTTAGTAAAGTTTCAAGTATTGAAAAATCAAGAAAATAATTGACATTTATAATATATTTTTATATTCCCAAAATACTAAAAAATGAATGCGATTTTTGTTTGTAAAAATGCGAAATATATAATAGTATTTTGAATACTATTATAATTTCAGTTTTAATTAGGTATTTCAAATACTTATAATTCTGACCATAATAGGGCAAAAAATTAACTACAATATTCAGCTAGTGTGAGGAATCATAACATACCCTACCATTATAATATATATATATATATATATATATATATATATATATATATATATATATATATATATATATATATATATATATATATATATATATATATATATATATATATATATATATATATATATATATATATTATATATATATATATATATATATATATAATATATATATATATATATATATATATATATATATATATATATATATATATATATATATATATATATATATATATATATATATATATATATATATATATATATATATATATATATATATATATATATATATATATATATATATATATATATATATATATATATATATATATATATATATATATATATATATATATATATATATATATATATATATATATATATATATATATATATATATATATATAAAGACCTGTAGAATTTGTAATGTATAATTATAAAAAGTGGTACAAAAAGTGACTGAAACTAAATGATAAGGTACTTGAGGGATTCGCAAAATACATTTCAATTTAACAATAATTGCTATAATTCGATTAATTAACATAACAATGCTACACTTACTATATATTCCATGGTGAATTATATATGTATAGGTAGATCGTACAGAAGGATATAATGAGTGGCAGTAATTTTAACTATTTTTTTCATTTGCTACATTTGATTATGGAGTGTAATTTGATAAGGAATCCACTGTACCAGCGGCTTCTCACATTGAGGATACAGGAGCTAATCAGATCACCTAGTGTGCAGTGTGTGCACTGTTGTAATTAAAATAACGCGTGCAAATCCTGAGACCACAAAAAAAAGTCAATTTAAATCAGTGCAGTATTGTATATAAAACATGATTTAAAAACGTTTTAATTTATAATAATAATAATAAATAATTATGTTGCCAACTTTCACTGATTTACCTCTGAATCCTCCATATGTTAAGAGAACAATTCTTTGACTTTTTCGTTTATTTTAAAGCTATCAAAATATTTACTTTGCAGAATACTAATGAATATTACACATTGGCTACATGTTTATGATTCAACAGGATTACGTTTACAATATGTATAATTTCTCTACTTATAATTGTATATTTTAAGCTAAATAGTTATATTATATTTACAGTGTATAATTTCCTAAATTTTAGCAGACATAAGTTATATTTTAAATGAACTTTTATTATAAAAATTGCACAACTAAGTTGCGACAAAATTACCAAGGCCCCCTGTTATTAATAAAGTTGCACAATTTACACATGTTCAATATATTCACACAATAGATTATTATTTTTAGTTTCCTATGAAAATTAAATCTAGCCGAGGACCTCATATTTTATAAAACGTGAATGTTAACCAGTAATATTGTGAATTAAAATATATAGTTTTTGTGAAATTATGCATTTTATACATGTTCTCAAAATCTATTGTAAAATTACACATGTAAAGGCACTCTTAATCAACGTGGTAAGTTTTGGTAAAATCATCTGAACCAATGTAAACGTACTGCATACTACAAAAACAAACAGCATAACAAAAAATGAATAATAAATTCACAACTTTATTTTAATAATAGATTTGCTCAAAAAATGTATACGTTTATGTTTGGAATATTTTACAGTAGTTAAATATTTAGCACCGAATTATGTTACATACATATTAGATAATGTATTTTTCTTATTTTTAATAAAACTTTCAAAATTTTTGACTTTTTATTTAAATATTGTATCAAGACAAACTTTAAAAATTACGGCAGTTGTTGTTTTGGGAAAATAATACCAGTCACTGAAAAAGTTCAGTTTTTATTTCCGGTAAAATAAAGTGTTTATAAAAAAAGATACCAAAAATGAGAATCACTCGTGAAAATTTGAGAACGCCCAATAACCAACATATTTCTGATACAATCCATTCAGAGAACAATTTCACAATTTTTTAAACGGACCTGATATTATGATCATTAATCAGAATTTATAAAAATAAACAAATTTATATTAATTAATAATTAAATTTCTATTACCTCACTGTATGTTTTTTTAATATCAGGTCTCTAAATGCTATGCATCAGATATTAAAAATAAACATATTGTTAGTAGGCGAGTTGTGATGAATTTTTAGGATGTTTTTTGATAATAGCAAAAGTTTATTACAATTCATTTAAAAAAATTGAGCCTCTTAAAATACATTATTTACAAAAAATTGTTATTTAAATCAAAAGAACATCCTACTAAAAGTGATTGTTTAGTGGATGACTAGATTTGTATGGTTCATGAACTTGATGTACACATTATAGGACACAGTATCATATAGCTGAACTGTGACCGTTTAAAAAGACGTTGCATTGATATGTTACTAATGAAATTCAGTTACTTATTTGGCAAAAGTGTACAATACCCAATCGTACTGCTTCTACTTAAAATTAAGTTTAACAATAAACCCAGCGTTCGTTTTGCAAGGAACATCCCAATTTTTCTAGTTTGATTCAATAGAAATGCTCACTTAGGGACATGTGCAATTCAGTTATGTTTTAGTAGCACTCAGTTGTAAGTATAAGCGGTGCAAACGGGCATAAGTGTAATAATTATCATTATATACCATTGCATTTGGTTCTGATATTTCACGTATGTATGTGTGTATTGTATAATAAGACAAAGAGTTACCTCAAAAGCAACGTTCTCTCTGTTTTGTTGAATATAAAAAAGGCTTTGGTTTACTTTTGGGGAAACCCTATTTCGATTTAATATCACTACTGCTTCATATAACTTAATAACAAATTGGCTAAAGACATTAGCGCGCAAACGACAAATGTTGCTGATTCAGTAATATATTTAAATACAATAATTTACTAATACATTACCTACATAAACACTATAGCCTTACAGAAAATTCGCTATTTATTTAATCATAATAGATAATAATAATATATACACAATAGACAAACAACAGCAATAAATAGTTCTCGATTCACTTGAAGATATGATGCGAAAAGATTCAGTACATTAAAAAAAATACTAGTAATAATTATGACTAACAGACTTATGTTGCCGAAGAGGGAGGGCAGTCCTTGATTTCAAATATCGAACTATAACACACCACTAGTTAATGCTTAACTTTCGTATTCACCATATTGTTAACTTGCTTCACACCTTCACTAGTTTTAATGAAATCAATTTCAGCATACTGAAAAGCAGGTTCAGCAGCAGAGTTCGGGGTTGGACTTCGTGTACCTTCGGTTCGAGTGCGTGGACTTCGGGTACCGTCATCATCAGCAGACGCCAAGTCTAGACTTGCATAGTGCAATTCTTGCACTGAACTAACAGAGGACGGTCTAGCAATCAGGTCAGCATTAACTGATTCAGGTCGCGAACCACCGATTATTGTAGAGCTGGTTGAACCTAGCTCACTTGAAACTGAACTGGGTCGGGATAGTGATCCTTTAGTGATTTCTGAACTCACTGAGCTAGGACGTGATTTGTCACTAGAAACTGACCCAGGTCTTGAAATAGCTTTGCCACTGTTTACTGAATCGGGTCTAGGGATTTTGGCTACTGGAGAAGTACAACTGCCACTCCGTAGCGTTTCATAATTACCATCCGCGCATTCTGACCTAGATGTACCTTCTACCGCGTTCAATGAATCCGTATCAGATCTGAGATTCTCGAAAGATCTGTGCGGAGCAACATCACCAGGTCGGGGTGAAACAGCTCCTAATCGATTATCTTCTTTTGTGTCAACAATTGGTTTGAATCCAAATGGCTTCGCATTGACATTGTTCATCGTTAAGGAGGATAATTGTTTAGATAGGTTTTGGTTGTTGTTGAGAAAAGGTGCTGTGATTTTGCGAACAGTTTCGTTATTTGTAGGCAGTATTGAAACCGGTCGCATCACAGCGTATTCACCATAATCATCTGAAGAGCCAGAGATGTTTCTTTGTTTTGGTACAGCTGGACAGTAATTGACGTAATCTAAATCAGTCTGATTATGTTTTGAAGTTTTATTAGAAGATGAAGATGAGGGTTTAACGTTCTTATCGAAATTCATTTCAGTGTAATCTGAATTCACTTTGTTTGCAAATTCAAAACTCATACGCGCATAGTCGGAACCTGATTGTGGAGGTTTGCCAGTTGCGTTTGATATTTTGACTGTTCCGCTTGAGGCATCAACTGCGCACTTTCGATTTGCATCTGGGCTTTTTACTTGAAACGACTTAACAGGACTACCAGGACTAAATGGGAATATCGTAGCTTCACTTGTTGGAGTAACCAAACCAGAGTTACTATCTTTCGAATCTCTTCGGCTGTTTTTGCGTCTAGGACGACGTAAACTGGAAAATGGACTAGTGCCGGGACTGTAACTGGATGAGTTTAGAGGTAGATAGGTGGGTGGATGTTTTGGCGGGGTGTTCGTAGAGTTTTTCCGGGTACTTTGATAACTCACCGGATTTTGGGAAGTGATAGGTTTGGCCAAAGGCGTTTGTATTGTAATCGGTTGAGATCGAATTTTCTCCTTTTTGCTTCCTCGTCTATCTTTCTTCTTGGCTGACATATTCATATAATCATCACTATTTGTTACGCTAACTTTAGCACTATCCAAACTAGATTTTCTTTGATGACGGCTCCAAGACATTTCCATGTAACCATCACTAGGTTTCTTCGGATGTGGAAAATCTACAGGTTGAGTCCTTGCAGCGCCTGATAATGTTCTATCAGTTCGGTTGCTGTTGTTCTTCGATGATTTGAAATCCATGTCAATGTATTCTTCCTGAATAGGCGAAGCAGCTTTGTTGTTTTTAGGGCTTGTTCCCAGTTTTGTAGCGGACATTTCAACGTAGTATTGGTTATATTTTGGTATAGAAGAAGGTTTGTGAGGTGACGTCGAAGGACGCATATCCATGTAATCAGATTCCCGAGAAGAAATACTGGAACTTGGTAGAGGAACTGAACAAGGTTTCATTGGTGACGTAGCTGGACCAGGTCGCATATCAACATAAAGATGTTGTTCTTTTGGTACTGGTTCTAAATGAGTTGAAATTGAAGACGGCCGTACAGGCGAAGCCGATGGTCTCATATCCATATAGGGCATTTCAGGAGTTGTTGGCGTAAAATCTGCAACGCCTGGTTTCATTTCCACATAGCCCGACGGCATAGAACGTGTTCCTTTTGGACTCATATCTACATAACCAGCATTTACTTGATTTGGTTTAGAAAAGTCCATTTCCATCAAATCATCCATGCGTTCCATGGAACTGTGACTACCAGAATAGCCATGTGAACTAGACAACAATGGCGCACTGGAAGATTTACCACCAGTAGAAGGTGGATGACCATGTGGTGGTAATACTCTGTTATGTATTCCTTTTGATCTTGAGCCAACGCTGAACGCCCTAACGCGAGCATTATCATGACTACCCATTTGCAATTCCAACTTGGATTTCATTTTCAAAGCTTCTGGTCTTGATCCTACAGAATAAGCTCTTAAAGGTCGCTCAGCAGAGCTGGTATCGTCTTCTTCTGATGGTGTGAAATACGAACTGACTTTCTCTAAATGATATTCAGAAAATCGCATGTCTGTTGACGGGGTCCCAGACGTGATCGAGCAAGTACTAGCAGCCGGTGACATATCAGTATGCCGTCCTCGTGGACTCATATCAACATAACCATCATCTGAAGACAGCGGCGCCATTGGAACATAGCCTCCAGTGATTGGAGATCCACTTGTAGGGCTGACTAAAACATATGGGTTATCAGTCCCTTCATCACAGTTCTCTTCTGCGATGGGCTCGTCTGGAGTGAGTGAGTGTCCCAGACGTCCCATAGGGATGTCAGAATACTCTTGCCATGCGTCTGGTTCATCAATGCTGAGTGAAGACCCAGCTGAGTCCGTTGAACAAGCAGCTGATGCAGGACTAACTGGGCTTCCTGCAGGTGGGCTGTGAGATATTTCACGGCCATATAATGATTGAGGGCGATGCGGTATTAAGTGTGCTCGAATTGGATGCAGAACAGCAATTAATGGTGTGCCCTCACTGGTTGTCCGAGCTCGCGATGGCATGCTGTCGCATCGTTCGCGGCCTCCCATACCTGCACAATAAATATATTCATATAATAAATTAAGGATAATAATACGAATTCAATAATAGTCCTCATGTCCTTTGCAGTAATTAGTAACTATTTAAATACTATGAAGTATCAAATTATATTCACATACAATGTCTATATAAAATTGAATTAACAAATTCTAGGTACTCTTAAACGATTGCAAATTTAATGACAAATACAAAATTAAAACTAAACAATATATCTTTAGAAAATTTATAAATATTGTATATTAAAAATGTTCCAAATATTCGCAAAAGATTAAAGTACTTTTTTTTTAAATATATTCATAGGATTTCAAGGAATGATTTTAATCCAAATGTTGGTGAAATTCTATAATTTATAGACCTATATATATTGAAAGAACATCCTTAAATTTTTTGTACAAAACTATATTTATCTTTCAATTTTCAAATAAAGTCCCAAATAAGCTAATAAACAGTTTATTTATTCTACTATGCTTGTCCGTCACTGTCAGATACCTATTCGGTAATGAATTGAAGATGGAAAGTCCGTTACTCCACTATATTACTGCATTACAAAGATAGATAATAATTTTGTACACAGCAAAATAAAAACACATGCACAAAAATTATGTATAAGATAGCCACCGTATCGATTTTTTCCTTACTAGAAATAGACTGAATAAACAATCCAGAACTATTTCTTTGTTGGCCACAAATGATCTCTTTTAAATCTTTCAAGCATGGGTATACAAAAGATGAAAACAGAAAGAATCACAGCAATAAGAACATGTTTTCAAATGTGTACTGGCACCATATTTGAAACAGATAAATTTCGTTATTTTGTTACTCAGGCATTCATTTTGATAATGAGAAATGAAATCAAGCATGATGAGATGATGTCACGTTGTGTGGCAACTAGCAAGTTAAGTAAGCCAATAAATGGATACATACATCTAGAAGAGGATGAGGATGAGTTATTGTTGGCACGTTTGGTGGTAGTCCGGGGGAGATAACATGGATTGTTGTTCTCAGCATGTGCGTGTGAAACATGAGGCGCGAGCGGCAGAGACTGCGTACGTTGATGATGCGCCATCCCTGACCAGGTTACAGCACCCCCTGCTGTTCAAACAAAACCACATTCGCCAAATTACCCACCATGAATGATTATTTTTCATTTGCACTTGATTCATACAACAGTCGTTCCCATCCATACATACATACCATTGGTCTTTACTTATATGTTCTATATTTTTAGGTGGATTATTTAATAAAGCATTATTGGGAGAGAATCATGATAAAGAAAGCCCAACATTTTATTATTTTATATTTCGGAATATATTCTCTCATCAGTGACATTTTGAACATAAAGAAGATTACATATGCCGAAATATTTCATTTATTAAAAACTACTCTTGATTTTCCCGATGAACCAATATATTTTAGAGCAAACCTTAATTCCTCAATATATTAAATTTTAATCTACGTTTTTTTTTTTTTTTTAATTAATTATTTGGTGAATTAAATAAACTGTAACATTATATCATGAAGCAAAAGATAATAATTTCACCTAAATTCTTCCTTGTTCTGATGTGAAAAGGATATTTAAATGATTCAAAGAAAATTTAAGATTGGTATACATTTCAATATAAGAAATACCATAAATTTAAAAAATGTCCTGTAACAGTTAAGTATTGTTGCCTAACACTAACAAGCTTATAATTGTTTCCTAACGAAAGACCAATGTATTTATTTTATTTATATAATATGCATTAGATTGTGATTATAACGTTTAATTTCTGAATAAACATTTATATACAAAACATTATGTAAATCGTAATAGCAGGTTTGAGAATCCAAGCAATAATAATGACGAGTGCTATGACATCCAAATACACAAGATTTAATAATACATAAATATAAAAATGTCTATATGTACATGCATAAACGTTGTAGATTAAAATGTTTAGACAACCAAATAATAATAATAATACAACATAATAGGAAATTTGGATATGAAAATAAAAGGAAAACATATTTAAAAAAACAAACATAAAATGGAGACAGACCTGAGACAGAGTGACGACGTTGGGATGGGCGTTGTGCCGCCCTTTGGTGCATATGTGGCTGGACTATCACGAAACCAGAATTTGCTGCAACCACAACGAGCACCCAACACACGTTAACAACAACAACAAAACAACAAATAAGTAACTTGAACGTGCGCCCCAATCAGTTAAATACCCAGCGCGGATTAGAGAAGAGTTAGCACAAACATAGAAATGCAATATTCAGAAATTAAGCAAGCGGAATTGTTCGTGTACGACCATCCAGCTTTAGCAATATATTTCAGTCGGATATTTCTCTGATAATTGAATAGCTGTTTTAAAACAGATAATCGTACACGAAACAACGTAATAGTACAAAACCATAAACAGATAAAGAAGGAATCAAACAGTACCAGTGTGTTGTGTAGAAGGGGTGCTAATATTAGAGAAACCAGTAATTGTGACATTACTGCCCGACTCCTGGTGTGAGTTTAACGTTTGCTCCCCAACCTTGGACGGTACACCATCTGCAAGCGAATGATGCACTAACTAAACTAACGTACCAGAAAGGGACAATCCACAATATCTTTCACGAAACACACACAGATACTAAAAAAAGGGGCACAAGCTATATACTATTCTAATCTAGCCAGGTCTTTGTAACTTACAATCAATAGCAATATATACATTTACTAACGATATTAGTTGTATCTGAATTGGTTAACAAAACTTTGTACAAATTAATGCTTTCAATTTTCTCGTCCCTAATAACATTCTCATCAACTTTCAAAAATATTTAATAATGCAAATATTTGAGGAAAATATTAAAAGTTTTCAAAATAAAACAAAGTAGAAGTTAGTTTAAGTTTCGTAACGATTTGTAAGTTACAAAAACACATTCTCCATCAATATCTACTATACTATCCGCCAGCATACTAAATAAGCTTCTAATTTAAGTTAATTCCACCAATTTGTGGATTCAACAAGTATAGTGTCATTGGAGTATGTTTAAAATGTTCACAAACATACTCAATTATTCATATTTACATGTTATCAAAACAAATTAAATTTTATTACTAACGCTTGTATAATAATGTTTTTGATGTACTCTTTGTGCATCTGATTGATAAAAGTTGATGAGTCAGAGATTCAATTGTATTTATCCGTACTATGTTCAATTCAAACATATATTACAATTTACAGATTTGATTAGATGTGCGCGCATAGAAAGGAGAAAAAGTATGTTGGTTCTTTAATGAAGTTTGTAAATTCCTTACCTTGATTTGGTGAATAGAAGTTAGTTGCTTTTTGTCCACCAGTGTGTGTTTGCCTACGTTGGACGAGAATCGGTTTGGAGGCTTCGTTCGCTGAACTTGACCTAGTGCGCGGTTTCGGTGTTAGATCCTCTTTGTTGTTATTCGACATTGCACTGTAAAATAATCAGGCCATGCATAATCAATACGTTTATTTTTGTTGGTTATTATCGAAAATATTTTCCCAAAACACAAAGTACACTATTCAAGCTAAATTATTAGAAACAATACTTGTTAAATAATCAAATATTTGAACACCGATAAAATAAAACAATGATTTAATATTTATTTTCATTAATATTGAATGGATTTGTCCAGGCAAAATTTCACTATTGGTAATCAAAATTAATTTAATACACTTTCACAACAATTAATATTCAATGGAACTATTTTGAATTGTTGTGTGTATTGATAAAATTGTTCGTTTACAAAATTGTGACCTAATTCCAAAATGGTCAATAAATATTTAAATATAGAGCTCAACACGAAAGCTAAATAAACGAACAGCAAATTCAGTATTGTTTTATTCTTGCTAAATCAAAAACAAAGATAGTTACCAATGGTAACACGTTGATGAAACAAAACTATATTTTATATTTATATAACTAAACATAATAAAATTGTAAATCATTATAGGAATTCAACAAAATTGTCACCACTAAAGGGTTAACGCGTCACCTAATGACTATTAACATCCACTTATGGACTCTCTATTGTAAGAGAAATTACTAACATATTTTTCCAGCCCAGTATAGTCATGTTTTTATGAATGTGTCTATGACTAAACATTAAACTTACCGTAAGATAATATCTCCCATATTCTGAGCAATATTCGAATCATCGGTTTGCATCCATAATTCACCGGCACCAGTCACTGCTGACCTCCCAACCTGCAATTAAATAATAAACATTAAATAAGTACCTAATTCTCATTTTGAGTACTGCGCAAGCGCGTGGAACTCTCAAAAAATATATAAATTCGACTACCGTCGGCTGAGCTTATAAAGCTACGTGCTTTGATTTTTTTTATATTCTGCGTGTTAACTTTATGCTGAGTAATATCTAAAATTATATATTCAATTTTATTGACAAACAAATTATGAGTGTACGCAGAAAAACCAAAGCAAATTTATATATAGAATAATAATTCTTGTCCTGTATAGGTATTATTTAAATGATCTTGTTTACGAACATTACAAAAAAAAAATGTTGTTCTTACGATTCTAAATTACAGACTAAACAACAATTTATTGCACAAGACACTAGTCATTATTAATAATATAGGTATTCTAGTTAGTTTACACAATCTAACCACCATAGGCATTACCGAAGCATTTCAGTTATTTTCATTGTCATAATTGGCGTGTAAGAAGATAATACATAAAATATATACTGGGTAAACACAGAACATAGGTATTACCTTACTTTATAAGTTGCATGTAATATTTTATTGTAGGAATTCTCGTTATATTTATGTACAACATAAAATGTATTTTATGGTGAAAAATAAACGTAACATTTTTGCTCGAGTAGCTTTTTCTTTATCAAAGTTAGTAACCTTTAAACATGACCAGATTTTTAGTTTCTAACTTGCATAGTTACGTTAGGATCTTTTGTTCCTATAACTCATTCCAGACATATAATAATAATTGTGTGTTAATATAAAAATAGCTTAAATATTTTCAACATTACAATAAAAGTATTATTAACAATTAAATAATATAATTTATTAACTGAGACATTGAATTCGTAAACTATAAAAATATATGTAGCAACCAAGTGAACTGGCAATCATTGCAGGTTGCGTACACAAAAACAACATCAGGCAAAATAACTTCCACAAGAGTTAATAAACCGTATAAAAATGTATTTATTACAGTTGTCGCAATAATTTCGTCATTTTTTGACGAATATTCGCTTGTAATTAATAATAAATATAGCACTTTAGATATGAAAGTAAATAAATTATATATATACATATAAAAATCGATAATACAGTAATTATTATATCAACTTAGAAAAGGTCATACAAATTTTAATTTGTTTTTGTTTGGTCGCAAGAAGTGACATTAGGAAAATTAAAAATTATCCAACAAAAAATATAATTACAAACCATTTACATACGTTGGGGCAAATATCAGTGAGTTTAACGTTATTCGAAGCGAATTTACTGTTTTTATCGTCGTATATTACTTGGTAAAATTTATGACGCAAGTGTAAGTATTATATTATATCAGCATGCAAAAAATATGTGTACTTTTTTCTGTCGCACAATAATATGACGTTCGTAGGTGCTGTTATTTGTATAATTTAATCAGTAACAAAATTCTTTTTTATCTACACGATGACATACCAAAAATAAGTGCTTTAATGGAAATTCTTTGAATACACACACACTTGTTCTACGTAATTCCTATTATTGTTTATAATAAATAGTGTACAGCATATTAATTTATTTACTAAATATAGAATTCTGTTAATACGTATGTATACGTTCTTACTACGTCTATTCTGTAGCTTAAATGTTGTTATAAATTAGTATAAATATTAAGAACAAATTAACTGGCACTATAATAATTAAAGTGAAGCTCGTTTTTTTACACAATGTATAAGAATGTAACAATTACCTCCATATAGAAGAAGCATTCTGAGTGTCCACATCTTCGAATGCTCATTAACGAGAACTCCACATGGTCAGGATGGCCACCGGTACATGGCCCGAGGTTTCCGGCGGTCAGGGTAATGCCCGCATTGCCAGTATGGGAATGCGTTGTTTTGCGGACTAAACTTAGAATTTTATCGGTGAAACACAGGTGATAAGCACCCAGGATGTTACGGGTACTGCCCAAACCTTTGTTCAGCATTGTCACTTGCCAAACATGTTCTGAAATTTAAAAAAAAATACATATCATTTTGGATAATTGGACAACACAAATGCATGAAGTCAAAGAATTCACAAACAACTTAAATAAAAATAAAATCGTGAGGCCTAATTAAAAAATCGTTGTTTATGCACACTGTTAAAAATGGGGACTTACATCACCTATGTATATTTTATTTAAAAATTGACACAAGTTATGTCGAATTTATGTAGGTAATACACTAAATTATAGTACGATAATTTGCCATAAATTCATTTCATGTAAAATATAGTAAATAACTTCAGAAAATTTCCTTGAAAACTAATGTAAATTTATAGTGTAATGTTGTAGTGTTTTATGGTGAGTTGTAATGCTGAAAATATAAAAACCATTAAAAGAATACAAATATATTCTTAATAGATATCTATACAGTATCTTTTAGTGTCAACAAATATAAATGTATATATCTAATTTAAATTTTCAGTAAACAAAAATAGTAAGACAGTTTCATCCAAGGCGCTAGTTTCTAGACGAAAAACTATTAAATACAACAAGGTTAATAATCAGTTTTAGTAAATTAATGATTGCCACAGACCGTAAACATAGACAAGGCACACTAATTAAACACATCAACCATCAAATGCACTATATTATAGTGTATTATATGCTACACATATATGGGTATTAAATTAATAGCGGGGCAAATTAGACCCTACGATATAATCATTAACATCATCATCATCATCATCAACGGATAGTACAATGCCACTGTAGGGCGGATCTCATAAAAACCAGTGGCGTATATTGGAAACTGTTTGTACTTTTTGTGTATTTCCGAAATGTAAATCTACCTTAAGTCTAGATTTATAATATGTGTTAATAAAAGCCATTTTAGAAATGGAAATTTTTATTTGTAAAGGGTTTCCTGCCACCCCATTTAATAGGAATAGATATGACGTTATATATGTATGTCAAATACGTAAAAACTCAACAATATAAATGTAGCTAGTTTCGACATACAGTATACAGTAATAACGGTGTCCCCGGACATTCCATACATGTTTTTCACATGATGTACCACGACCGTGAAGTATGTCGTTACTTAACTATTGTTGTTTCGAATAACATTCATTCAACAACTCACACATACATACTTTACAGAGAGCCATACAAACATACAATTGTCGTTAGTTTAAATGTTGTTGTTATTGTGTTGTCTATATATAAAATATATTATCACATCTTGCAATCATACGCACGCATCATTCTATATCTGCGAACATATGACATGTATTTCCTGTTTTCGCAAACACGCCATTCTTAGCGTTTTGCGCAGTGCTGTTTTTTGGCCTTTTACCGCGCGACCGAACCGACTACGGTGGGAGAATCCACACAGATATTATTTTTGGTTTGCGTTTTTGTATTTTTTATTTGGTGGCATTTCCGTTTGGACCATTTTGTCTTATGACCTTGCGAAATTTTGTTTATTACGTTTTGTATTTTTACCGGAAATGGGAAATGTTTTTTAAATAGCCCATTATAATTATTGTTTATTGTTGTTTGCTTTTGGTAGTCATATGATTTAAAATGTCTGACAATAGAATGTTTTTCTACGCATTTAATTCTGTTTACGTTCAATTTGAACCGTTCTAAAACTTTATTTCACCATCCCTATCATAAGTTACGACTTTTAAAATTAAACATTTTAGTGTTTTTATTAGAAAAAAGCAAATCTTATTGTGACAGTGCATGTTATTGTACTCATAATTATAAAGCATAGAAAATTACTGGAAGACACGTGTCAAGGTGCCCCTAATTTATATTATTTTGAGTTCGTTTTAAATGTTTTTAAATTGTATGTTGGGTAAAGATAATAAAAATAATAATACATGAATTAGAAAAACTTTAAATTATCAAGTAGGATTGATCCTTACATAATTAAAAACCGTGGAAACTAGTAAAAATGCAGATGTACACAATTTTTTTAGATTTCATAGCAAACTCTAGAAACAAAAAAAATACTTACGATCTTACGACACCAGCATAGTAATAAAAATAAATTTATTTCTTACAAGAATAACAATAAAAAATATTACATTGCTTTGATACGTAACTTTTTTCAAAGTAATTATATTAAAAAAAAAAACTGATGGAAATTTTAAATTTTTCCAAGTTTGATATGTGGAAATAAATAGTTATTATTATACACACACACGTGATGCGCGTGTTCCGTATGAATTTTAATATTCAATTCATATAGCGGCACGTGGCAACAATATACTAATATTCATGATGCAAATATAGATGTAATTGTTCGAAAACTCACATAGATTTTTTTAATTGCATCGGTTTCTAAATTATATTTGAGAACGAATGAAAATACAATTTTAAAGAATACAAAATTGAATATCGAAAATGAGAACCATACAAAATAGACTTAGAAATATTATTTGACAATTAAAAATTGTACAATAACAATGTTTAGTTCAAATAATAAAATTCCAGCAATTTATTGTTATTCCAAATAATTTTAGCGTTATTGACTAATTAACTGATGTCACTATTAGGACAAATATTTTCTTTGTGTAATAAACATATATAAATTATAAATATAATTTCAGTTTATATATATATATATATAGGTAATAGTAAATTTCGAACATAAAATAATAAATTCATTTTTAAATTTCTAATACGATTTATAGAATTTTGTCATTGTTTCAATGGATAAGTATGCTAAATAATGCGTGTATTGTTATTTAAATGAAAAATAAAATACATTCTATTATCATTTTCTTGATAAAAATTCCTTATACAACACAAATATAATTTTGGTTTCTAAAAAAATGCATACATATTTAATTTTAATAGTGTTTAGGTGTTATAGTTATAGTGTTATAGTTAATCCATAAGTTAAAATAGACCATTTAAATATACGAGTGGGGAAGGAGGTTAAATTTGGCGTAGGGACGAAGAATCATGTGACATAACTGGATGTTTACAAGATAAATATAAAATTGGACTATTTTTAATGTTTATTTTGACGAGTTTCACATAAGTTTCAGTTCTGAATTATAAATTTAAACAACTCCTTGTTTACAGTACGGAGGTTCTACCGAACAAGCGCGATAGCAGTAACATGTAAACGTACAAAGGTTATAACTTAGTGTTTGTCAAACGTTATTATGACTACTGAGCTATTGTTGTTATGCAGTTATAAAATAAATAATATTTACCACAAGAGGAAGACATAATTAAACATTGACACATATTAGTGTTGTTTAAACACCAAATCCTTAAGTGTTTTATAGCGTGTTTTCAAATTCTTTCCGGGTTTTTTTCATTTTTACAATGTTTTTAATAAATATTTATAGTTAGTGATACATGATAAAAATAAAGATTAACCAAACCGCCTTAATTGGATGTTTTATTGCGTCAACATTTTCAATAAAAGTAAATGTTGTAATTGAAAAATCTGTTCATAAAAATAGCAACTTTCATTGTATTTAGTTACAAATCGATTGGCGAAAGTTGCACTTATTTTTTTTACCTGGAAGTCATTTAAATATTGGGCAATTTCGTTTGTTTACATTCCTCACAAATTGGGGCTTTCACACAATTATCTGTTGGAATTCAAGAAATATTCAGACGAATTAATATTTAATATTACTTTTCAGGTCAGATAAGTTTTCAATTTTAATAATAATAATAATATATATATATATATATATATATATATATATATATATATATATATATATATATATATATATATATATATATATATATATATATATATATATATATATATATATATATATATATATATATATATATATATATATATATATATATATATATAAATATAAATATATATATATATATATACTATATATATATATATATATATATATATGTATGTATATACTATATCCTTCAATAATCTCGACCTACTTATACTAATTCTCAGAAGAATCGAATCAATAAGTTGCCAATACCGTATTACAAAAACTAGAATTGATATTACATATAATTATGTATTAAACAACAAATATGTTTATTATTTATGTGTATGTTTTGAAATGGAAGACAAAATATTTTCGGCAATTCGTAGAAAATTATCTAAAAACCAAAATTCTGCTAAATAGAAATAATAAATATAATAAACTTTAAAAAAAAAATGGAATTAAACATATTTCAACATCTGATGAGTTTCGATGTTATTATTTGGTTTATTAAAGAAATTAAAAACAAGACCTTATCTTATAATAATTTGTATACATTATATGATAATAATACCAAAATTGGTCTGCCAAAATAATTGAGAAATAGACCAGACAAATGGACCTAATTTACAAACAGTGTTTCAATAGTAGAATAGCTTGGTAATTTGTTTTAAATTATTTTATATCTTCAGTAATAAATGTTAAAAACAATGAGAATTAAAATTGATTCAGTTGGCAACAATTCAGACACCGTATTTCACGCACGCTATTATTAAAATAAACATGAAAACAAGTTGTTTATTTATAGTAATATGGAAAATAATACTTATTATTTACCACATAATTAAATCCATGTTATTTCGAATAAAAACACCTGTTCCTCAAATTGACTGCGAGTGCGATTTTTTTTGTATATTCAATGTTTGCAAACAATTCAATAATTATTTTCGCATGGCAAATTTTTGCTTATAATAGCAGTGACCTACAAATACTTTCAAATTTTTAAACTGAAGAATTTCTAATTTTTTTTCTTTAAATACCAAAACATAAAAAAGTGAAAATATTACATTAGATGTTTTTTATACTAAAATATAATAGAATAATAATATTCTTATACACATAAATATATTATATCTTATATACAATGGTAAGTTCAAGGACGAATACAACATTGCAATTTTATGTTTGTTTCCTCGTTTCTGCCTCCTCACCACACTTCTAGCGCAAACCGGCCTACTTGACAGCATTCCACACACTGCACCTTTGTCGTACATTTATCCTAAGTTTTCTTTTCAACGAAATTCCGTTCTAGGTTGTTCAAAAATACTCTCATTACTTCCTATGGTCTAACCATTTTTTTTTACTAGTCCCTACCTATATCACCTATAGATAGGTGATAATATAATTTCAACCTCTATAAACGAATTCTGTGTTGTGAAACCGCTTTACCTGCTCTGTAAAAGTGTATTGTCGCTAGTTTTTGCCATATTTAGAAACAGTTCTGTCCCAAATATATGTGATTTATACCAGTTGTTAAACAAAATGTGAAGGCTAATACATATTTTTTTCGGAGCCGAAATACCAGTTATCCTAGGGACTACGTCTAGGTAAAGTATTTTTTCAATATTTCCGAGAAAATACTGTCAAGGATCAGTCTATAAAAATTAGATATATTTAAGCCGCGTTCTGGATGTTTTAGTAACATTTTAAAATTAGATTACATTTTGATTCAAAGAGGCAAAGTTTTGTTTTTGAATTTTCTTAACTATTATAACATTTTCTGTTGTTCTCCCACACAAAACACTTCTCTTGTGCAAAACCTTATTTCTAAAGAAAAACCTACATTGACAACTAAAAAAAAAACATTAAATAAAAAGTATAGAAATACCATTTTCTATTCTATTTCACTTTTACGTTTTGTTACCTACATACAATACCGACGTTATAGTTCATTTTGAGATAACTTAAAAATAGCGCACAGCGGTCTATTTTAAACTAGTCTACAAAAGTGGCCAAATATCTGTTGTTTTTTTTTTTATATATATATATATATATAAATATAAAACATAAGTTAAATGTTATCAAACATTAAATTGTAAAGTTCAAAGATTAATTTTTGAGCATTTATCATATAATACTTACATCTAGTCATATTAAAACATGTTAAAACTAATCCTCAAATAACGGTAGGTAAAATTATATATATGTATATATATTCGACAGTTTAGTGTATAAATAAGCTAATTTTAAAAATGTTTCAATTGGACCTTAAAATTCAATTGATTCTTTGTTTCAATTGGACCTTAAAATTAAATGATTCTAAACATAATTTACTCACGAATGTAAATAATGTAAACTTTCTCATTTCGATACTATTGTCAAAACTTCCCATTACAATTTTAAAGTATTCTGGGCATAGTAAATTAAATGAGTTCATATATAAAATTATACGAAATAAATATTTTAGTTTTTCAAGAAATGCTAAACATTTAGTAATAATTTATAAAAAGAATATTTGTGTAGTTATTCAAGGCAGTTAGTTGGAATTTCGCAAAATAATATTAAAAAAGTTTAATTTATCTACACTACAGTCATTGATCTTGCATTCCATTGTTAACATTCTTTTATTTATTGCGATCCCGGTAATATTTAGATTTTACAGTAATATTTATGAAACTTTGTATTAAACAATAAATCATTTTGTAACCGATAGATTTCAAAATTACTATAAACAAAGTCGTATTAGCAAGGTTTGAAGTTTTTTGGAGGATTTATAAAAATATACGTTGAACAATTTTGCAAATATTTCAAAAACAATTTTAATTATTTATTTAATTAATAAATAAAAACCGTAACAGAAACTCTTTCACTTGAATATGTAGTACAGTTATTTAAACCAGACATAATATAATTAAAAATTTATATGTATTACTTTGATGTGAAAACAAAATAAAACAGTGTCATTTTATTTTCTACTTTTCTTCAAAGGAATATCAATAACAATTATAGATACGAAGTTCAAACAGTTATCAGTAATTAAACAATATAGCCTAATTGCAAATCATAACCACAATTGCTTTTTTTAATAAATTCTTTAAAAAATAAATATTTTATATCACGCGCCAAACATTTCTGGCATGAACTGATACAATTTTATAACCTATTCGCACTGATATAAATTGATGTTTTGAATATCGTATACATGTGTAATCAAAATATTAGAAAAGTCTTGATATGAAAATGTATTTAAAATTCTAAGAAAAACGTACTAATCATTTTGTTCTATTAATTTAAAAAAAAGTATATATTATATCTGTGTTATACTGGTCGATATTTGGTATCGCTTTGGGATTTGTTCTGCATGGTTGGCGCACGTGGATGTAATGTATTGCACAAACATTTAATAAGATACGCCCACGCTACTTGTATTATTTTCGTTTAAACCTAACTAATACAATATTTGCTAAGAATTACACGTTATTTGTTTTTTTCTGTGAATATCCATGAAAAGAAATAGATTACTAATTGAAATTGATCTATTTTGGAAACGATAAGAATACAACAAGCAAATTTTTGGAATTTCGATAGTCTTATCTTTGTTGTAATTCGGGATTCCCCCATAATCCTTGGAACAATTACATATTATATGTTGTTTGTGTCTGTTTTTTTTTTAGCAAAGTCAATGTTATTATTTCTGTGAATTTTTGCACAATAGACTATTTGTTGTTGAGAAATGAATATGTAATTTGTTTTAATAGTTACAAGTTTTGTTATTTTATTATTGTTTGGAAACATTTCAATATTAGATTAGATTTCGGTTACAGATTGCATTAAAAAAAGTTGTTTTAAAATAAAATTTAACGTAATATTAAAAAACAAATTTGATCACTGAAGAATTTATATTCGAGTTCTGAATAGACAAATATGCAAAACTTAATTCAAATAGCTGTAGGTACTAATACAAAGAGAATTAGTTTTACGGGGGAAAAAAAATTATAATTTTACCTCAACCTTCAAATAAATCTTTGACAAAAAAAACTGTCTGCCTCAGACTTGCGTTACATCTGAATTTAAATGTAAAATAAACAAAAGTAAATTCATTTATAATCAAAACACAAAAATAAAAATGAGCTAGACTCTTGGAAGTCACAAAAAACAAACGTGCGTTATTATTAATGAAATAACGAAACAAATATTTACGAAGTAATATAAATAAATGATTCAATTACATAGATTAACAGACAGCGATCGAGAACAATGTTATGTAAAAAAAAAATGTTATTTTTAGAATATATAGGTGAATAGGTGACACTATTTTGCAACCATATAATAACGTGATAAGATAAGACCACAAAATGAAAAAGGAAAGCATAATGTTGGGAAAATGCCATTCATCAAAACATACATATGTACACAAAGACCAAATCTAATCATCCGATCTCAGTTCACAAACAAACGTGCATTTATTTATTTAAATAGGTACACTACACGTTAAGATAACACTAAAAAAATGTATAAGTTGTTTTTGATTTAGAAATTCACGAGATATTCACGTGAAATATATTTTATTCGATGATTTATTTTTACACTATTCTATATTTGAACAGTTCAAATCATTATCAATGTTACGTCGTAGTGGTCACAACTGGAGTGTTTTTAAATATTTGAGTAAATATTTTTTATTTATACATCCTTATGTTATCCTTTGATTACATGTACTGTTATGACTAAATAAAACTTAGTGGAAAATAACTTGTTTATGTGACAACTTGCCGAACAAATAAATTAATCACTTGTACAATATTTTTGCTGCAACACAAAACAAACATATTTTTTCTTTGTACAACAGATATCATTTCGAAAAATATTTACAAACTATCAATATAATAAATAAACACCAGAAAAAAATGTTTTTCTTACTAAAACCTGTATAATGTTTCTTATAATTGCATTTCTATTTTAGAATTGCAATCATATTTACATAAAGTAAAGTAAATAACGAAATAAAATAATAATATAAAACTCATAACCACATCGTATTTGTAAAAGCTAAATACTTATCTCAAGTGTAAGCACTGTTAATCTAGTGAGGAGCTTATCTTCCTAGGTTTTACCTTAGCTAAAGATATTACGTCACACTGCCTTCTTATTTGTCTTACTGATGATGACAACTTAGTATTAAGCCTTTTCAAATAACAATATGTAGTCTAGGGTTTTATATAAAAATTATTTTAATTCAACAGCTATAGACTTTAAAGTAATTTAAAAATACGAAATTGTATTTAAATTAGTAGAAAGAATAAAATAACGGTATATGTAGGTTCATGGAGTTGGCATCAGTGTAGGATTTATATGATAAAATAACTGTTAATTCAAGGCTTATTTATATTATTTAAATATAATTAGGTTAATATATTTAATAATGTGCACTTTTGTTCTCTAAAAGTTCGATTTATGACTGTACTCAAAAACTTGTGTTTACGTACTGAAAGTTTAATTTAATTAATATAAAAAATATAATTTAAATACGTCGAATTTTAATGTTTTTAAAATAATTAATTAAAATGTGGTCGTAATTAATTACGTGCTATAATAATTAAAATTAAATAAATGTTTTCACAGGCCAAAAATATTTCTTTATAGTTCATTATTTAAATAAATAAATAAATATATATATATATATATATATATATATATATATATATATATATATATATTATATATATATATATATATATATATATATATATGTATATAAAAGTTGAGCAACTTCAAAAAAAAAAATATATATATATATATATATATATATATATATATATATATATATATATATATATGTCTTTAGATTAACATAAAACAGGTCGTTTATATTTTACGTTTGTGCTAAATATAAACATATTTTTCTAGAATTCCACTAACCACTAATAATTTCCTTAAAATAGTCGATGACTATCAAATAAATTTGATGACGGGTTAAATAATACTACGTAAAATTTGAAATACACACCTTGATATACAAAGAAATTAGTATAAATATATTTGTTTGTTCCAAAAATAGACATACACTGTTTAATAAGTGTTAAACGTAATAGTATGAGCGAAAATATTTTTTTTTGCATCACATATAATACAAACAACTTGAATACAACGACCTTGATGATCAAGACTGGCAAATTGCCTAATAAATTCATGTCGGTTTCACAGACAACACAACAGTTTCCCTATTATAATAAACTCAATAAAAACAGACCATTTCTGTATAATATTCAGTGGATTCCAATAAAAAATAATCGAATTCTGTCATTCAATATTTATTTGAATTTGTTATCGTTTTTAAAGCATATTATAATACGTAATTCAATTGAAAAATGAAAGTAAATTGTATTTATTGCTTTGTGACATTTAAAAATAAAATATACGCGGTATGGAATTCGAGATATGTTCACTATTGTGTCAAACGATTTTTATATTATTAATTCACGAACATTTTTGCGTATACACACATATATCCGGGTATAAACAACTTATAGATCAATTTCTGTTCCGGGTTCTATTTTTATTAATGCTAATTATAAATTGCTGAGTAACTAAAAGAAATTAGCAATTAATACGTCATTGTAGTTGAGTAATGTTTCTCTCAGAAAATATTACGTTTACTTAGAATTACATTATTTTATCAACTAGACACTTCAGAAGATATTCAATTTTCCCTAATTACTATTTCGTAGTAAAGATATATGGTCATCTATTTCCTAATTTGTTCACTTGTAGTACATCAACCAATCAAGCCATTGCAGCAGTAAAAGCGAGAAACAGTTATATTTCCCTATAAATAATAATATGTAAAGACAGATTGTCAGTTGAATAATAATATATATATATATATATATATATATATATTATATATATATATATATATATATATATATATATATATATTTACATAAAAATACATTATTTTATCTTTTCTTTCGTAACAAAATAATCGACAATAGACGCTACATTCAATGCACTTAGGGGAATTCTATAGGAAAGTTATAAATCACAAGCATTCCACTGAATCATTCTATAAATAGAATTCGCATAATGGGTTTTAATGTTGTTTTTAGTGTAATAATAAGCATGGTGCAGTATGCTATTTTTGCATCATTTACTAGAAAGATGTCGTCATCGTTTATATGTAAAAATTGGTGGCGTAGGTGGCCATGATAACAAATCGATTTTGTTTTCAAAATCGTTCGATTTGATTACAAATTGTGTATACCGTATTTCGTAATCAAGCAGACATTTGCCTCGTGTGCGTTTGAAATGAGACGTTGACGTTTGAGATTTGTATGGAACGTGTTTAACTGGTCAAGCACTATTTCAATAAACACACCATCATATATACATACTATACATACATACATACAAGAGATTACAATGTTATATAGCGTCAATGTCGTGTTTCAAATCAGGCAAGTCGATGAACTTGGTCACTGCGAACGGGGTTACTTTTTGTAACTTCATACCTTCTCAAAGACTTTCTAACATTGTATCACTGAATACCAAGAAATCTTTATACACTACCCGTTTACCACTCAGAACAAAAATGGAATAAATTCAATTTATTTCTAAGCAACAATTTACAAAACTTCATTCAAATAGATACAATTGTATAATTGAAATATCTTCTGATAAACATTTCTGAACGCAGCATTATAACAACTGATGATGAGTTTTGATTTCATGGTAACCAAAGCGTTATCGCAATAATGGCAGAGTTTTATCACCCATATATGTATATTCATGTTATTGGTATGACAAGAGAAAATGTATGAAATATCGCATTTGCCAAAAATTCGCGCGGATGAGATCTTTGGTAACAGATTATTCGGTTCGGCCAACGTTTATTTTATATGAGGAACAAGACTCTCGCACGGTGTGTATGAAACGTAAACAATGTTGGGAGCCCCTAGAGAACATACCGACTAAACAACCGTTCTCAGAGATAGTTTGTTGCAAAAGCCGCTATATTGTGCGCTGCGCGTTCGTTGTAGCCTAGGTATCGACAGAATAAAAACAGCACGAGCAAAATTCACGGCTGAATCACAATGGCATGCGGGCATGGAAAGTTTGCACAAGGCAATTTCTAATATACTTCTCTCGCACGGCCTGGCTACATGTGACCTCAAAATATGACGCGACGTCAGTTTGTTTGTTTGTTTGTGCGAGACTTGCTTTGCAACCAAATCAAACAACTATACATATATAATATTCTGCAAGATTACTTTTACTTGCTCCTTAAATGTCATTCTACGTGCGGTTACTCGGACTGCATGATTATTTAATTCAAAGATGACGAACACATAAACATAGGCGGCTTTGAAGCGGACCGGTCTTTTGTCCCATATTGTGTACAGTGTACTGACACGTTGCTTGTTTTCCAACCAACTACCATGGGATTTACCAGTGTTACTTTGCAAAAGTACACAACATATCAACTGTGTTTGTATATTTACTAGGACCACGTTTGTTCAAAAATGCCATATTGTTTGGTAATGAATTTTAATATGTTTAAAAAGTTATTTATTTCATGAATTTCCGAAACTTTTAAAATCATTAAATTGTTGTAAATCTATATTTGAAATATTGAGATTTATTTAAAGAAGTCCAGTAAAAATGGCGTTGATTCACAGAATGGAGTGGAACATACTCCAACTGGCCCTATACCAAATAGAAGTGAAATAACAACCGCCTTGGCGGTTTGGAGAAAGAAAGATGGAAGACGTAAACAACAAATCGTCGGTGAGCAGGCAAATAATGGCAATGGCATGTTTTACGAGCGCATCGTATGCGCACCTTGTTGCATCATCAGTTGGTTCATCAACAACATATGCTTTATTTACTGGAATCACTTTCTGATCGATGGAATCTATAAGTGGAGATAGTCTTCCACGAAAATAGCTCTTATCTACCCGGCGCGCACATTGATACTACACTCAAATATGCATGTTTTCCTTATTTGCTAATAACATATATATTTGTATAGTGGCGCAAATATGACAAAAAAATATATATATATATATATATATATATAAAATTAATGAATGAATGCTACGTATGAGTAAATGAAGTATCAATTTATCGATCATATCAAGTGAATTGACCGGAAAAGTTACTTTTAATCAGGAAACGTAGTCATTTTTTCGATAGAAAGATACTTTTTTACCTGAAGCTCTATAGTCAATATGTTGATTTATAAGAATCTTATTTAAAAACAAAATCAGAGCAAATATTTGCTATTAAATTATCAGAAAAAACATATTTCGAAAGAACCAGTCCGTAACAGCCTTGAGAATCAAGGAAAGCGTACATGAAATCGAACAGGATACTACTTCAAAAGTTCAAAGGAAGTTTTTTTTTATATATATATATATAGGATGATGCCTTCTTATTACCTATATATAGCAAATCTGTGGGAAGAATAAATTCTAAACACTGATTTATGAATTTTAGTGACGTGTTGTGAATCACTGGTCTTTTGAAAACAAAAGAATCAAGGATAAAAGGAAGACGAGATTGAAAACCCATTTGCGAATCAATTCTAGGAATTGAACTAGGTAGGATAATAGAAAATGAAGTATTGTCAAGAATAAAATGAATAAATATTTGCCACATCCAACATATTGCAATAGTAAATTCTGAAAGTAAATCTGCACAAGTAACAAGTAAGACAGGTATCAGGTAAACGATAATTGCGTTCTTTCGGTAAACAAACCTATATTAGACATCAACAACAAGCCACTACCTACACACGAATATTGAATTGCGGTAACTCACCAAACGTAGGTTTTGGCGGTTCACCATCAACCACGTCTTCGCCGTGTTGCAAGGACAGCAGAGACTTGAGCCAATCGTCCAAGTCCCGTTCACAGTCGAGCACCATGCAGAAGCAGTCGTCCTTGGTGTATAACGCGATCACATGCTTATGTTTCGTGTCCACGCGTTTATTGATATTGAAGCACGCCTTAAGCGAGATGCTGCGCTTTGGCGGCTGTGACGACCGGTACTTTTTCTCGCTGTCATAGTACTCCAACCTAGCAGATGTCTCATTGGTTTCCGCACGTAGGACGAAGAACTTTTTCCGCATGGTTTTCAGTTTTTTCAGGTAGCCCATACGTACGACTTCTCCGCCGGGCGGCTCACCCATCGAGCTGCCACTTTTCACAGACATTGCTCTCGCCCTCGTGGTGATTTGTTTTGTATCACTCAGCGCACTATGGCGCGTGACGTGAACGAACACGCACGCATATATATATATATATACACTCACGCACACACGCACGCGGAGATAAGGGAAGAGAATGCGCTTTACACTCTGTACGACGTTCTTTGGTGTAGTGATCGATTCGCCACGCTGCCTGATCACAATTGACAGCGACGAGTCATAACAAACAGAATTGGCCGCCTCCACACTTCTTGGAGTCGACGTCGTTGTCGCCGCCCCTAGTTGCCGCCGCGACGCACAATATCGGCGTGTCGTTGGATCGCCCTGCGAAACGCTCTATTGCCAAGGGCACAGTAATTTCTCATGCGCAATACCTAAACACGTCGACATTCCAGGTCAACGTGGTGTAAGCACTTCCTGTTGTATATACCCACTAACAACATATACAACACCATTAACAAATAATACACCACATGTTACTACAACAGTTAGTTTAATAATAATAATGTCTATAATAGCTCTAGTCGTACTGTACTACGTATATGTTTGGTTCAGTCTGCGTTCGATTCTTTCTCTTGTTGTTTGGGTTTGGCGGGGACCACGCCGTGTGTCTGGGCACTCTGCAAATAGCTTACCGCAAAACGCATTCGCGGGCCAGACACAGACAAACAGACCTTCCCGGCTGCCTTCACACTCTACCTAGTCTCTATTCACTACTCACTCGCACTGGCAGACGGAAAAAATGTGTTCCCAAAACAACGGTATTTCGGTGCATCGACACTTGATACACCTCTAGACTAAATACAGCACATTTAATGCAGCGTCAAGCAGTAATGTAATACAACACGACAACTAGTACACTGCACTCTGTGTTATTTTCAATAGAAACGTACACACACACACACACACAGAGAGACACTTGTCTCTCGTTCGTTGTTTGTTACACTGGTATGTTAGTTAACACACGTTCAGTCAGTTACTACGCTTTTCATCCATCTTGACGAGGTCGGTCATGTGTTGTGTAGACGAATGCGGCGAACGTATACGTCTGTTTCACACCGAACTGTTCCTAGCTTCTTCTCTCTCAAGTTGCAGCGTGATATCAATGTGTCTGGTTGAACGTACTGCGTAGTTTGGCGCGGTTATCATACGGGCACGGGCGAGTTGTAAACAAGTAGTGCGCCTGCGCCACACCGTAGTATTCGATAACACGATACAGCGGCCACTACGGGCGTCACGCATATACATACATATACACATCACATAATAACACATACATGATACATACAACACAGGCTCAATAACAAAACACGTAACAACAAACACTTATTGTGGCAAACAAGCACTTATCACCAATGAGCATAATTGGCACAGTTGAAGTTTATCCGTTGTCTTAATAATAAAGCAGCATTCGTGTCGTCGTCACAAACGAATTCTGTTGTAATGGCGGGAAAAGCCAAACGGTCGTTTGAAAACAGCTATATAACAGCGTGGTGGTGGTGTTGACGCCGTTTGTTCTCATGTATAGACTGCATACACATGCATAGATAGAGCGAAGAGAAGTACATACAAGGGTAGTTATTGTATCAAACAAACCAACATGCAAGCTCCAAGCTTGACTTGTAATGACTAGTTTGTTAGGTAGCCAGACACACGGGTCTAATATTGCGCAATATTATTTTCGTTCGTACGACGCAATTGTCTCGTCTGGCTGCGGCCGGCTGGGGGAGAGGGTTGGTTGGTTGGTTTAGCGCCGCCGCCCGCAAGAGCAACGCCCTGCGTAGGTCATTCATGCCAGCACCGTGCTCACACAACACCCTCTTCATGCCGCCACCCACGGCCATCGTGTGTGAAGGAAGAATGCACGAGTGTGCGCAATAGTGAGATTCGACGCGCCCCGCGATCTCAACTATGACGCAAGCAGCAACTGCATTTGACGTCATTCAGTTTTTTTTAACTAACGTTCACTCCTACTACGGGCAATAATGCCCCGTCCGCTCGATAAAATGCAACGACTACAAACAAGCATTGCGTCCGTATTGATAACGGCTCAGCAATATATGCATCCTGTTGCGTAAGCGCGCCCAAAGCATTGTTCCGCCATCCACATCCAACCGACAATGTCCTAACCTAGATATTTCAATCGCTACATTCAAAATTTGATGCGTAATATATTTATGACTCTCATCACCACAAAAAATTGAAAACTACAATCTACAAACAAGCAATTGTTAATCCTTGTGAATTCAAATACACGGCGTAATATCGTAATTTTCTGAACGCCAAGTCCAAAGTTTACACTACAAAGAAGTAGGAAACGGATTCGTCTGCAAGTTATATTTAGACCATTCACTTGGAATATTGTTGATTCGTAAAATGACAAAACAAATTATGACCCTGATTACTGATTACGTACATCCTGGTTCTGGTTGTTCATATCCATACAACAATACATATTCTTATGTAACGGCATCTTTCAATTAAATATCTAATCAAGTTTTTCGAAACTACTCATAAGTGTGACTCTATATTTCGGAAGAAGCCACCTCCCATCCAAATCGCCTAACTAATTTTAAACTAATCAAAAGATATCATTAATCTTCTAGCGGCCTATTCTTTTACAAATTACATTTTAAATGTAAGTCCGATCTCAACTTCGTTTAAATAGATGTCACTTATTCAGTAACATTTACGTAGAAATCTATCCAAATAAGTTAAGCATCTATTTACTAGATGTCAAGCGGTAGCAGTCAAGGTCGATTGTATGCTATGCCAAAGACATCTAACAATCAAGAGCTTCAACTATTTGTACAACATTATACCACCATTAAAACCACTGCTCTGTATCGCTTGATAAGTATTGGAAGTTGCAGTATAGATTTCACGACAACAGATGGCCTTGCCAAGCTACACTAGCGCTGTTTTCACTTCGGAAACTAAAATGGATTACAGTTTTACAAATTTAGTTGAGCCTTTACATACAAGAGTGCATGAGTATCCAGTTTTCCACAATGACTAGCGTTCAGTGCTGAAAATTACCCTCAAAATCCTACGGATTAAAATTCGCGACTGAATTTTATGTACAAAATGTTCTTTATTCTGAACAATTTAAAAAATTTCAGTGTAAACCGAACATTTGCCACTGAAATAAATTCCATTAAATCTAAAATTAGTTAGAAATTTGATTCAGTAGCATTTAAAAATGTTCCAGTTAATTAAACAAATCAAATATAATCAACATCCAATTACATAGAAAAAGTAGTTACAACAATTGCATGAGTCGACTCGCAGCTCCTCTTGACATGGAAATCTAAAGTTAGATGCAGTTCATGTTATTAGATTAGAAGCAAATAGGCATTTACTTCAGTTCCATGGGGTACAACATTGATTTTTGAAACAGCTGTAATGTAATCTATCTGTTTTGGAACTCAACATACGTGTCCGCGTTATGTGTGCAGCCAATCGGTGCGTTAGTACGAGACGGAGCACAAAAGTAGCACGTAGAGGAAGTTGAAAGTTTCCTGAATAGCGCTCCAACACACGTTGCTAGTGTAATGGATGATTCAGTTTCCTTTGTGTTTACAAATATTTTCTTGAATTTCTTTAGCAATTTCGTTTAATTGATTTCAAATAAGCTCATGCTTATATGTAGGAAGGATTGAGGAATCTATAGGTGTGCTTTTGGAACAGGATTATTGGGTTTTGAGCGTGGAAATGTAAAAGGCCGGTTACCGGTAGTTGGTGCTGTAGGTGTAAGTGAGATAGAGCGAGGACGTTGGTTGGAACTTGGATGAAGTCGATCGTTCCAGCTGATTTTGACGGCTGTTGCCAGGCTGGAGGTTCCTGAATAGTAACGGCGTCTCCTATTGGTTAAATTTCAACCAGTGGGAAGACATGTCAGAAAGATCAGCTGATCTACGTGCAGTTTGCTTTGTTCTTGCCGGCAACCGGCACTCTGGCAGTCGGTTTCCAATCCGAAAACGGTACGGACACAAAGCGACTTCTATAATATATGCTTCTATCATAAACAATCGGGTATTATCAACAAAAAAAACAACTAATATTATCCTTATCAGTTCATCATATGATTACTCCTATATTATTAATAATTATCCGTTATTTGTATTGTTGCTAATGTCAAAGCCGGCCGCGAAAACAATTTTATAATTTCTAACAGCTGACTGTCAAAATTGAATCATATAATTTAGAAATGTATAATAGCGGTTTTCAACACATGCTCGCTGCTGGTACGGAAGCGAGTCATCATCAAGCTACAAACTCCAAGTTGCAAGCGGTGTTTGAGAAACTAACCGGTGTTTTCCCAAGAGCCGGAGACCTGGGTAGCGGTGCCAGCGGACACAAGCCGATCATGTCGTCCGACATTATCGAAACTGTACTTGCTGATACACCGTTACCGCCACGTAAGTAGATTTTCGTCAAAATAAAGATACAAAACTTACGCATGCACGCACCATTTTTGTCTACCTATCTATATGTATATTTTGGTTTATATATTCGCTACATGCCCAACAAAATCGCCGGCTGAATTCTTAAACAACCGGTAGTATACATCGGTTCATTAGGTTACTATATTATCGACAAGATTTCAAGGCACTCGTATCACTGATTGAACTTATTTCTTATATGTAATTCATTTATAAACTACAACAAAAACTTGTAACATGTTTTATACTTTCACCTATTCACAATTTACCAAGTGACATAAAAATGTTTTACAAAATTATAAATATAAAAAATTAGCAGGTCAAAAATTTCAAACAAAAAAAAACTTAAGGAAGTAAATACAGATTAGTAAAATGGCCTATTGTTACAGTAATGGTCAGTAATAAAATAATACTATTTATCACACCATTGTGTTTCTGTATGGTTGGAAAAAAACCTTACCTAATTTGCATATTCATTAAAAAAACATATACTAGTAGTTTTATTTTTATCCTATTATTGAAATGAAGCAATCCGAATAATATTCCGTATTCATAAAAGTAGAGAAAAAATTATGCCGGTTCATGGATTTTGAACATATTATGTGTCATATAAGTCTGTTTTCCTGATACATTTATAACCACTCTGAAGGAGTATTTGTTCAATTAAATCGTATTTTATTTGTTTATATTAGTGTGCAATAAATATTGCTTAGCAAACTTCCATTATAAAATCTAAAATTAAATTAAATTACAGTTTGTTTTATATTTTCTAATAAATGAGTATTGTCCTGGTATCTACAATCGGTTTTTTTCTCAGTGTAGGTTATCATATTGGGAAATTTTAAAACGATTCGCTTACAAAATATATTTGGATACACGTCACGATTTAATTTTTATATATAATTTTAGTTTTGCACAAAGTTTCAATGTGGTATAATTAAAAGTTAGTTTACAAGAAAAAGAACAAACAACTAATTTATTATAAACAGGAAATTATTATATATTAAAAAAAATCTATTTATATATTCATCTTCTGTTCTGAATATAAATAGATAATAATAATCTTGGAACCAGTTTTGAAGACACAAAAAACTGTTCTTTTTCAGAGCCGTCTTAAGGCTTGAACAAAAATTGACTAGCAAAAATGGTCTGAGTTTATTTAGAGAGATCTTAGTTATAAAAAAATATAAAAATAATTTGCGTAAATTATAAAAATACTTCAAACTCATAAAAGTATAATTCGTAAGATAATAATAAAAATTACTAACTCCGAAAAAGCAGATCAAGATAAAGACGAAATTACAAACAGATGTTCAAAGAGCCAGTTACGGACTATTGTTCCAGAAAAAAGCTGATCTACTTTAACAGTAATACTGGTTTATAATATAACCGCTAGGTGAATTGCTGACTTTGAAATTGAACAGAAATCTGAATAAACATTTTCACCGGATGCAAAATAAAAAAAAACGCAATTCTAATATTAAAAATAATGTAAATCTGTTATTATAACTAAATTACAAACAATTGATTTTGATTAATGATTCATCAGTACAATGAATTGTAATTTACATTTAATAATATAGGTAATTGTTTTTTTTTGTCACCTGTTCTTGTTGTTTGATATTATACATAAATTATGAGATAAAAATATAAAAAATTGATAAAGGAAATACGAAATAACGAAAGCAAAAACACTTTTTACATCATTCAAATTTTTGGGTAAACAACACGTGACTACGATCGATAAAAGTTTTAAATTTGCTCAAGATAAAATTTGCAAAGCTAAGCAATTTAGATATTATGAAATAGTTTAATGCCAATGTTTTATTTTCGTGGCCCAATATTTTAATTATGTTTAAAATTGGTTTAATTTATTCATTTATGTCGTTAAGTACTTTAATAACATTTTATTATTAGTGCAATTTATTAAACTTTTAAAAATAACATTTTAATATGTTTAGAATATCATATGCCAATCAATAATATTCTAGAACATTTTTCATATTATATATGATTCTCTTGATAACGTAGTATCAATTATCGCAATTCAAGAAAATAAGTAACTATACAAAATGATTAACAAGTTTGTAATCACCTATTTACATTGGTTAATCATGAAATATAAATCGTATGATTATAAGTGAATAATATTTCATCAGTGCATGTTTTTTATTGGCATCGGAAACGTCAGCAGTGGTAGTGAAAATACGAGGCCGGGCCAAGCTTACTTGAATCCTTTGTTCTATTGCATCATCCGTGTGCGGCTCACGCAAATTGAGTGACGAAATCCGAACGTTGAGCTTGCACCAGCCAGCATTGCTTCGAATTTACCCTAGTTTATTTGCTACACGCGATTTTTTTCAAAGTTACCATTGACGTATATCGTTTAGTAATATATTTATATACAAAGTCAGAAATGATTTCGTTTTTTTTTCCAAGGAAAAATTACCCGAATTTAAATTTTAAATTAGGGGCAAATAAATATCACTATCAATTTTAATTCTTATGATGAAATGAAATGAAAATCCTTTATATAATTTATCCAAAATTGCTGACACATATTGTTGATTCATGAATACACCTATTTTTGTAAATTGCAAGTTTGACAAAAGTCCATTGATTATTTTTTTTAAATGTATGAATCATCAAGACTTTTTACGAAATATCGATAGCGAAATTACCTAGCAACGCCTTGTAATTTAAAATTTTATTATCATTCTCATTATAAAAATGCATTTATTATAATAATAATTGCAGAATATCATAAATATTACATTAGAACCTAACCTGACTCAACGTAAAAGTCGGAAAGATTTTTGTTGATTGTGCAAATTGGAATCAGCTTACTACTGTGCTGTTTTCAGTATAGTATTACGGATAGTTTTTCAAAAGATTATATATCACTATATTTCTCGCCATTTTTATATTTAAATATAGATAAGTTGGAGTACAAAGGTGATAGGTTTCATACGAATGTGAAAAGATATTTGAAAACAAAAAAAAAAAACTATGCGTTGGATCTAATTTCTAAATTCTGACAACTAAAATATAATCCTAAATGATTATATTATATGGGCATAGGTCGTTATGAACTAGGCGTGTATAAGTAGTTTTTAATAAGGGAGCTGAATTATACCATTCAACTAGGCTTGAGTGGAAAATTTTCTAATGTGATAGGTGTCAGAGGAAACCGTTTGTTAGAGTTCTAAGAAATCAAATCGCCTGATAGTCTACCAACCGCGGAGTGGGGCAACACAAAATAGCATTACAATTTCCACTAAAAAATAACTACAAAGAAATACGAATCAATCGTGGTTACAGCTGACGAAATCAACCATTACATATTTCTCTCGTTTTTTTGTTGTTAATGTATTAGTCACCTAAAGATAAGCCGGCTTTATGATAAAGAAAACCGAAGGCTACAAGTAGGTGCCGGTATGTCTAGTTTGTTCCGATTTTGCGAAAATCAACGATGACCTTGATGCGCGTTTCAACGTGTTCCTTACTGAGCTACCCAACATATCCATACGTATTTCATCATTCGATAAGGAAAATTAATCATTTTTATGAAAAACCAATTTTTCAGGCGGTTATAAAATACCCAAAACGTATGTTGTTCGTAAATGCACTTTTAAAAAACCTCGCGTAGAAGCATTTTTATATGATGTGTTTTATTAGATTTCACCATAATATCCAATTTTATATCGCTGCATTACATTTTCTTGTATTGTTCGTCTATTCTTACTTCGTTTATTCCATCATACATTGTACCAGTGTGCAAAGATAGCATGAGTTTTATGAGTGGATGGGTTTTAAGAAACATGCAAGAACTTGTCTATAGCGGTGTCGCTGCTTCGATTCCCGGACAAGTCTGTGCCGGTCGCTCGGTTCTGGAAAGTTCCACGCCGACCGGCAACGGGCTTACGCTTGTTTGATGTTTAGGGTATATTTTCCCATAGGATTCGACCTAAATTAATTTTACTTTAGCTAGCTAAAACATTAGTAGACTCAAGGAAGTTAACTTCTGGATTTAGATAGCGAATTGAATTTTAACAGGGAACATGTAGAGGATAAAGGTTTTTTAATCTAACAAAGTTTTTGTTCGATGTTTTAAGTACAGTATCCGATGAATATTTTAAATACTTCATGGTAGTTGTATCAAACTTTTGCACTCAAGTCCCCGTATTTCTGTTATCCTAAAGAACTTAGTTACCGTCGACCAGAAGTTTTTTAAGTAAAGTGAATAATATAATCGAAGAGAGTGGTCTGTGTTTCGTTCGACACAAAGTCGTCTTTCCAAATAAGAAGAAACCTATCATCCAAGTTAATACCTTACGGAAACCAGTCTGTTTAGGGCAAATAAATTACCCCACAAAACATCACCATCTCAAACAAAGGCAGATTATACGTGTGTATATGTGAGAGTCACGTAGCTCCGTACTCGAGTCCGAGTCGATCTATGCTCCGAAGGAATCCGAACTGCGGCACACTAGGTCGGTTTGCACGTATACCACCGATAGTGGGGGTATGTTGCTATATAAGAACGAAATACTCAGCTGATCGCGAACAGTCGCAGGCCTACAGTAGACAGAGTTGCACTCGTGTTAAACAGTGTTTAGCAACCGGCTTACTGGCATTGTGATTATCAATATCTGTGTTAATAAGTACAATTTAGTAATCAAAAAAAATATATATATATTAAAAATGGAAGTTTTACCAATCATCAATGTGGATTACAATAACCAGAAGGGTGAGTTTTATAAAATTTTGAAAAAAAAAAGTTATCGCGATCAAGTGCAACAAAGAAATAAACGGTTAGAAAAAGATTCATTTCGGACTTAATATCTTCAAATGTAACATTTACGTTACTACAATACCTATAGAAATAAAGTAATCAAATATATAGTTTAAGAAATGTAATCGGTTTAACTTTAGTCAAATAAATATTACGAACACAGTTCAAATCAGTTTTTTCCTAAAGTGAAACCGGTAAAATTCGTTGAATTCACAAGCTTTTACTGAAAACCTTAACTGGAAACTCGAAATTGATAACGAACTAGGAAGCCGGCCGGTTAGCAACGAGCAAAGATTGCCAAAAGGAATTACTGGAATCAAGTTGATTAAATCAAATCTAAATCTAGATTTTATCTAACGGTTATAGATGATTAAATCTTTAGAATAAAAAGTATGAAAGACGAAGTGTTCACCGGCCGGCTTTCTAACTTTACTACCGGTAGTTACTTTCTACTTGAAGCAGTTGATTGACTTTTGATCAACTCTTATACTGAAAAATATAGTTATTATTAAATATTAAAACATTAAACTATTATAAATAAAAGTAATCTTAGGAAAATTGTTATTTTAAAATTCTTTTGGAGTAGTTGATAGTGGTATTAACTTTAGATTAAACACAAAATGATATTGCATATGATTATTATATCATTAATAGTTAAAAAGTAAATGATTATTTAAATTTTTGTAGAAATAATTCAAATGACTCAAAACTGCAAGTATTTACTTGACTATTTCAATCATAGAAAAATATGATTGTTGTTTGAGAACTTTTAAAATATGATAATTTTTTCTCAAAAATCATGATTACTTATGTGGCGTTTCCTTTGTTTGATTGCAGGGTATGAATATGATCCGTACTCCGAGTCTGGTGAACGGTCCGCTGCGGTAGGCCTCCTCTCTAAGAGGCTGGAAGCCGAGCTGCGGGCAGCCAAACATACGCATCTCTCCTGTGGAGAGGTGCTCCTTCCTTGCGGTTTGCTACCACAAATCGCCAGCGACATCCTGGCCATGGCAGAATCAGAGCCGTGCGGTCTCCGAGGTTGCACATTGTATCTCAGCTTCGAGAACGACCAGGAGTGCCGGAAGTTGAGTACCGTCAAATGCGATCCAACCACCGTGTCCACATTTGAGCTGTATTTGACGCTCAAACAAGATGTCACGAGTTGGCATTCTATCTTGCCGCAGTTCCTCAAGTAAGTAATTTTTATTATTTTCCGGCCTGAAATGAACTAAAATCTTATTTGTAAATTTTTACTCAAATCTAAAATGAACAATTGTCTAATTGCTTGTTTTCTTTGTGTGATTACAGAAACTTAGCGAGGGGCGGCACAGTGATGATCAGTTCAGCGTACACTCTCAGCAAAAAGAAGCTGTATCGTTCGTACCAACATACGGAGTAGCGGGTGTGCTGGTGCAGTAACGAGAGCAAAGACTGACCGCTCATTACACGTCCGTTCGGTTCACCACCACCATCATCCTCATCTGAATCGTCCCAGTGATACCAATATTGCTGTCCGTTCGAAACCTGGGTCCAAATCGATATATTCCCAACTACAAAACGCTTCGAACGGCTCATATTTTGGTAACTACTACTCACACACATACACATACATACATACATACACACACACAACACACATCATTTAACCCCTAATTGATTAGGGGAACGAACGATCTTTCACCCACTCCGTACTAACTTCATGTTAAAAATTGTGATTGGAAGACAATTGGACGTGGATCATTTTGTATATTTAAAAAAAAACAACAACACCCACCGTATCATCTTAAATTATTCATTAAGGAACTCACTTTCGCGATTATTCGCACTACTGTACATTTGCTAATCTACATTATCATTACAAGATTGTCGTTTAAAATTACATATTAAATATATAAGTCTATTAAAACTACAAGCATACGTTGTATAAGCAGAAAGTGATAGATCAGTAGAGTGTAGGTTTAACTATAATAATTATTAACTTTGTAAGTTTTAAAAATGATAAACAGAAAAAAAATTATTACAATTAAAAACCGCTAGCCACGCGGGTGTTTACACATGGCGAGATGAACCAGTTTTTCAATTGTGGTACTCTCTATCATTTTCTATTTTCAATTGAATTGAATTGAATTGAATTCTAAAAAGTTGTAATGTTTCTGCTGGTACAGTGGGATTTTTGATTTAAGTTTAAATTAAATACTTTTGATTCTTGTACAATTACCAAACTATAGTATTTCTGAACATAAATCACATATATTTATATGTTTAGAAATGCATTAATAATAATAATAATAATATGAAGTAAATTATCGGAACGAATATTCATGTCGGTGCTATCTCAAAATGTAGTAAACACTCTCAACGAATACTGACGAGAAGGCCTTGAGCGAGCATTGATTCGATATATGAAGTATATAAAATTCGTGATAGCCGAGTGATAGATGTATATTATATATTAAAATACTATATATATATTAATATTATTCAATGGTACCTGTGTACTTAAGCAGATTCGACAGAGTGCATGTAAAGAAGACGTTTTATTAAATATAATTTTTTTGTAGTTTTTTCTATTATATTATTATTATATTGATATAATTATACGTGCGTTGTCATTTATGCTGCTGAAGGCTTTTAAGGATGTCTGTCCAGACATCTACGCCGTCTCCCACCGAGTTGTGTTCGCTGGGAGACGGCGGATGGTCCGTTTCACTGGCGCAAGCATCAGCGGTATGCTCGTTAGTGAAACAGGCCATTTTAATTTTTAAGTTTTTTTTATTGACTAGTTTGTACTTTTGTGATATTTAGTTACGAGATATATAAGCACTCATGTGAGAAAACGAAATTCACACAAACCGACCCTGAAACCGGCAGCTAAACGCATTCGAAATTGCAAGACGCAACCTGTCCATTTTTCATCATTTATTGTGTTAAAGGTGTACCACCAACTATTCAATAGTTTTAAACATGCTGATCTTTAAATAAATAGATCTAGGAACTAATTGAGTATTTGTTGGTAGTTGCCTCCATTTTAATCATTATTTAATACTTTTCGAAGCAATACCGCGCCTTGCAGTTTCTTCTTCAGTATTGTTTAGCCTGTCCGGGTCCAGGCGCCAAAGAGAACATTACGATCTCAAACGACGGCATTTAGAAACCGAACTCGAGACCTCTGCGGTCTCGGGTACGGTTTCCTATACCGGCACCATCCAAATCGATGTCAATGTATGTCTATTACGCACACATATAATGTTTTATTGTTTTATGGGATGCCGGTTGTTCGGCCATTTGCAATGAAATACACACAAATTATTATCTCGAAAACGGTGTTTTGTTGTAGTGGTTATAAGAAGAACCGGACATTTCGACGATCCCTCAATGATGATAAAAACTTTTATAAATAAAAGAAAATGAATTAAAAAGTGGTTATTTAGAATGTAAGAATTAGTAGGTTAGGTTTTGTATCGCAACCTCGTGTGATAGTACAGTTAGCTGTACACTTCTCTCAAGCTTTTGTACTTTATCAAACAAATCACAATACATATATCGAAAAGAAAAATAAGTATATGAAAAAAGATTATATATAAAAAAAAAACAAACAAAATATAAATAAATATATTCAAATAAATTGATGTTGTTTCCTTTCAAAAAAAAAACCCCAATTACTATTTCAGAATATCGCCATTATTAAAACAGTAAGTATACCACATATACACATATAAGATAAGTATCAAACACAAAAATTAAGTTATTGATCGTAAAAAAAACTCCTCCACTCTATTTTTATGAAATATATACATTAACAATCATTTTCATATAAATTACATATGTAAACCTTTGTGTGTTAACGAATTAAGTTATATGTTAGTAAACAAAGTATTTTCGGCATCCCAATTTTTATAAAACATATTTATTTTCGTAAATAAATTGAATGTCACCTTAGTGTTCTAATATGCAATATAACGAAAGCAAACGTACGAAATAAAGCACCTTTGTGCTCAAATATTCAATATGATATTTCGAAAGTGGACATATTTATAAAAGAAATTTAAATAAAAAATATTCAAAACTACCCTTAGAGCAATCCTTTTTCAGGATATCGTGACTAGTTAAGCCTGGGCTTTATATCCGCTGTGTTTGTACCGGTTTGGTATACCAGATGCAAGTTACCGCTACGCTGCACAAGAGTGTAAAGGGGGGGAATAGAATGTGACAGAATAAATTTGCACGAGAAATAATTCCAGGTGTAGTTATATTACATGTCATTTCTGTCACGTCCACCCCTCATGTGGACACATGCGAGTATTCATACATATTCGATTAAAACCAAACATTTACATAAGCCTGTTTTTTAATTTTCTACGTGAAAAAAAGCTATATTTATTCCATAAATAAATTATAGAACTCAGTTGTAACAAAGTTACTAAATTGTTTATTTGCATTTAGTTTTTAAACATTCGTAAAAAAAAAAATGTAAGTCATTGCATTCAGATGTGTTAAGGTTATTTTGAGTTTGAACCATAAAAGTTTAGTAAAAAAAAAAAACAGTATAAATTGTGTACGAATTGCCTTGGAAAAATATACACCACGTGCAGTTGAAGAATAAACGAATTTTTACGACAAAACTTGTAGGTATAAAAACGAACTAAAATAGAAACGTCCAAATAAAAGTTAGGATTAACTCCGTACGTGTCTGTGATAAATTCAAATAACGCAAGACATCGTCGATCGAATTATTTATCCTGACAACCATTAGTTTCTGTTGTAATTTATTTCATATTTAAACTAGTAAATTATATAAATTAGAATAAAACCCACTAAATATTAATAAGTAAAATATCAACTCTGTGACACCCTGACACCACACATTTATCTAAAATGTACATATGTACAGAAGTTAAGAAAAAGTACAATATAATATTATGCCCATACAAATATTTATACCATTATCTAGTACTTCAGTTTGAGGCTAAAAAAACTTTTATAACAACTTTTATTTAACTTCTTTTTGATGAAAAAACTCTGCACATATCCACTTATCTGAAATACCATTGAGACATTTTTGATACAGGTATTGAATTTCTATTTGCAGCCA
The DNA here is from genome assembly GCA_018344505.1 of Nebria ingens riversi. Lineage (NCBI taxonomy): Eukaryota > Metazoa > Arthropoda > Insecta > Coleoptera > Carabidae > Nebria > Nebria ingens. The sequence continues at coordinate 671,167 of JADQWA010000850.1, forward strand.
CTGTATGCTATATAAAAATCAAGAAATACGAAATTTCGTTTACGTATTTGGCTTCATTTTTTATTTTTCTGTTTAGGGGAAGCGATTAACGTTTTTATCATGTTTTTACGCCATCTAATAGTAGCATTACAAACCATGGTACTGCACCTGCGCATTACGTATGTTTTTTATATGAAATCATTACACTACAGTAAGAAATAGACTAAAACACTAAAAGAAAAATGTTTTGTCAATAACTTTTATCACATTTACATTTTGTAAATGATACTATGACATGGTAAATAGTAAAATGTATAAAGTGTGTCAAATTTTAGTTTTAAAACTGTTAGAAATTAGCCCCATATAGTAGCAGTAACACCCTAATATTTTCTATGTACTTAAAGGCAGGAAACAGACAAACACACACATAAAAAACATTTTTCATTTTTAACTAGCAACAGAGATGACATCAAGTTTTGCAATACGCTTAACTTAACTGATTTCTGCACCAGTGAATAATTCCCAAACACTCCCCTTCGGTAGAGGGCTGATATGGGAACATTAACGTTGCCGGAGGGGTAAAGAAATGAAGAAGGGCGAGAGGGTGGATTCGCGTTAAACGCACTATGTCCGCCGCTGTCGAAAAGGGGTTAAAATGATGTGGTCGAAGGGTGACCCCCCTTTACCAAATTTATTTCGCCTCCTTCTCTGCCTGTGAGCAATATTCAAACACTTGATAATTACATACGAAGTTGATTGCTGGTTATGTGTGTGTATACGTGTATGCTTACGCTTGTACGCAGTGGCGTTCGTCGATTTACTAATTGTTCTTTGTAATTTCCGGGTGTTCATGACTAGTTGTTCAGCGTAGTTTAGAACAAAGCGTATTTGATTAAAGGGAACAATAAAGATTCGTGTAATTGCGTATAATAGAGTTCTTTTTCGTTTTAGCCTCAAATTTACAATGCGCATAGCTCTTTAATTTTGACTAAATGTAATTTTATGGGACAAAAATCGTGATTTTATAAAAAATAAAATAAAACAAAAAGTAATGTTTCGGGTGAAAACCAATACCTAAAATATTTTACAATTTATATATTCCGAGTTAACTATTATTATCATTTAGCGTAACAATATTTTATTAAATAATACTTTAAGATATTTTTTGACACACATATAACTTAAGTATCAACATCTGTTTAAGAACTATCGTTTCTTATAATACAAGACTTTTAATGATTACAAGACTTCTGTTTTACTGTAGAGATGTACACAAAACAAATGTTTACATTCGATTTTGTACACCAATGACGTACACCACTGGTACAGGCAACTTATCATTGCGAGAAATACCACGAGTTCGGGTAGTATGATCACACTTTAATCACTTGTGCTCGACTTTAAATCCTCGCAGGATGTAGATTTACATGGCGCTTTATATCTACGTAAACGCTGATGAATTTCACTAATGAGTTAGTTAAGTTGACACACCGGTTCCATTAGCATTGGTCGCACCAAACGCACACACCATAGTATACGACGTAATCCTCTTCAGTTCAGAGAGAACGTGACGTTGTTCAATAAACTTACAAGATCTTCCAGAGATTAGCCACTACATAAGAGATTTATCGTTTGCTACAAACACTATCTATCACAATCTGGAATCTCTACACTACTGGGACTGGCTTTTAATCGACTTTCCAGGGATCATTCGCAGTAGAATTTAACACTTTGAAATTAACTTCCATATGAAATTATCTATACACATTTAACATTAACCCAAACATTTTTCATTAAATACAATTTTGTAATTTACCAAACCAAAAAAAATATTAATTAATATAAGTAGATATTTGTGATTCACACATCCCTAATTCATATAAAATTCATTTCACATCTCCCTGATTATATCTTATATAAGTACTTAATGTCCCTCTGCGCAGATTTTAACGAAATTATAAACCAAACCAATTTACTAAAAATTATAAGTTTTCAGATATGTATAAAATAACAAAATTATAATAATTAATTAAAAACTAACAATTAAATAGCAATCTTTTCAATTTGTACATACATACATAAGCAACTTTTGATTAATTAAAAATTTTACACATCAGAATACTTACAGTACTTCTAAAAATGTTTCTTACATAAAGAAGTCTTAATTGTTTATACTTCACTAAAATATTTTTGTGACGAACTGGAAACCAATAATTATTTTCTATATTTTAGATTCAAAGTGATTCAATACTTAAAGAAATAATATGTAATCTTACAGGACACATAAATTATGTTGTAGGCCACTTTCTTATAGTTTATGGTAAATTAAATTTAGAATACAATAAAAATCATATAAAAATGTTTCTGTAATTCAAATAATTACATCACACATATTAAGACCCATCCCATTTACAAACAACTATTAGCAATTATAATTTTGGGTTTTATAGCCACTAAAACTAATTATAAGTTATTCGGAAACAAAAAAATCGTGAGATAAACAGAAGAATGTTTTCCACATTTTAAACATAGCTTTAAAAAAAAATCGTTGCTTATAGTTAAACAGCGCTTTAAAAAATAATATAATTTTGATTAACAATGAGTTTTATCAAATTTTATTGACGATTTATTATTTAATTTTACGGTTATAACTTATAACTAACTTATGAATCATGCTGTTTAGTAACAACTGATGTGTACTCTGTCGGTAAAAAGAGAAACTTTGCTGTGGTCTGATTGGTTTTACTAGCGGAAATTTACCGGCAATTGCAAATACAAGTAAACATAAATTTCAGTTTAACTGACGACAGGTGGTTGCATCAAAAATTAACCCTTCAGTGGCGCTAGAGCGATTTCAACATTTCATCGAAATTTATAATATTTTTGAGTCAATTATACAGTTTACAGGGTGTGTTATTGATTTTTTAAAAAATATAAATTCATGATTTTAGTACACAAGGTTATATTATTTTTAGTTATTCATCAATGTTATGGTAATATTGTAACCTTTGTTCAATTATTGTTTTGTTCCGGAAGAAATATAAATTGTCAACTTTATTTATAGATGTTTTTTAATTCATAACTAAAGAAAAAATTAGGTTAAACATTAAATCAAAAACACACCTTCCATTGTTAAATGGAAAATTGAAAATATTTGTGTGACCAACACTAATGTTACATATAGCTAGTATAAATCAAAATTTAAAAAAAAGTAAGAAATTATATTTTTGATTAGCATAAAATACTATCAAAAAGGTCATCAGTTGATAAACAACATTCATGTGCATTTCTGTATTGTTCTACTACACTTAAAGAAAAATAATAGTCTAGATATGCAAGAAAAAAATCTATTCTGTTATATAATATTTTCACATTGATAGTAAGTAAACAAGGTGGTCAGTGTATTATTGACGAAATGAATAATAATTATTTTCTAACAATGGAATGTGTCATCGAAAGCCACGTGTCATAGTGTCATTTAAATATTGGCGGCGAATAACAATATTAATGCAGTCAATTGTTTGAGCGACTGTTTAATTTATGCCAATTTGGTGCGAAATGTATTGAGGAATACAGAGGATACATTCTATTTTAGTATGAATCATATGTTAATCGTCTAACGCCAAGTCAAGGTAAAATGTAATTAGAATAAAAACAACAGGTAATGTTTCGTAAATTAAAATTTAAAATAAAAAGAAAAAAAAAGGTTAATGAGATGTGTTGCAAACACTCAAAAATTGATGGACAATTAAGATTGTGTTTTACAAAAAGAACATTGTTAAAATAGATTGTGATTAATTTTGGTAGCTATTATGCATCCTTGATATTTCAGTTGTACAGGCAACGCCCGTTTAACGTACGAAAGTTATCAAATATATATATATATATATATATATATATATATATATATATATATATATATATATATATATATATATATATATATATATATATATATATATATATATATATATATATATATATATATATATATATATATATATATATATATATATAAATTTTACTCAGCGTAAATTTAAGATTCTGAAATCCACAAATTATCGTAATAAATTACATTGGTGAGTAATAAAGGTAATGAAACCATTTTCTGCCCAAAATGTCCAACATCTGGTCCTTTTAGTTGTTTGCTAATGTACAAAAATATATATATATATATATATATATATATATATATATATATATTATATATATATATATATATATATATATATATATATATATATATATATATATATATATTTATATATATATATATATATATATATATATATATATATATATAATATATAAATAAATTTTACTCAGCGTAAATTTAAGATTCTGAAATCCACAAATTATCGTAATAAATTACATTGGTGAGTAATAAAGGTAATGAAACCATTTCCTGCCCAAAATGTCCAACATCTGGTCCTTTTAGTTGTTTGCTAATGTACAAACTGGCATACTTTAGTAAACCTAAACAATTTTGGCGCCAGGTCATAACGGATAAGTGAGACAAGGTCTATTTGTATCTATTTTGAACTCTGTAAACCAATTATCCGCGCTTGAATTGTCTACCTGTTCTTGTTCAATTTTATTAGTATTGAAACATAAATTCGTAAAACATCTACTGATGATGCATCGCATGTGTCAGAATTTGGAAAATGGAGATTTGCTTTTTTCCAGTCGTGAAATAGACAAATCGTTGTGTGCTTCGGAATAAATTGAAAAACTGTATAATTTTGAGCGCATTTGAAAGAACTCGCATACAAATATGATTAAGTATTTGTGAAGTCACTTGTAAATGTGTTATAGTTTGGCAGATTTAATTTAAAATAAAGTGAATAATGGTCATCGGATAATATTTTGGTCAAAAATATGAATTTATCATTTCAACTAAAGCTTATTTTACATTATCTTCCTTATCTATAAACTTATTAAATAATTTTTCCTACAGTCAAAATAATTTAACTGATGATGTCAAATTCAGATATTCTTTTGAATTACTCTATAAATTACTTCTATTAAAAAATATTACTTTTATAAAATGTCAAAACCAAAAAAGTATTGGGCTTTTAAAAAAATTTCTAAGCTAATATTTAATGTCGTTGCTTCTTTTGGGCCTCAGTAATACCGGAAATATAGAGCCTGGTGGATTTAAAATACTAGCGGCAGGAATTGTGTACTCCTAGCTCATGTACACCAGATTTGGTGTCAATATGTTCAGTATCTTTAGAGAAGAAGAAATGACAAATTTAGGTCTTACGAACGAGCGGGCGACAATTAACATCCAAGTATGTGAGTTATACATATTTATCGATTCAGAGCGATGAATGATTTTGTTAGCTTTAGCTCTTCGGTACTAGGTACAATGAGCTGAAAGTGTTAATTAGAGATATTGGACATTTAAATAATAACAAATTAAAAGGGCACTTTAGAAATGAATAGGAATATAACGGAAATTCAATCATACATATGTTCTATAAATACAAAAGATATTAATAAATAGTTTATTACATATGCCACTAATTAAACAATTAATTCTAAATAAATAATGTAACTTGATCACATCCATTATTATCAAATTTAGTACAGTCATCGATTTTAAAAGAAATTAGTTTATTCTATAATTATACCTAAAGGAAAATCACAAATGAACAATTACACATTTAATGAACAAATTTGTCATCAAACATCGTAATCAGAAATTAGAGACACAAGAACATAATTATATATTAATAACAGTATACTTTGTCATACTCGTAATTTATCTGTTTTTGCGGTCGCCGAAGAAGAAAGGTACCCATTATAAAGGGATGATTATACCTAGTGCTGACGTCAGTATAGTGCAACAACCCCTATAGCTGGCCTGTTTACGTGACTAGCTCAACGTGCCCACAGATGTCACTAGCGGACGTGTCTATTTATAGAATCCATTTTGTATCTACACGTTCATGCTTCATAATGACCGTTTTGTGTGATTCTAGACAATGATTCCAAATAAATATTTTCGAATCATTATTTTCGTATTTGTTTTTACAATTCAAACAAAACATTTGTAATCCGGTTATTTTTAAATTGGATTAGTTAAATAAAAGGGTGTACATTGAAATTAAATTTTGGATTTCGTGTATGAGATATTGTTATGCCAATACATTACCCTTTGAGACCGTAATACCCACACTGTTAAAAATGGTTTAAATTTACTTGTAATGTTCACTTAAAATATATTGCATTATAAATTATGTTAATTTAAATTAAGTTAAAGTAATTATTTTTGGCATTGCGTTGCATGTGGAACAAACACGAATAATGAAACTTATGCAAGTGTCTCTTGTTTTCCAATATATTTGGAGTCGTTTGGAACATTCTCATTTTTTAGCTTTAAAAGTAGACAATTCAACTTGGCTCTAAACAAGATTGCATTTTTATCTTAAACTGAAAGAAAGAGAGTAACTTTCCTTAGAACAGATCTCTCTTTATTGATCAAGCTGATCATATCCCAGCATCCCCTTCAGCCAACAGTGCTGCGCTGGTGACTGATAGGAATCGAAACCTAATCTGTACGCTTTCAAAAAGGGACACGTCAGCGCTTTCAGCGTATTATAGCGCTGCTAGGCTTGGCTGATAGCATGACTCTTCTAACGCTATAGTATAGTATAGAAGCGAATCACTTATATTTTAACAACTAGGGTATGTTCGAAAATGATGTATGGAGATTGAAGTTATTTGAAAATACATAAAACTTGTAATCTATTTGGGGTAAACTTACATGATCTTTAAATGTAAAATTACAGTTAACAAATGTGCTTTATTTTAACAATTTTTAGAAAATTACTCGTTATTCAATGTATTTTTTTACTATAAATCCAATAAATTACATAAGTTTAAAATTAAGTTTTTATATTTAAAAAATCAGTCTACATTGTAAAAAATGTAAATTTACTAATAAAATTTTTACTACACTATTAATTCAATAATATAATTTTGTGACAACCTTATTTATTTGAAACAGCTAATTGTGATTTTATTTGATATATTGTAAAAACATTCATCATTTTATAATTACTATTTGATTTTTAATGCATTTTTTAATATAACTACATTATTTTTAAGTGTAATTATTTTAGATTGTAGTTATAATAACTACATTAGTTTTTAAAAAAAACTCATTCAATCATTAGTGTTTTAATATAACAATAATTATAAGTGAATCCTGATCAAATACAATACACTGAACTGAAAGTAATTATCAATGATTGTTTATTGATTGGGTTGAAAAGCATATGTAGAAAGTCTAACTTTATATATGTATTGACAGCTTCTTTTGTTACTCATGTTGAAAAAAGAAATAAAAAGGCCGCATAGCAACTGGAACACATACATCTACAGTTCTGTTAGACTTTAATGGTGAACACAGACGACAGCGTAACAATGAGCAGCTAATTTACCAGCTCCAGAACTTGTGTGTGTGTGTGTGTGTGTGCAATGAATATTTCAGGTCACTTAATTCAATGGAAAACAGAAAACCGCACAATATTCTCTTTCTGCTCTCAGCTTTCAAACTGTTTTTTTCACTTTACCTGTTATAGTTTTTTTAGCAAAGCAAAAAGCTACAATTATAATCATATTATATACAGTTGTTCTCTGTTTGTATGGCTTGTACAAAATATATATAACTACACCATAAATTATTTCTATTTAAAAAATTGAAGTACTTTGATTTGCAAATTACAATAAAATTAACAAATAAAATACTATTCTGTACTTCTGGCCGAGTTTTGATAAAATATATTTAATTTGTTCATCTAACTTTCGCTTGTAGCTAGTAAAACACAGATTAACCTGCATTATTATTCGCAATAATTACAGAAAGTTGATTATAATTGAGCAACATTAAAATGAGTTTTATTTACATCTACTATGGATTGAAGAAAATTTAAAATCATTTTACGCGTTAATTATTTTCAAGAAAAGAAAGTGTGCTGTGTGTTTACGAATATAAAATCGAACAACCATTAAAATTGGTTATTATACAATTAATATAATCGTACGATATATGCCCCGCCAACTATAACTAAGCAGTGTAAACATAATAAGTGACGGAGGTCACACACAAACGTTCAAAATAACACGTACGCATAATTATATCTCGGGAATAACAACGATAGGTCAGTAAATAACGGAATCGATTCATTTATCTTCATCCAGCTCATGGAATTATTGTGAAACAGGCTATTTTTGTTATTTAGCAAAAACGCAATTACTAATCAATTTTAATATTGTAAACAAAAAATAGACAATGTGTTTCTCAAAAATTTAAATACATACATTTTTGATTTGATAATCACTTAAGATCTACTTTATGTGAGTTTTCGAGTGGTATTTTTATGATTAGCGAAATTAAAAAATGATAGATTTTGTCAAAAATGCCCTTTTTGAACTTGCGTAATTTTTTTTCTCTGGTTATTTCATTAATTAAAAAAATACCTTTATTAAAAATAATTCCGTAGAATAAGTCTAGAAATGTATAAATTATATATACATATGCATAAGGCATAAAAGATGTTACCCTATATCTTTACATTTCTAGATTTATAGACTTGTTTTGAGTTTATCTACTGGTTCCTTAGTATGGAGCTATTACCAACAACGGCATTTCTAATTCGCTATAGGTCTAAGCTCACGCGGCATTTATTTTCTAAAACTTGTATTAATAATAATTTATTTTTCAACGTGTCGCAAACAACGCAGCGCAGGAAACCGGCCGGTTTTGTTTATGGCCACGGCCGCTGACTGGACCAACGTTATGCGTTTTCCTGTGCCGAACCTATACAGTATACACTAACACAACGTGCTGTTGGTTTTAGAAAGTGCACAAAACAGCTTTATCTATGTCCACTATTATAGCACTGATATTATCACAGGAAGAAGAGTGAAAGATAATCACCACCATTTTACAAATAATTCGTTTTTGAATCACAATAACACTATCAAATAGAAAATAGCCCTAAATATATGTATGTATATAGGGCGGGCCAACTGTTGGCTTCTTTTTGAAGTGCGTGTTAATTCGAGAGTTTGCAACACTGCCGCGCTTGACATTGATAGATATATGTTGTCAAATCTCCGCTGTATGTGCAGAGGCGCCCGAAATCACTTTTTTTTTTTAGATATATAACAATGGAAGTTTATTTTATTGTATCAAAATAAAAATGCATTACAAATGCATATTATTACTTATTGTGTTGTAACACAAAAGGGATACAAAAAAAATGCATGTCACAATGCTTTTGCAATTATATTATAGATATATTATATTTTAGTTAATAACAACTTTTTGCTCCAATGATTCAGTTGTTACGGAAACATACTAATGAAAAAGTTCTATACAAAGTCACGAATTATGGAAAAATTAAATATATATACATATCGACTCCTTTTTTTTCTCAGAATTGTTGAAAGCTTCTTATCACTCAAGTAAATAATTTTAATTATACTATTATCTTTATCAAGAAAACATTCTTCGTGTATTTCTCTTTTAAATTAAAGATCAAATGGTTGTTTCACGGAGCAACAATAAAGGCTTTGTAATTTTTAAATTACAACATGTAATTATATTAAATCTTCAAAATCCTAACAAAGATGAGTTCTTTAGCAAAAAATGTATGTTATTTTTAAAATGATTTTTTTTTCTTCTAAATTTTATATAAAAAAATAGTGTTAGCATCAACAAGTTTGTAACTATAAAAAGAAAGGCATTCGCTTCTATTGATCACTTTGATTATTAAATACTTTTCTCACTATGATAATGCGTGCACTCAACGTATCGCCCCTGATAGAGCGGCCGAAAATCTGTTAATTGTTTCCTTTGTATTGCGTCAGTTGCGCGTAAGCGCAAAAACGTTAATCCGGTTTATGAAAAAGGCGTGAATCAAGCGACCGTGGCTTACAAGGGATCACACAAAAAATATAAGCGCGTGAGAGATAAAACCATGTAAAGTAACTCACCATTCTGTTGGTCCGAGATCAGATACAACGACAATTTTTCAGTGATCATCTGGAATAAAATAAATTATTTTATTTCATTAAAGAGAATTAGACTTGTTTGTGGTAAAAGTTTAATCATTTTTTGAGTTGATAATTGATGATTATTATAGGAACAAACTTATTTTGGGATTATCCAATGAAAGGGTCTCACGACCCCATAGATATTTAACACTAAACTATCATTCGATTCAGAAGATAAAAACTTAACGACAAAAAATAGAAAGTGAGATATACGTATATATACCATCGTTGAGGATAGCTATAAAAACAAGTTTGTAGCATATTTATTCTAACTAAATAGTGCCAACATTCAAAACAGACACGTCCTCAAATCTCAAAAAACATACACCACACACAAACAATGAAAGAATATAAAATGGAATGCATCCACCCTTCTACCAGCATATACATAATGCAAATCTATAAAAAATAATCAACCATTTATATATGAAAAAGGGTTCTAAGAAATTTGGTCCCACATTATGCCCTTTTCTCTTTTCAAGCGGACAATGAGTGATTTGAATGGTTTGGAAATGGGACAAGTTTTGAACATGTTTCTCTGGATGTACGGGATGGATCAGGACGAGTCCCTGTCATTTGCTGATGCGGTTTATGTGTATGTGTGTGTGTGTACGGATGGACTACGCGAAGGCTGATCGTGACCCATTTTCAGTTTCTCGACCTCACGGTATATGGCATCATAGGCGTACTGTGTGAGCCATGCACAGATTTTATTCACTAAATGTAAATTTTAAAACCATTCATGTCAACGATAACGACGAATCCAATGCAATAGCTAAAGATTTTAAATAAATGTCTGTAAGATTTCATTTTGTATACATAATCTTAAAAGTCGATTTTGTTTCCTCCAATTTTGTTTTAAAAGCTATTTTATACAAATTTTAAATGCTTCATTAAAATTAGATTTTCCAATTTAATGGTTCTGTTCATTTTAAGCGGATTCTTTGTTTGAATAAATCCCTTAGAACACGAAGGTGACATATGGAAGAGTGACATTTGGAGAGTGACATGAATTGGAATATGTATTTAAAATTTTAAAATTATTTCTAAATAGCTTATAGTTGTCCTGGGCTTATAGTGTAGATTATTGGATATAAGTGTCAAAGAAAGGATCTGATTAGAGAAAAGAGGAAAATAAATCATCAAAGTAACAATTGCCATGATCATAAGTTCATAAATAAAATATATCATTATTTTTATTCTGGTTTCTTGAGTGAAATAATTCGAGCAGTCGTCATGGGAACACGGAGATAGACCAGTTGTTCCGAGACTGGTTACAGTATATTTCTGTCGGTGTCCGTACTACATTACTACACTAACTTACGTGTTTACTCGTATAGGTACCTATTTCGTTTAAGGATGGACTTAATTAGTCGAAATGCTTTGATTTTTTCCACCCAACCAACAGTTCAAGGAGACCAACGTGAGAACGGAGCATATTTACCTTAATAAGCCATTAAAATAATGACCCATTTTTAATGGATTATTTTGCATCAACACATCATCAAAACGCCATGAAAGAGCTCAATTCAAAATATCATCTTGCAACTTCACTTAAAAGCGTATCTAGATCTTATCTGATAGAATCAGAAAAATCAATGTACTCGGAAAATACCAAAATATAACAATTTATAAAAACTTGCAAAGTCGATAATCACATCAAATAACCAACACTCATTAGCGTTATTTGGCAATGCCAAAATTCATCTACAGTTCATAGGAAAGCAACTTTCGATTTCATTTATGAAAACCCTAATCTAAATGCAGCTAAATTGATTTCGAAAGTCTGGATTATAAAATACATTAATAGATACTATAAATCATTTAAACATACATAGGTGCAATAAAACCATATTAAAAACCATTTTACGTCAATATACCTAATATATAAATAAAAAACTTAGTTAAGTATTTATAAAAATAGAATCGTATTAATTTCCATTAATTACCTGAAAAACAATTAATACTTCTCAAAGATCAAGATCAAACCGAATAACAAGTAGTTCGTTTATAAAGAAAAACAAAACATATATCTGATAGTATCATTTACAAGATATGCAAATTCCGAAACCGATGTACAAAATTCGAGATGGCCCATTAAAAAAGTTGTCAGAAAATAAATTTGAATTAATTACATCCGCTTTATTTATACAAAGAATTAGGTTAATTTCCCGGGTGTCCAACTCCTGGAATTTTTCACCCCAACCAATCTCAGATATATAGGAGTAACGACTCGAAACTTTCCACCAATGAGAATGCTTGATTTTAGGGCACAATGGAACCTTTTACAGTTGACTGATGGGCTAAATCTTATACGTGTATCCAAGTAGCAGGTTAGCTTTTGTGATAACCAAACAGGTAGCTAGAGTTTTCCATCGCCCTTAAAAGGAGAGACGTTAAAGATGAGTTTCGTTTTAAGGGTTGCTTTACATTAGTGTTTTTGTAAGCAAGATTACACCTTATAAAGGATGAGAAATATTTTAGAGGATTTTGTACACCTGTACGTGTCACTCAGAAACCCTACGAATAAATCGTTAAGCAGGTAAAAAATATGTTATTTTTTTTGGTCACGGTTGTAGAAAAATTGTCATGTGTATCAACAGGTAGTAAAAAGTTAGGGTGTGGTTTGATTTTAACATTACAGCAAAAACACAGCTAAATGTTCTTATTATTGTATTCAATCTAACAACATTGATTTAGTATTTTCTTTATAACAAACGAGGATCAAGTTAAAAAAAATATATATTTTCAATTATAAATATTAATTCAAAAAATAAATGTTTATATTAAGTTAGAAGAGATTTATAACTATATATATCATCTAAATTTGCATAAATATAAATTGCGTATAGAATAACAACTATACAGCTGGCTATTATAAAATGACATCACCTATTTTTTGCCATATGATTTCAAGGTTAAAATCAATCAAGATATATGTATGTATATTTTTACTATACTCTCTTGTCACCTACACTGTTACGCATATGCAAAAAAGATTGTATATTACTTCTTTGTTTCCATATCCAAGTGATCGCAACACATATTTTCAGCATAATGTAAGAATTATTTTTATCAGTTTTCTATAGTTTTGTAATGTAATAAGTGATTGGTGTTCAAGGGTAACTATGATGAGAATATTAATCGCAGAATTAAATATTTTTTTCGATAAACAAAAATACATGACTGAATTATCTGATTTAAGTGTAAAGTCCATCATAACATTTGAATTCTAAATAGAATTAATGAAAAATTAACTTTATATTATAAATCACACTGCTGAAATTGATTTATTTTAAATATATTGTCGAAAAATCTAGAGAAACATAAGTAATATATTTCTGAGGAAATTCCAGTAAACCAATAAAAATCTTTTAACATGCATATTTAAAACTAATTTCAGGCTGCAGGTCATAATTTTTTCTACCCATTTCTTGGCATTTTATGCTGTATCAAGTCAGTTTCTGATTTTTACGATGGTTATGTGGTGTTGTGTGACATTGCGTTTAAAATTTTTTCTAACGTTTTTTTTTGCAAACAATACTGCCAGATGTTGCTTAAGTCATGTTTTCTACGCATAAAAGATTACAAAAATAGTATGTTGTCTTGAGGTTTGGTACTTCAAGCGGTAATAGTTATTCAAATTTATTATAAAGCTAACTTTTATAAGTATGTCTAAGTAGATATATGACATTGAAAACCACTTGAAAATTATCATTTTCCATATTTGGTTTTTGTCTGGGTATTTGTGTAAACAGAAGTTAAAATACATACATAACATCACGCCTTTTCCCAATAATGGAGTGGCAGAATTTACATTACTGACACCATTTAACTATATTTTGAGTCTTATATATATATAATATATATATATATATATATATATATATATATATATATATATATATATATATATATATATATATATATATATATATATATATATATATATATATATAAATATATATATATATATATATATATATATATATATATATATATATATAAATAACACGTTTACTGATTGTAAGATTGGTAATAAATCTGTCACTTAAATAATATTTAACATATTTATCACTTGTAACTATACTTATAAGTAATAAAAAACTCAACAAAAGTCTAATTTACAATAAATAAATTGTATGTCGAGTAGATAAGACACCATGGTCTAAGCACTAGCACTAGGCAGGCATTAGTGCAGCAATACTTTGTAGAACATAAAACAGATCTCGTGTTCTTAAGCACTTAAAAACCGGTGGGTCTTATCTTAGTGTTGCATTTGTCAAGTCAGGATTCGAACTCACGACTCACACGAATTCAGCTGAACTTTAATACATGAACTTCTACAAGTCAGTGCTACACCAATTCGAATATATCATTCCTGTAGCAAGAGTAATTAATTGAAAACACTATATAATTCTATTGTTCTGCATCCACTTCCCAAAACTAAAAAGATTTCCATAATTAACAATAAAAGTTTGTTTACATAATATAAGCTTTAGAGATGAGTACATCTTTTTTCCTTGCCTCCCTAGGGTGTTGAAAATACAAACAATTCTTGTGGCATCTTCTCATTTTGACATCGCAGTAGGGTGTCACCAGCCACCAACATACAGATACAAATCTTGTGTATTTACCGTGCTTGCAGATGACAGCTCATAAAAGCGTTTTGTTTGCTTGCGAAGAGAAAAATTGCAGTTATACTTTTACTTGTCAACGTTTCATACAATGAACATTAACGCACTTTTCTAACAATTATGGTTGTCTTTAAACTTCTCAAGTATAATATACTACAGCTATTTGAGATAGAAAGGGTCCACTTTCATGGAATATACCGTGTGTTTTATGTTTGCAAATGGTGAAATGTTCAAAACCTTCAATACAATAGGCTATATTTGTGACGGTGAGTCACTGTTCAAATTGCACGAGCACAAAAAAGCATCGCGCAAACGAAAGCAAAAAGTATTCACAGTAGACTGATTACTTTTAGCTGTATATAAGGGGAATGAAAGGTAAGACCGAATTTAGAAGAATTGCCAAAGATGTATCTATGGTTCATTATAAATGAACATATATTGAATTTAAAACAATTAATTAACAAATTTGAATATGTTAATAAACTGCCAATATTTCTATAAATTAAGAACATAAAAAAGTAATTTTATTAATTTAAACTACTTTGGTCACAACGATATTCTCTCACTTTACCCAAGTTGAGATTTGGAACAAGAACGTAATTGCAAGACAAACAGGTGATGATGAATAAAGGAAGACAATTGGAGATTGATGATCTACCTATAGCACACTGTGAGGAAAGTGGAAAAAAGAGAACTTGATTCGCTCGCAAATTTTGTACGGTACGAAAGTAACTGAGAAAGATATTTGTCACTGTCTTCGGGACTTGGAGCGTAAAACAAGGGACAGATAATAATGTAATTAGCGAGTTCTTTGCGGTCAATACCGAGAAAACTTTTGGAAAAATGTATTTTAGGTAATTTAGCCAAACACAATATAGCAACTTGAAAATCTTTTGGAGTAGATTAAGCAGCAGTTTCAAATGTGGTTTACATAAATATATTTCTTGGCTTTAAAGTGTTATTTTGCACTAAACATTTATCCATTTTTAACTGAGCCCTCATGAAATACAATAACGAACAAACTACTCCTTGATTGGTAGATAAAGAATAAAATTATAACGATATCTAAAAATGTCAAAGATATCTGAATAGGAACTAAACCAATGAAACTACAAGAAATAAGCAAATAAAAGCGAAATCACATCCGAGGAAAACAGCAAAAGTTTCTTATATTTCTGTTTTGTTTCTAACAAGCTCGATTTGTATGATTCAGATGTCGGGATAACAGAAGAAAAAAAAGTTAAATCATCATCGTGAAATATATTTTCAGCACAAGAAGAACGCATAAAATTCAAAGTATTCAAATATCTCTAAACGTCACGAAGAAAACGGAACAAGGAGGGGAAGCTGCGTAGACAGAAACGATGTGGGGCGATGCAGAGACGTATGAAGAGAGAAAGTTGGTAAACATTGACGTCTCAAGACTCAGAGATTACTTTCTTCTGCCTGCACCATCCAGGATCTTAATAACAGAACGGAAGGCGGTAGATTACGAGAGCGTTTTATGATTATTATTATTATTTAGGGATGGAACCGGGGTGA
This sequence comes from Nebria ingens riversi, assembly GCA_018344505.1. Taxonomy (NCBI): domain Eukaryota; kingdom Metazoa; phylum Arthropoda; class Insecta; order Coleoptera; family Carabidae; genus Nebria; species Nebria ingens. The sequence goes on from JADQWA010000850.1 coordinate 687,396, forward strand.
ATTTGAATGAAGAGGGTTGTTATTCTATTTCTCTCACATGCGAAACAAATTTAAAAATGCGAAATAAGAATATTATTTGCAACATTTCAACTCCACTTTAGTTATAGTTATATAGTTAACTTATTAAAGATTTAAATAAACTTTAATTCTTACTGTGAGTTAACTATAAACGTCAGATATCATCTATCGAATATACCATGTTAACTGATATCTTTAGGAAAATCTTAACTACACAGATTTAGAAATGTTTATAGTTTTAAGGATTCTTTTATTTTTGTTCTCGTCTAGTATTTCATTTTGATTAAACACGTAAAAAAAGTCGTACAAAAACAAACGAAGATTCATTACTAAATCTGAACAGAAATGATTTTTTTTTCATAACACAAAAGCTAAAACAAAATGTAAATTTCACCCTTAAAATTTTTAATTGAAACTACAAACTTCAAAGGGAAAAAAGTTCATTAAAAAAATAATTTAAACGGTGCGGCATCGTAACTTTGACAAGATGTAAAGAGCTTGTAAAGAAAGTCAAATATTTGTTTAGCATTACAAGAATGGAGTCCAAAATGTTTTAAAATCTTTAGAAAAGATGTAATAAGACTGTTTCAGTTTTATTTGTTTATCAGTTAAGTTTGCGCAAATAAATATAAATGATTTAAGTTAGTCTATTAGATTAATTCTTATAACAAAAGAAATTTTCTACATATCAATTCTGATTTCCAAGTAATGTGTAGGTAAATAATTTTTTCTATTGTTCATCCTAAAATTAATGAAAAAATTATAATTAATTTCTCCGGAAACAAATTTATCACCATACTGTACAATAGTGGAATATATAATTAATTTTTCTATTATTCAGAATCAGTGTTTGTTGATGATTAAGCTGAATAAATATAGTATAATTTCAGTTGATATTATCAGAGTTAACCTCAATGTAACACTTTTTCACCTACAAAATGTTTGCAACATAGCACAATAAAATATAGAAAAATATCAACATATATAGAGGAGCATTGGACCAAATTCAGGCCAAACCATATAATATGTCACGAAAAAATAATGCACTATCTATCTCATAACAAACTGATAAATACATACGTCACTAGTTAATATCAATCAAAGAAATATGATCGTATGATTTTATTTATAAATTATAAAAATAATATTAAACAATCACTCTGGATATAATTATTAATGTGTGACTAATATGTTTACTGTCACCCTAGTTTGATAAGATATACATTTTTAAAAATTGTTCAAAACAAATTTTGAAATAACATTTTTAAATCAGGGGTAGACTGATACTTGTAGGTATATTAAATTCTAGATAAGATAGTTAGTTTGATTAAAGAAGTACCTAGATTAAATTTGAGATTTGTTTAACTAAATATTAATACTAATAAAATATAATATTTACTAAGGAACGATATGATAGCTTAATACATTTTATATTTAACTATGATTGTAGTTACGGTAATGCCATAGCAACAGAAGTTTGATAAAATTGAAAACAACATTTGGAGGACGAATTCGTGTAAAGGAGAAAATACAATAACATATTAAGTAACTAGAGATTATAATGAATTGAATTGTTTGTAATTTATTAGATATAAGATTAATTTTATTACTTATTATTTGCTAGAAATATAAAAAAGTTAACAACTTTCAGAAAGATTTATTTTGGGATAAATAGAGATAGGAGAAGAGAATTATATAAATAGTTTAAATTACTTTAAATAGATCCATTAATAAACGTTTTAGACAAATCATCATATGTGGGATAAAGTTATAAATAAAGACAACATATAGAAAATTCATATAAATTTTTGACTAATGTTATAGAGATTTCTAATAATCTTTATAGTGCTTGTAACTTGATAAAGGTATAATATTCTGAATGGTTTGAATTCTCTTTGCATGTTTAACAAGGGTTTAAAATGAACAAGTTTATGTTGAAGATTTCCTTTGATATAAATCCAGTTCAGTTTGAAACTGTTTCTATGATAATAACAATAATAATATCCACAATCCTGATACATCTGTAAGATTTCATTGGTGTTCTTATGAGCAAGTCGTAAACTTGACTTGGGTATAAATACGTGTTCCAGATGAAGAGAAATAACGTTCAACATCTTGTTGCTAGGCAATGCACACACATGTGTACACACTCACATATATATACATCAGTTACACACTAATATAGAATCATTGCCAGGCAAATGTACAGTGGCGTACATTAGCTTTTGAAATTAATTTAATTGCTACTTCTAAAATTCAAGTATGAAACAAAAGTTACAATTAAAATCGATACTACTGTACTATTTATTGAAAATACATTTAAAACCGTAATAAATTCGTAAAACTAGTGCACGCCACTGTACTCAGCACACCGGTAGGAGACCATACCCATATCATTGTGTATTTTGAAGTCGTGTGTGTGTTAGGCCATCCTTTGAAATGTGTGGCACGATCAGAATAATATTTGTACAAATCACATGTCGAAAGGGACATCTCTCAATGTCCCTATATAACAGTTTTTCTTTCCTTTTATATTTTATAGCCAATATTTTTATAGCTAAGGTAAACCACAAAATTCGGGTAAAATAAGACTGGCGGTTTCTTTTAGATGAAAGCAAAACATGCAAATCTTCTTATTGTTTTCGTAATAAAAGAATATTTGGTAAAAAAAAAAATATATAAAAAAAAATATCGAAATAAAACATCTTTTATACCCATTATCTTATTTTGGTAAACCTACAAACTTTTTAGTAATTCAGCCATGTTTGTGTATAAAATAAAATACAAAAAAAAAATTGAAAAAAATATATTTTGTTTTGTGCCAGAACCTAAAAGAAAAGAAAAGTCAACACAATCTTTCATAAGTAAACTGTAATGTTGTTCAAATATTTATCATAGTGTATATTTCCTGTAAATCATACGTTTGGGTTCAAAATAATTATTTATGTAATGTTTTATATTAGATTTACAACATTAAATGCGCATGGTTGTAATAAAATCAAAAAGTAATTCAAATGGCTGTTTATTTAAATTTTATTATAACGGAATCACCTTAGTAACAAGTCACGTAGACGTACTGCTAGGATATCCTTGGCTAGACATTACAATTTGTTGTGTGACTCAAACTTATAACTAGAAAACGTTTCAAAATTGTGGTTTTTATTGTTTGATAAAAAAAAAACGAATATCGGATGATTTTTTTGTGGTTTACGTTGATTTTGTTCTAGTAAATTAGAAACACTCACCGCAATTCTAATAAAATAAAATTAATGACATTTCCTTTGTGAGTGTTTAAATGATCAAGATGATTAAGAAAAATGATAAATTTTGGAAAATTTCTAATAACGAAAAAATATAAAAAATGAATCACTTTTTACCTATTATTAAATAGAATTAATTAATAAGTAATGAATAGATACATTTCTAGAAATATTAAATTTATTTCTGTTAATCCAAGGTCAATCAAATTTTATGTTATAAAATGATGCAAGACTTGTCATTTAAATAGTGATACATATTATTTGTTCTATTTATAATTACAAAACAAATAAAACTGCAACGTGCCAAAGGCTTGAATTACTCATTAAATAATTATTGGGTATTTTCGAAATAAAAGTTATGCTATAAAAAAAATAATTATATCGCATATATGTAAGTATAAAAATAAACATATATAATTTTATGTTTTTCAGATTAAAGCGTTATATATTAATTTAAATATTTATATCGGTGTGAAATTACAGATAAAGTTAATTTTGTGTAAATATATTACCTACATAAATATTTGTCAGCCATTGATATGATTTTATATGCACAAACACTTGAGTTTGAAATGGATTATTTTATCTCAGACTTAATACAATATTGCGCTTATAATTTATGAATTATTTTTGAGAATATCTGTAAAATAGGAACAGAATTTCAATTTAAAATCTTTTTTAATAATATCTAATCTAATAACAGTACTCAGGTGATGTAATTAGTGATAATTTAAATGATTCAAATAACGCAAATTTACTGCATGAATTTCAAAAATAATAATAAAACTTTATTTATCATTAAAGTCTTCATACTTTATTATATAAAGTAGGCTAGTAATTTTTGTGGAAAACCTGTGCGTGATAGTTATCAGTTTCGTAATATATTCCTAGATCCGGAAAATTATTGCATTTTATGAATTATTAAAATAAAAACTTTACACATATAACCACATGCTTGTATATGTTACAAAAACCTTCATAAAATGGCGCATCTCATTTATTTTAATTATTATTGTAAATAAACAGGCGTAGATACGCCAATGTCGATATGTCAATAGTGGTTATCGTTGTAGTGAGCAATATTGACAGTACGTTAACAAAACCTGGCGTGGACAAAGTGTGTCTTTGTTACCAACCAAGAAGGACCATATCGTGTATGGTGAAGCGCGAGGAGGAGGAGGAGGAGGTCAGATCTCACCATGGGGGACCAAAAAAGAATAAGAAAAGAGAGAAAAAAGTTGTGGTGGTACAGTGAGACAAATGACTACGTGTCCAACGATGTGACAAAGATGTGAAGTGACACCATATGTATTGTTACCAAAATTCGGAAACTGATACTGGATTCTGGAGTCCAGTTTTTGCCAAAGCAAACACATGCAACTAATCAACAATGTCGAATAGTATCGATTAATAAATCGTGTTTAGTGTTGAGTTATGGATGTTTAGATACATTGTAGTATAGAAAAAAAATAAGATAAACTTAATTTTAGCTATTTTTCTTTGGAATAATCAAAACGTAAGAGAATTGTTTTTAATGTGGACGTTTTGCTTATTTATTTTATCGCGATTATAGACTGCCAAACACATATAAACTTCTTCTGGCTTTCCGCAGTGCATGAATGGAGATTGTATATACTTGTGTTGTTATTATTGGTTTTCATTATCATACGATAAAAATAAATAAAAAGCGTCGACGGTTTTCCACTAGTCATATTTATAATATTTTAGTAGAATCCAATTATTTCTAAATGACACAAATGATAATTTAAATTATCTTCGGTTTATTTTGAATAAAAATACATCTGTTAAAATAATTTAATTTAATTAGTACAATCTTATTATTTTATATTAGTGAAATTTTTGATATAACCTAAAATAGAATATAATTAGGTTTACGCTTTGAAATAAATAAATAAAATTTCATTAAAATGATTATTGTAGCGTATTAAAAGAAATGAAAAGTGGAACTATCCGTGGAGTTAGGATTGCGTGATTGTATATACCTGTTAATTTGAACGTCGCCCCCAAAGGGTTACACAATAAACATCATTGTATATAGTATATATATTTTTTATTAAATCTGCTGTATAAGCAAAGAGACGAACCTGTTTTCGTCAGGTAGAAAAAAGAAATAAGTGCACCCATAAACGATTTATAATAATGCTGGGTTTGCGTTGTGGCCAAAGGTACTTAATGCGTTAACACACAAACATCTTCTCCACTCTCCGCTGTTGCTGCAGATGATGGACTGGCCAAAACGCGAATCACGAAAACAATTATAAAAACGCCTTAGGACCCAGAAGGAGATCCGCTAACCAAGCACAATGAATAAAATGATTGTGTTTTTAACAGGGACGAACTACAATCATCTCTGTCCATAAATACATATATATTTTATTACATTTCGAATTATGGTTGCGTAACCAAGTCGTCTTTTTCTATATTTTTAATTACAATCGATAAAAGGAATAATTAAAATAAGAATGCTACATCCATTATCATTATATATTTGTTTGTCATATCGAATAACAATATATTATATAATAAACATTGGTGTTGTTCTCCAAACATCTCCAGATAAATGAAACAATTTTTTTAAAACAAACATCCTGTAATTAAAATATCTTAAACTATTTTTATTACCTTGAATTAAGAATTATTTTGATGTGCAGTTCAGAAATTTAAATACTTATTTGTTTATAATATGATTCTATGTAATCGTATTTGTATTATATTTCGGTGACATATTTAATTTTTTTCATTTATTTGAGCCGTTTCTGAGATAATTATGACGAATGGTTTATTTTATATTATTTAGATAGCGTAATAACCACTTTTTTACGTGACCTTAATGAAGAAAAATTAATTATTTTATCAAATGACCAAACTACTGTGTAAATATGGTTCATTATGAGAATTTAATTTGAAAATTTAAATATTTATTAAAAAATGGTGTGAGTACGATCCTGTATTTATTTTCTCGAAAAAGAACCCATCGTATAATGAAGAAGAGGTAGCAACCGGTTTTTTATATTTGTCCCTAAGAGAAAAGTTTTTTTTCTTTGTATTATTGGCTTCCATTTGGTTCAATACGTACGATATACGTTACTTTTCGAACATTATTGATAACTGATGTCTTCGCCGATAGCTACCTATTTATTCGGTGCGATGTTTTGCTGTTTTCTTTTATTTCTTAAACGACACCCACATTTCATGGGTAAAAGAAAGTTAGCGAGAGACCAATCTTTCTGTGTCACTCTACATGACACAAGAAACATGCACATACAAAGAATCAATAGTGATATCTGCCACATACGAAAATTATTGATAGGTTTCATGAGCTTTGTTTTAAATTTTAATTCTCGCCTTCTAGATAATATATGTAACTTCAAAAATCAGTGTTCATTGATTATTGATTTTGTGGAAGATGCATTTAAATATGAATAAAAAGTCGCATACATTTGATATATGTAGGTGATAATTGAAATGAAATTATTTATGTATAGTTTTCATGAAATTCGTTGCACGTGGTAAGGTGGGAGAATTCTTATCATTGACAAAGCAATAAAAGTCAACGAACTGTGTAAATTGCAGTGTGTTATTGCACATAAATTTGTTGATAAATAAGCGAGGTCAATACAATAGACAATGAACTTATTGATTACTACAAAATAATAATCTTCATGAGTCATTTTGACAATTTGAAAGTTGCTAAATTGAAAATGACTCATCTGCACTATTTATTACATTTATATGCAGTTACCTATAGAGATTGGTTTAAAACTAAAATATTTCTAATTTCAAGTAATAAAATACTTTATATTAAATTTCAATTGTGAGTTTGAAACATAAACGGATTCGTGTAATTATAATTTTAAAAAACCACCACACTAATATGTTATCAGCAACTGAAAAAGATATTTAATATATTTTTGAAAAGAATCCTTAAATATTAAAAAAAAGTCTATGGTTCAGAATCATATTAAATAATAAATGAATTATGTATGTATATAATATAATTGCTCTAGAAAATATTTTAAATCAGTTTTAAAAAACTTGGGCGCATTTTTGATTACTGCATTGTGTTGTAATTCGTCCCGAAAAACAATTAACATTCTTTCTATTTTTCTTATGAACCTGACACAATCACATTTAACACATACACGTGCTGGAGTTGACGTATAAAAAAATAATCTAAAAACTTGGTAATAAATGTAAAGTAGCAATTTAAAAATGAATAATATTGCTCGATATTATGACCACAATAGAAGCATAGAGTTATTATAGTAGATAATGTCGACTATGTTTGGTGGCATATAAGAATATACGGTTAAACTATCACGTAGAGAAGATTGCTATTATAAAGGCTATGACTACACAGACAGGCGAACGTTCGTCCATTTGAAGTTTATGGTTACTGTACATCTTGTGATACATAATTTACGTGTTATTGGCCAAGGTTTAAAATTTACGAGACATGGTAGAATCGCGCGTATAGTACAACCGTCTTTCATTAGACTTGAAATGACCCGAGGCGGTCATAAAGACGGTACCAACTACCGGTGTTACCGCTTGCAGTTATCAATGCTACCACGGTTACCTTACCACAACTAACAGCACAGTGCAACCAACGTTGGTTCGTTGTCAGAACCAGTTAGAGCGCTTTGAAAAATCACGATTTCTCTCTAGGTTCTATTAGGTCAACGCACAAATACATGTGGGTAATCAAAACGAATTTGAGAAATCGCTTGATTATATTTAATAGAAATGTTGAGTTTTTATTTTAAGTTTGATACAATAAAACCCAGTCTCTTGAAGAAGCTCAAACGAAGAGCAAAGTTGTTTTACACCAAGAAAATTGTAATTCTAAATGGTGGGATAAATTGTCGATACTGGTCGCGCAACTGTACGGCAATGACGTCATATATTATTCAAACGCTTATAATTATTTTTCCTTGATTTTTATAATAATGATATTAGTGTAAAATGGTTTGGTATATATTATATATTCTGCAGTAAAGTTATAATATTTTTTTTATATTCCTCAAGCTCAAAGACTCAAAGGTAGAGTGGCCTATCAGTGGCAGCAGTGGTTCTACTATGCCCATTACGAGAGTCGGTCGTTCGGTCGTGCTGCCGTTACCACGGCGGCGATGACAACGACAACTTTGTTGCTGCAGCGGTGCACCGTCAGTGGTCATTGCTCTTTCCCCAGCACCGGAGACCGGACCAACACAACACAAACTTGTCTCAGATAAAACACACACACACACTTGTATAACGTATAGACACAAAAACGTACACATATATGTATATATAAAAAAACTTTATGTTGTAGTATAACTGAAGCGGGGCAAGAGAAATATCATTGACATTTATCACAAATTATTACAGTCATTGAAACACTTGTTAAATATTTTTTTAAACAACTATTTTTGTTTTATATATAAAAAACTTCAATTTATTGTTTATCTATTAACGCAAATTATATGATTAGAAGTCTCATAGTCAAATGATTAAACATTTTCGCCATTAGATTTCACCTTACTTACTTTACGTTTAAATTGAGAGATTTTACTTTTACAGTCGCATAAATAGTCACTATTACCCAATAAAGGATAGAAAATAGACGTGTTAAAGGGATGATATAAAATTGCAATTAAAGTCATCAATACATGAAAATTATCCTCTGGTCAAAATACGACAGATTTTCAATATTGGTTTTCATTTTCGGCAAAATACAATATTTTGTATGTAAATTAGCAAATTTAATATACAAATAGAGATTATTGCGCAGACATGGTGTGCATGTGTACATGAGAGTACTAAAAAAGATGTAAAATAACGAATTGAAATTTTGAAACATAGATTTAATACTTTAGTTTTAGATTTCAATAAACTGTGGTCGCATAAATCTATGCGTGTAAAACAGAACTAAAATTTAAACTAACGATGTGTAAATGATGGTATATTTAATATTTAATGTGGCATAACATAACATGCGATTCTGATTTTTGCTTTCTCTTTCAAATGCGCTAGCTGAACGCTGCGTTACGCGGCAATATACATATGTATGTATGTATGTATGTCTGTCTGTATGTATGTATGTATGTATGTGCATATGTATGCTCTGTGCTCTGCTTTGGTTTTGATTCGGAAAATTACTAGTGTACCGTTTCTCGTACAACAATTATTATAAGCTTAATCACGATTCGTATAGGTATACGAAATTCTATAACATATAATCATATAATTCCATGTATGTATGTATGTAAAGGCTATGTGTGCATAGTTAAATGGATAAGGAAATTTTCTGACGGCAAATATGGATTTTGTGTCCAATGGAGCATATAACTATGCAGAAATGTGAATTATTTGTGAGATTTTATCGCGAGTTTCTTATGAAATTAAGTAGTTAAATGTTATTAATTTTCTGATGCAATTATTTGGAGAATTGTTACATTAAATATAATTGCTATCGAAAGTACATACATATATATGAAATTGTTCGATATACGTACAAAGAACAAAGAGTTCCAGTCCGCAACATTCTTAGAATTGATTTGACCGAAATTCATGTTCATTACTCCTGTTTAAACAAAAATGTCTATATCCGTATATGTTTATATATTTCGTTCATAAGCTTAAAATGTGTTGTACGCCTCAAATGATTAAATTTTATAGAAGTAACATTTTTATTTGATTTCATTAATTTTCCGATTGATTCTATTATTAAAGTTTATCTTTTTTTAAATGACCAACTATTAAAATTGCAGATTGTTGTAATTCGTTTTTAATTACTGAATTAATTTCAAATTATCTAATTACTTGTATGGTACTCGTTTCTTAACGAGGTTATCATGTAAATTGCTTTAAATTTGTGTATAAGTAGGTATTCTTTTTAACTTAACGAAAAATAAAACTAAAGCAATTGTTCTCCGAGCCAGACCAAAAAGTTATTAACAAAACAAAAAACTTGTTCAGGAATCAAATTAAAAACTTGTTTTCCGTTTTTGTTTATCAAAATACGAATTTTAAGTTCCTCATATCTAAAAATAAATGTGCAAAACAACATACCATTGATGAACTTAGGACCTATAGTATTTTTATATGTTATTGGATTGCAATGTGTTACATTTGCTGCTATACATTATTTTAATTGTTATTTTTTTAAAATGCTTATGGAGTATTCCGAGTAATGAGTACATGTCATTCGTAGACTTATTATATCGATAAAATATTATATTCTTTACTCTTTTCTAAGGAGGTTTGCGTAATTTTATATTAAGAGAAAATATATTTATACTAAATATATTTTGTGGATCATAATTTTATAAATATACATATACATCGTTCGGTGATCACTTACATATAATTATCTCAATTATTAAAATGGATAAAATGACTTTTGATTATACCCAAGCATAGAAAATAGGAAGTGTAGGTTTTGAAAGAGTAAATCTGAATATTCTTGACGAATTATACATATTCAATTAATTATACATGAAATTATGCATGTTCATATGAACACTGAGTTTGTATGGCATTTGTTATTGTAATGTAAACGCAGTATGCCGAAACTGAATATTATTTGAACACATATCACAACCGCAACAGACAATTATATTACCATTTCGTGATGTATTGTATTCAGAGTGAAAGGATTGCTTTCTGGCTTTTTGTCCGGTCACTAAATTACGATTATTGTTTTAAGAAACAAACGTTAACGTTATGGTATATGCTTAATAGCTAGCGGTTGTGCTTCAAGATGTGTTCAAGCACACCCACTTACATAAGAAACAAATATTTATATCTACACATTTTTAGGGTCATACAATTGTCCATTTATTATCAGACATGATTTTAGGTCATACAACGAATTTTACTTGAATTGCTCTCAACATTATTTTATCTCCGGCTGCTATAAATACTATAATAAATGTCTTTGAGCGTTAGGGACAGACGTACAGATCTAGAAAAAGTATAGATGTAACCAAAATGAACAGAATCAAACCATAAGTTTCTAGGAGAGAAACAAATAGAAGAGAACGAATTCAATACATGAGTGGGACGAAATTAATCGTTATAATTAAAGTAATTATAAAATCGACGAAAAAAACAACAATCTACCGGCAGATCTTTTGTAAAAAAAATCACTATACGCATGAGTGAGCATCTTGATATTTAATTACAACATCGCTAAAAAGTAATTCGCCTCTCTAAAGGTATATTACTTATACCGGGGATACATAATCCGCCGCATAGTAACAAAAAAGGCAGGCAAGCATGCGCATGGCCATCCAGAGAAGGGATTTCATTTTATTCATTTCCATCTAAATAGGCAATTAACCCTCAGTTGAGCTGGTTGTATGTGTATGCTGGTGCTACGGTTGACACAGTAATCACAATGGTTTATATAAACCATCGCACACACATGAAAAGAGCAGCGGGGGAGGGGGGGGGCAGTCATGGTTTAATTAATGTCATTACCTGATCCGCTCGTCGCGGTCCCCAATCGGTTGTTTTGTTGCGCTTAGCAACAAGCATTCTAGCGTTGTGCTTTATGTCGGTGAGCCCAACAGGTATTAGCCGCGCATGAGCAATCGCTACAGAGGAAAAGACATTTGATGTCCAATAAACCAGAAGCACATGATTATAACAAAGATTTTCTAGATCTAAGTTTGGTTCACATATATTTACATTATGAAAGATTTACGAAAGAGATTTACGTGGGCGAAATGAATAGTGTGAGAATCGTCCTCGGAATAAATGGATAAATATGATTGAGAATTAATTGCGTGAAAGAAAAGTTGTGGGCAAGCGGAATAGACAAACGTGTATAAAGAATTTAATGAATTTGAATGAAGCAAAAGAAGTTTGGATGTTAAGGGTTTTCTGCCACTCCAGTTTATGGGAATAGGCATGAATGTATATATGCACAACTTATAGTGAATATCACGGACATAACAACAAAAATGTTCTAATTAAAGCTTGTAAAAAAAACCTGATTGTTTTACTTTCAAGGTTTAAAAAGTAGATAATTTATAATTCTTTGTGTATAAAATTAGAAAAACCTTATGGGTATTAAGATGAAGCCTATGAACAGATAACACGGTGAGATTATAAAACTAAATGTGTGATTCATAATTTGTTTTCTAGTCTATTGTTCTATTTATGTTCGCCTATTTATTTTCGTACACATTCTTATTACATTTTTATATGTAAATAATGATTTGTGTAGTTAATATTACATAGTTGCATTGCATATAACAATTAATGGTTATAACGAAGAAAAATGTTTGTGTTCTCGTGAGTAGGATGAATAAAACCATAGGAGCTTTTATAGTTTCGAAATAAAGATGCATTTCAACTCAAAAGAAAAATATTAATATGATACCATAAAGCAAATCAAGACATGAAATCCACTTTGGAAAAAGGAACCTTTTTGTGTGTGTGGTCACAAATGTATCATTATTTTGCTAAGCCCAACAAAGCTCATAAATTATGAGACAAAGAAAATACTTTCCTCTCACGAACGAAACTAATCTCTCAAAATTTAGTACCGTGTGTTTCGTTTTGTACGTCCACTCTAACCCTACTTATGTTTCTATATGGTCACCTCTCTCTCGCTACCTACCAAACCGAACATTACAGAGACCACTACGCTGTCGCTACAGCTAACACAATTTCATTTTCCTTAGCTCGGTCGCCGACAATAACGCTTCGTAACAAGATGAAACAAAGCGTCATTTTGTCCGATTATTAATTAAAAGGGTCGCCGTTGGTGACGTGACAGGGATTTGACGCAAAAGGGTCCCTGGGTTTGTGTGGCATGCGGTACTCGGACATGATGAGATCTATTCGCTTTGACCTGGCCCTCGAGGATATGTACACGCGTATATTCATATCTTGTGCTAAATTCATTTATATGCATTATGTGTTACTTTTGCAACTACATATTTAAAATGCAAGATAAAGTTTGTTGTGTACGTGCTTGTAATGCATTGGACAACTAATGAGAGAAGATTGAATATTTATGGATTTCTTCATTGTATGATTACAATTACATTTTCATGAATTAATATTGATAAGGAAAATCTACATTCATATTAAAATTATTAATTAATCGACCGCTACCTTTTGTATTTTAACAATGAAAATGTATAGACTATTTGTGCTGCTATCTAATAGCAACGTTAACAACTGGAATACTGCGCTTGCGCAGTATTTCTATTATATTTAATTAATAAATTTGCACCATTATTAAGCAATGCACTATTGCTTACTAATGGTGTTTTTGCACTCTTAAATTTTAATCATAGAAAATGATAACATATAATCTACATTTTATATAACAACGCATTATATTGAACAATGAGAATATAAAAATTAATTCATATTCACACACAAAAACAACTTATGTTCAAGTACTTATTTTGACCGACTTGTCTAAAAATACTTTTAAAGCCACTCAATCCGGTAGTCAATAGATAAATCCACATTAAACTAGTATTCATCATATAATAGACAGGTGAGTCTTATCACAAGAAATAATCAACCTCGCTAATAATAAGAGACAACCTGGCTCCAAACAGACGGAGACAGTGCTAATTCTAAGCTGATTAGCACATGAGTAATTGAAAATGATCCGAGCAAAAGGCGAAAAGGAAAAAATAATCAGTTTATTAATCTCTAGAGTGCGGTGCATGTCCTTGCACTGCGGTGCAGTATTATGCAGAGCCCCGTGGCTAAATTGTCTTAGTATTGATTCCACTTTGAATTTGTGGTATACGCGATATTTTGCGTTTAGGCAGAATAAAAATAAAAACAAATAGATGGAGAATATTTAAAATTAATCATATTAAGTAATTGATCTTTTGCAAATTATCCAGGCGGAATAAAGGTATTAAGATTAATCTATAAAATAAAAAAGGAATCTATTAAATATAATAATAGCACGTGACAATCATGGCGGCTTTCCGCACCTGATTATTATTATGATTGCTCTCTGTATATGTGTATGTATGCAATATGTGTTTGGATGCAATGTATGAGTGTTCTGTGGTAGACAGCGCGGCCGCCATTCCGCTTGGATTGGCTCAAGGGCACAGGCGAAGTCGCCCACGGCGAATCAAACACTGAATGACGCAAATCGCACTGCGTTTAACGATAATTGATATTTAAGTGACTAAATTTCAATGTTTAGTCGTTTTCTAAGGGAACAAAGATTTTAAGGGTATATTACTTCCAACCAAAAAAAAAAAAAAACGTACCTATACGTAAAATTAGGTTTCAGCTACGTTTTAAGTCATTTTAAGAATAGTTATAAGGTCCTCGTAAGCTCAGTGGCGGATTTATCGATCAGCACATACAAAAATATACGATACTTTGTATTTAAAAAATCTTTTAATTAATTATATAACTTTGAGGAAGATGATTGAGTTAATTTTAAACGAAAAAAAAATTTCGGTTCGATTATTTTGATTAATTAACATCCTATCCCTTCCAACAGCAAACGCGTGCTGAAGAATTAATTGATAATTGATTTAACAAGCCATTTCTAAATTTCACACTTTCGATCTCAACCATGCATGGTATACATATGCTACGTTATAATTAATCAATTATAAAACCAAGATAATAATAACCAACAATCATATAAATCACTGATAAACAGATAATTCTTAAGTTTGTTTTCTTGCTCGTTTCCCGCAACGCCACAAGGGCAGTTATAGGTGAACACTACCCACAACAGAGCATTACCTTGTTAGGAACATTTGACGCAAATCAGCCAACCGTTCAACGTTGTTATTATTTTGTTTTTATACGATATGAGCTCATACAAACAAATACTAGTTATGTAACACTTATTTTCTATAATTACGATCTTATTTTATGGTTAAATTTAATTTTCTAGAATTCGGATTCGTTTCAAATATCTTTTAACCTTGGCGTGAATTATTGCGTGTATCGTGATAATAAAGGTTTAACTTGCGAGTAGATACTTTATAGGTACAAGCTTTACAAGTTTTATATTCAAATTCAATTTCATAGAAAAGTTAAAGAAGATGCTATAAAAGTTGTTATGTTATAAAGTTTTTAGTTGAATTACGAGTTCTGAATTTTGGGATTAATTTCTTGATTTTAGTGTTGTACTGAAGTACTGAAAGCAAGTGTTCTATCATACAAGAGCGCCATATGTACTTGTTTTGTTATTTTTTTTATTGTTTGACAAGAATATTACTAAACAAACATCCACTTTCTTTGGTTGTAGACATTGTATACGACATGACATGTAAATGTACTTAAGACTACTTCTATTGTTATTCTTCAAGTCTGACAATCTCATTCTATCATTTTTATCTTCAGACAAAGTTATTTGCGCTCACATTTAACTTGTAAATATAAGTTTTAGAAACATTTAGAATAATTAAAAATCATTATTTCTAAAGAATACAATTGTAAAATAATTACGTTAACATCGTAATCTAATTTAATTAGCAATTTTAATTGCAAATAAAATTTCATATCTGGTATTGGGAACAAAATTACAAATAAAAAAAAATTGAACATAATATTTTAATTAAATATCCAATCGAATGTTTAAAAATCACATTGTAATATGAAATTGAGTTAAGAATTTCAAATTAAATTTTGTGTGCATTCTAAAATATAATTTTTTCTTGTTGTATAATTCCTGTCGTACTTAAACGATAAAATAAGAATTTGCTATTTGGGATCGAGCCAAAAATGTTAATAGATACAATGAAAAAAAAAAAAAAAGCGGTGAGTGGAAAAGTGCATTAGGCATGTGTTTGTTAGAAATGATGAAAAATATAAAAATAAATGCGTTCTTACGCTTATATAGTAAGTGTACCGTTGCATATTATA
Source organism: Nebria ingens riversi (assembly GCA_018344505.1). Lineage (NCBI taxonomy): Eukaryota > Metazoa > Arthropoda > Insecta > Coleoptera > Carabidae > Nebria > Nebria ingens. The sequence continues at coordinate 703,565 of JADQWA010000850.1, forward strand.
CCTGACCTATACACACTGAAAAACAATTATCCCATTTCTTGTTCTACGAATTAAATATATTATAACACCGGTCATTAAATTTTATAGTTTTTTTTTATTGTATAATTTTTTTTACTGCATTTTAAACGTCCAGTCTATAAGATGCTTTTTTCTTATCTATTTCTTGATTGTGTAAATTATTTTTATAATTTAAAAATTTACTAATATCTATATAAGATTTTTATCTAAACTAAAGGGCATTTATGGAAAAGTGTGATACTATAATTTTTTTTAGACCTAATAGTATATAAATATATACAGGCGGCTCGGAATAGATTGAACCGCGACCTAGATGTGTGCAGAAGACCATTGCCACCACCACTTAACTATTCCGAGCTGCCTATGTTAAGAAACAGTTTTCACGTTGTGTACATTATTTATTTATTTTATAATTAATTTTGCGCTATTAAAATGTTGTATAGGTGCAATACAATAAATTAATAGCTATAAATATCTAAAAAGTACCCATTCCGATAATATATGTATATTTGGTGTTGATATAAAGCAGTTGTAAATAACAAATACATTTTATGTCCTGTCAATGTGAACAAGCAATCGCGCTGGTATGACCGTGCATCGTTGCTACTAAACGTATTCGGTTATAACGTAAACGCTGTTATAACGAACATATGTGAACTTATATTGTTAGATAACTTTTTAGTCAGTGCATAAAATATTGGACCATAAAGCTATAATTTACTTTTCAACGAACAAGGAAGTGCGGTGAAATGTTATTGTATAACATACAATGAGCGTGATAAAATTATAATAACATTTTAATTTTCATCTAATTTCATTATAGGTTTTTTTTCTATCGCCTCGATTGCCTAGCAACAAGTACACCGCCGAACGAACAATAATGATCTTTATGCGAACCAGTTTCACACAGTAAAAGCCCTGACCTCGTCACTACTACACATAAAAGCATTTAAACCAACTAGCGCACACAGATCTCTATACATTTGTGTGTGTATACGAATTTCTAGGAAAATCTAATTGCTTGTGGCTAGCGTGTATTGCTCCAGGCATACATACAGAGATACAAGCACATGTATTGATAACAGTGTACACTTACACTGCCATACATCTGGTATAAAACGAATATATCTGCGGTAGAGTTCATTGCACGCGCAATACGTAACCCACTCATAGTACAACCGCTTTGAACGTACTTGTGTCTTTAGATTTGCTCTAAATTTATTTTTTAATCTAACTACTGCATTTAGATAAAAATATTTTTTCTTATTTATGTAAATACTAATCATTGCTAGTATTTATGATATAAATAAATAAAAATATATCTAATCCACATTCATATGTGGTAATGATAACGATTGTTGGTTATAAATATTGAAATTGAAATAAAATACCGGAGAATTTGTTTGATACGATTTTTTCAGATAAATTTGGTGGTCTTAAGTGAGATTTTTATTTTATTTCTCTCCTTAGCAATTTCTGTATGTATAAAGGGCTAATTGAAGTAAATTAATAATGAAATGAAATCATATTAACGTTGCTGATTGAGTGCAAGTTTAAAATGAAGCGTTTGATCTGTGCTCGCGGCAATACACAACCAACACAATACTGTGTCGCGCTTAAGCATCCGACCATACCCCGTGCCCACCCTTGCCAAACACTTTAGCAACAACAGCTAAACTGAACAGCCATTACATTAATTACAATAATAGCAAACCGTGCGCTGCACAATATACACACATACATACATAGTATTGATACACACACACACACGTGCATACACAGATCCACACTTATACATCCAAAGCATGGACAGTAACATTAGATCGCCTATAATATCAAGTATACAGATACACACGAATACATTTATAGTTTTATACTGTGTTACGTAAGAGGTTGTCAGTTCGCGGACGGAGGTGGAGCGAGGCCACAGCAATTGTTACACACACACACACACTTACAATCGTGTGCCCACACAAACACACACATACATTATATACATACTGATACATACATATATACATATTTGATACACAGAAATACACGCACGCTTTCATACACACAATGACATACACGCACGCACGCATTCAAACATGCACGTACACATGCTATTGAAAATGACCAGAAGAAAATATTAATTAAATGATCAAATAAAATCGCATTATTGAGCACGGTTCCAGAATAGAATTTAAATAGTGCCATTGTGTCTAAAATATCGAAATTTAATCGTTTTATTACACTAATAAATAATAAAAATTGGAAATTGTTTTCAAATATATACAGAGAAAATATAGAGGTGTAATATTATATATTTCGTAGGTATATATGTTATGGATTAAATACTTATTGCATAAATTATTTTGTCGATCATTCCAATTAATTTCACTGATACACTTCCTCCCTCTTACTAATAATCATGACATAATACACCCATACATAACATTTGTTATACTCATAATATTTATAGAAAGTAATAATTATAAATAACTTTTCATTAAGTACTTTTATAAACAAAATATCGTGTTATTCAAATATCATTAAACCAATAAGAAATATCACGTTTTATATAAAAACAAATATAATTAAACTCACGCTGTTTAAATTATGAACTATCACAACTAATATTGCAAGAGTATAATAACATACAAGTTCAAATCGTGCCTATATCATTATCACCAAATAGCATTTGAAAAATCGGAGAACGATACTTAAGAATAAAGAATAAACCATAAAATCGGTAATAATTATAATCTACTATATTGAATGAAATGTGTATATTTTCACCTAAAGTGTTTCTAAATTGAGTACAAATGAAAATCAAAGTTTCTCCTGACCTTTTCGCGGTGGATCAATTTTCTGTTCTTGAACACACTATTTCCATTATCCAATCACTTATGTCATATTTTAAAGAAAACATATTGAAATATTGTATACAAGCGTTGAAATAAATCATATTTTTGTTGAATCGTTTCAATATTTATTAAAATTAGAATTGTTGAATAAATTCAATAAAATAAACAATTTAATATTTAACTCATTCTGAATTAATTTAAATCTATATTTGAATCGTATAATTTTAATTTTAAGTTAGTATTGTTGTGGAATATATTAAAAACTTTAACAAAATAATAAGTAAAATACATTTTTATAAATATAGATCATATAAGTTACCTATATGGTGTAGGATTCTAATTTGAATATTTTAATCTTTTTATCAATAAACTATTTTTAATTGTTATAAAAACAATTCTAATAGCTATAATTAATACTGTGAAAAAACCTTGGAATAAAATTAATTTTATAACAATAATTGCATAAAAATATTTGCATTTGTAACACAGGAATCAAATAATAATGCATAGAAAAATAGACGAAGGACAAAATAGGCAGTGGCGTCACAAGTAAGGATCTGCACCAACTTTCCCCCTTTTAATAGAAACGCTGCTAATTAGACATGTAAACGTAGAATATAATATGAATATATTTGAATGCATAAGCAGATGTATTATTATAATGATACAAAATAAATAATTTATATTGCGTGTATGAAACACTGAGGATATTATCATTTATATAATTAATAACTAAGGGAGGGGGTGTCTGTCGTGTTAAAAGGGATAAATTAAAGCTTGACTTTGCATTTAACTTAAGGTTTAATTTCGTCGTTTAATATGAAGAATATTTGTTCGTATATATTAATTAATTATTAACATATAGAGACAACATTTATAGAACTGGTTTAGTATTTTTTAACGGCGTTGGTTTTTATTTTTTGAATAAAATATCAAGACCAAAAGAATATTGGAATTTATTCTAGCTTATTTCTAAAGTCAATATTTAAGGGCATTGCTCTTTTTAGAGTTAACCCACTCCTGAAATATAGAACCTAATGTATTTAAAATGCGAGTGGTACGAATTGTGTACTCATGGATTATGCATACCAAATTTGGTATCAATCTGTTCAGTATTTTCAGAAAAGAGGAAAGGACCAATTTTGGTCTTACGAGCGAGCGAGCGACGACTATCAATAAGTATATAAGTATGTGTATACGGGGAACTTAAAACACAAACCGTTGCGTTAAAAATTCTATCAAATGATGTAATTTCACTAATTTTATTAAAACATTTAAATAACTGAAGCTATTTAACATGATTAAATTTAATAGAAAATATAATGAATTATCAAAACAAATAACAGAACAAATAGTATATTTTTATATTCGTAGTTTTACAATTATTTGAGCAAATTGCATAAAAACTAATTACCTTTTGAGTCTGTTGTTGATGTAGAACTAGTTTTAACACTAAGACGTTCCTTTGAATCTTGTACAATAGGTGGAAGGCGAAGATGAGCCTTAACATCCAACCTAGAACAATAAATATCTAGATAAACATATTTTCTCACAAATAAATTATATATTTTTAAAGTCCTCTAATTAAAAATAATAAACATTATTTGAAATACACGAGTTCAAAAGACCGTAATTTGGAAACATTTTTTCTACGTGGGTAACGCTCCTACTAAATAATTAAAAATCGTATTAGATCCCGTCGCACGTGATCCAATGTGAACAGTAATAAAAAATAAAAGCAATATATCCCGCATATTCGGAAACGTAAATAAATAAAGCATATCAAGCCGAAAATATAACGTCCAAATTCTGAAATGTTTACGACGTTATCTCATGCATGTGAAATGAAAACTAATACCGAAAATAAATAAATTAGGACTCGATTTCAGCAGTTCTTCGCCGAAGAATACAAATGTTTCGTATAGCCAAGGTACAATTTCAAACTGGATTCATGTGTATGATGGTGTTGATGTTGCATCAACACAGACCCGGACACATACGTCTTACAGATTTATAACTTATTAATAATAAATGGCGTCCGCTCGTATATATTACTAGCAAGCAAGAAGTCAAGAGTGTATTCGATTTCCGCTGTCAGTATAACATTAGTGCGTTTGCTTAGTTTGAATTTATGTTAAGCTGATAATACAAACATATATTTTCGTTAGCACAATGTATAGTTGTATACAACTATAACATTTAAATAACATAAAAGATATTGTATCAACTAGGATTTTATTTATGCTTCGACTCAACTCTATATTCAGAAAATAGGAACATTGAGTACAGTTCATTTTCGATGTTGCATAACTTAGTTTAAAATTTGAAAATAACTATGAAGATTGTTAAGATGTGTATGGATGTAATTAGGGTTTTCTGCCACCACATTTAATGGGAATAGGCATGAAGTTATGTAAGTATGCATGCATGCGCGCGCTTGTTTGTGTGTGTGTGTGTGTGTGTGTGTGTGAGTGAGTGAGTGAGTGTGTGTGTGTGTGTGTGTGTGTGTGTGTGAGTGTGTGTGTGAGTGAGTGAGTGAGTGAGCGTGTGTGTGTGTGTGTGTGTGTGTGTGTGTGTGTGTGTGTGTGTGAGTGAGTGAGTGTGTGTGAGTGTTTGTAAGTGTGTGTGTGAGAGTGTGAGTGTGTGTGTGTATGTGTGTGTGAGTGTGTGTATGTATTAAAAAAAAACAAAAATAGATTCGAATTAAAAAATAAACAGATGAAATTCAAGAGTGATTTACAAGCAAGCAGCACAGGATTGAGTGCATGTTCCGCTAAAAAGATTGAAACAATCAAGTTGATTTATTTTTCGTTTTGAGCTCGGTGAGCAGTGACTAGTGACCTGGAGGTCGTGTCCGTCGCGGAGAGCAGCCAATTCGCCTAGACATCGATCACTTGACTTGCGTGGTGCGGGCGAATAGATGGCTTCCCAGTGTGAAACTGGAACATCGACCCGAGGTGATATTTCACGCGGCTCACAACAATAACATCACCAAACAACGAAACAATGTTCGGTACTATGTATGTACTCAACTACACAGCCTGCCTGGTAATGGTTACGCACATACATACATACAATAAACGAGCAAGTGGTGCCACCGAATTCGGCACACGAAAGACAACGATCAATTGATGAGAGCTTGATGTTAGTAAGCAATCACATTTCTCGTTTTCGCGATCTTACCACTGAGAGTACAACTGTTACAAAAATCTGTGTCACTGTTTAAATCGTTAGAAAACTTGAGAAAACGTCAATTCTAACATTATTCTGGTTTCTACTATTTACTAAAATTAGGTTATATATTGAAATTACGTCCCACATGTTAACCATTTTTTATTTACTATTATTTTACATACACCCTAAACACACCTTTCTACTCACTTCTAAATAAAAACGGCATTATATATATATATATATATATATATATATATATATATATATATATATATATATATATATATATATATATATATATGTATATATATATATATATATATATATATATATATATATATATATATATATATATATATAATATTCTAATTAATTATGATTTATCCAAAATATATTGAGACATCTGCAGATTTCTTAGCAAAAACAGTGCAACAAACAGTTCTATTCACATTGTAATAAAATCATTTTAGTGTATATTCAATGCACCTGGTATCCAGTGTTACCCTTCTGGAACGAAATGAACCAACCGGTGCACCGGTTAGTTTCGTTTGTATTCGTAAAAAAAAAATGTTATCGAGACAAGGGTTCGATTTTATAGACATGTAACATATGGTCTATTTGATTCGCACCACCGTTGATATACTTAAACTTTTCTTTTTCTGATACAAAAAAGCAATACAAGAGTTTTTTTCTTTTCGTTGTTGGTCTCCCTTAACAACTAAAGTTGGCGTAATTTTTTTTATGACCTCTCGTAAATTATTTAGAGTGTACCGTATTTTTCATTTTTTTATTTGATTGGTATAGTTTGACAAATTTGTAACTGAAACGTTTTATTTTTTTCAAGTTTCCTAGAATAGAATATTGTTCTCCTAGAGAGATGTAGTGTTTTGTTTTTATTACATCTTGAACACTTGCGTTGAGTAGGTATATAATAAAATTAGCTTTAAAACGTATTTAATATGTATGTATGTATATATATATATATATTTTTAAATATGTATAAAGTATTGAATGATAATGGTTGAGATAATCACAAAATGGCTTTTGTCTTTTGTGTATTACTAGTGTAAATAGTACAATTCTGAGATTTGACTGAAATGCAAATGATGAAATCGGATTTTCTATACGTAGCATTCATAAATATTGAAAGGAACATGCATATAAGATTTATATCGAAACGTGGGTAGAAAAGAGCTTAACAATTGATACTGTTGTCAAAAAAGTATTTTTCAATTTTCAATGAAAAACAAACTGTCATCTTCCCTATTTGTATAGGGGCTGGTTCGTGTCGTTATCACATTTCGTTCTGAACCACCTACAAACACGCGATTTATTTTTCCTACCACTTAAATACCGGAACCAAGATAAACTGCATTCCGGAACTGGATTTTTAGTCGTTTTAACATTTGATATATATATATATATATATATATATATATATATAATATATATATATATATATTTTTTTATTTCCACGTTGTAAATATTCTGTATTATTTATAGTGAAAAGTGGACGAGCATATAACTCAGTGGGCGTATTTTAATAAAAACGAATGAACACTTTTTTCCATTTATTTTAATTATCATATCGTGAGAACGCCTAATAAATATGTTTATATATTTTTATTTATTCATTGCATTCTACATTTTAACTGTATTGTTTACTCCATTATTTCGTTTCCGCATATTTAATTAGTTGATGGTCTGTTTTTAGACACTAACCCAAAACTCAATATCATCTCTGTAACTTTGGTAATAATAATAATAATAATAAATACATTTTGTAAGAGAATTATTTTAAATTAAATTCAAGTTCATTTACTAGTGAAAACATGCTGAAAAGTTTTGTATGTAAATGAACAAAATAATCCCTATTTTGCGTTACGACGAATGTGTTATACAGGAAAGGAAAAACATAAAAAAGCAATTTACATATATTACGTTTTTTTTACAATGCAACTGTCTTTCAGCATAATTACTATTGTTTTCTATTTTATAACTGCACTATATTAACCGGAAAATGGAGTCTGTTATCTCTATACATTTCCGATAGGTTACTGTAACACTACCATAAATTAAACAAAACATTTCAATAATAAAAGAACTATTTTACATATGTTATACAACAATAATTAACCTACACTTCAAATTACAACTATAAAATCATTAATTTCTTGGCAGCAAATTAATCCCTAATTTCCGCTTAAATAAAATATTTCTTTAAAAATGTTTTGTATATGTAAATAAATATATTTAAAATTTGATAATATTCAATTAGAAAAAAATTATTATCTTAGTAAAAATGTTAATAAAATAACATCATGATTTATAAAAGTAGGTAAATGCAAGTTTTGTTTTTGTAAATTTAGCATTATCAACCTCGTTTTGCGCAAAACAATGGCTACCAACATTAATTTCTAAAGTCCCACACTGTCAATTGGTGCGTGTAATAATGTACGCGGTGATCAGTAATTTAGTAAAAGAAAAGCAAATGGGGAAAAAATGAATGAATGCGGTTTACGCGGAATGAAATTGTATCTAAGTATCTGATGGTTTCTCTTCTAAGAAACAACTGCACTAGCTCTTAGGTTGGTATGCGTAAAGCTACTTTTCTTACAAAATCGCAATAATATAAATATGGGATGAAAGTGATTTTTTTCGGTACAAACATTCAAAAAGAGAAATATTCCCACTTATCACAGAATAACTCACATACATACTACATGAACTAGATGTATGACAAAAATCTCACATATACGTTGCAAAAAGTGGAAATTTATTGCCTCCATTTTATACTAGAAGTTTCTATTTATTACATGGCATTTTTTAAGATTTATAATTTCTCGGTTATATATATATATATATATATATATATATATATATATATATATATATATATAATATAAAAAAAAAAGAAACAGGAACTGGAGTAAACTAAATACTAAAATTATTTTGGTGGACACAGAGTAAAACAATTAATCGTCAAAAATATTGAAATGGATTTTTTACTTAAGAAATGTTTAGCTATTCGTAACTAGCTCAATAAATATAGAGATGAAATATAAAACAAACTCATATTTCAAAAGAAATAATGTGATTCTAGGTATTAAACACCGAATGCAATATAGGTACAAACAATAGATGATATAATATCATATATGTATATGAGATTTAATATTTTTCCTGTATAATTACAAATCTATTGTTGTTTTTGTGCATGCATATTCGAATAAATACAATTTGATTTCAAAACTATATAATTAATTTTTCAATAGCTATACCATTTATTGCTAGACCAATTCATGCAACGCATGATTTCAGATTTGACAAATTTCACTAATATTTTCATCATAAACTAATAAAATGTGTGCTCCATACCTTTAGCTCAATTTAGCGACATATACTGGCACTTTAACTTAAGTTTAACACTAAAACTTGCGGCAAAAAACAGTTAATTTATCACTTGAACACAAACGACATTTTAATAATTTGACAATCAATCAAGGCCAACTTGGTTCACAACAATATTTATATAAGATGACGAGAGATGGCATATGGCGCAAAATTTAAATACTAACTGGATTTTTCTTTAGATATATTATTATTAAGATGCCGTGTGAAAATGTATATAAAATAGGCAAAAATAGATATTTTTAAATCGCTTATACGGCTTAAGCAATTAGTTATAATATATTGAAAATTTGAATTTTTATATTTTGATAGAAAATTACTTATACCTATGTATAGTTATTTATAGAAGTTTAGTAATATTTTGTTTATTGTATTGCATCAATTTTTGAATTTATAATATTAATAACCAGGGCATTGCTCTCTGAATAACAATTATAACACTCCTTGCTATAATTATTGACATATTTATAAATCGAACTGTCAAATTATGACAAATTATGTTAAAAATAATTACTAACAACATATCTATTGCCTAATAACTTCCATGAAAACAAGTTTTTAATTCTAATATTTTTGCTCAAAATAATATTGCTTTTTCATTGTAACAGTTACATACTGATATGCAATTTTTTTCTAATCCAACTCATTGACATTTTCGAATGCTAATACACAGTGACGTATTTAGGTTACTAGTAGAAAACATAAGTTCTGTTACTTTTCTATTTTATTTTATATAAATATATTATATAGACAACACATGCAATCATTTTTATCTCAAAATTATCTTTGATTTTTATTTGCTAAATTTATAATTAAAACTAGTTATTATTAATTTAATCAACTTTGAATTGAATCCATTTGAAAAAGGTTAACATAATTCTTATTTACTGTTATAATTACATAAATTTCTTGATTGGATAAGAATATTATAAGTATGATTTAATACAACCACAAACGATAATTATAATTTAAGTTAGGTTAAATTTGTAGTTTATTGTGATAAGAAAAAGCTGTTCCAATTTTTTTACTTCCTGCAGATAAATAAATAAATGTGGTATGATATTGTTTACGCAGTTAATAACAATAGATTAAAGCATTATTTATTGTTGAATAAAAAGTTATCAACAATTTCTCTTTGAACATATTCGTCAAAGTACTTTATATTGTGTAGGATCTAGTTATAAATAAAATAACGCCTAGATGTATGAAAAATTAACTGTTTACGGGATTCAGTCAATCAGCCAAGTACATAATGCGTTTAAGATTCAATTACAATGTAATTTATATATTATTTTAATTGTAATTTTGAACTGTTGTTTAAATAAGTTTTGGTTTTTTCTCTATTTAAACTTTTTAGAGTAACACATGATTGAAATAAAATTCGTTTAAGTTAAATATGCTATATAAAATTATGTAAGGTGTTTCTTGTTATAACCTTATTTATCCGTTACCCTATTATCAATACAACAAGATTTATCGATATTCTGAGCAGTGGAAAGGGATGCTGTATAAACAGTTGAACGACCTGTATAGTTTAGTTTCGTAACACAGGTACACACTCACACATTGACACATACATATCTACATACATACATAAATTGTATACACAGAATCCTATATAAGATGCCGTTCTAAATCATTTGTGTTGTGTGGAATCGCCTAAACCCAAGCGCCAAACTGTCTACCATACTAATGCAGCCCCTCTACTGCTATCCTCGTTTTCTTTTTTTTTGTGCCTATCCATCCATCTCTTCTTCTACACACATGTGGTGTTCAGCTGTTTTTTTTTTTTTCCTTTTCAAACCTCCCCCTTCAACATAGACGCAGGTTCCACCTGTAATACTTGCAGAACAGAGCACAGGTATACATGTGCATTTTGTTATACTTGTGGAATATATTACGGTGTATACCGTGTCTCGCCTATTCTCGGATTTCTATGGAACGTGACTTGGCAACTGCACAGTAGATCAGATCAGTTTAGTTATTGTAGAGAAAAATTTGTTGTATTGTTCTGTTTGTTGGGTTACACATTTAGTTAATCAAGAGAAAAACATATAGAATTTTCTTTATTTGGGAAGATGTATTTTCTGCAGTGCATTAGTAAAAAAAAATGCGAAAAATTGTACTAAAATAAATAAAATAGCAACCAAACAAAAATTGGTCAATTGTATTTTGTCAAATTATGTCCTAAACATCAGATTCCATTAAAGATATTTTTTTAAGAGATTCTATCGGAAAATTGATAAATCTCAACGCCTTAGTGTTATTTAATGAAAATAAAAATATCTATGTTGCCTTATAAAAAATTCATGCTTGCAGTAATGAAAAATCTACGAAAACATTTTCTTTGCCTCGGAGAGAACTATTCAAGGCAACAGCGATTTATCATATAAATAGTGTGAGAAATAGTTGGATGATGCCCTCTGTTGTTTGTCTTGTGGGAAATCAGACAAGTGCTCAATCTAGGGTTGACCAAACCCCACGATGGACGATAATATCGTTGTTGACGATATCATCTAAAAAGTAGAAACGCACAACTCACCATTTCACACCCCATGAAGCAAATATGCCAACTGCGTGGCATCAGTAATAATACATTTGAATAGTGTTTTATTCTAAACTGTTTCTAAATATTCTTGAATGTATTTTTTATATAAAAGAGTAATAAACAAAAATACAAAAAAAAGTGTTGTTTACTCTGGTTAAGTTGAAGGCCATGACAGGGTGAAAGGGAATTTGAAAACTAACTCATGAATTTTGTTTACTTGATTTGTATTTTGTATAGCGCAGATAGGCGCCAGAAATGAAATTGACAACAAGTCAAGGACAGTCACACTTATAATTCAGTTGAAATTCCGTGTATAACCTAGCGCGAACTAGTGACCTAACCGTATGCTAATTACCGTTTTATCTTTACTCTCGGCGTACGCGTGATATGGTGCATTTACCCCAAATAGTATTATTTGTTATATTTCGCCTTGACAACAAACTTGAATTATTATTACAATCACAAAATAAATGTTTAAGCAAAATATTCAGTATAATCTACGTAAATTTATTATTAATAGAGATCTTATAGATTCGGTTATATTTCATTTTTAAAGTGGCTCTAAACATGTTTTCTTCATAACAATGATGTATTATATGTATGTATATTTATAAAACTAGATTGTTATTTATATTTCATTGCACTTCAGTATAATGCTTCTGCGTTTGTAATGGATATGGATAGTTTTTGTCAGATGACAGTTTGAGAATCATTGCAGCCTCGACGCACGACTAGTACAATAAATTGCTATCCTACAAACAAACTACTAGTTATTGTAAACTATAAAGCAAAGTAAAATGTCAGTAAGAAAATAATTATTTACGAAGAAGTGGTGTAGGTGTTCCGTCCGTCATAAATATCTTATCCTTTTGAAACACTTGAATTAATAACTATTGAATGAAATGGCATAATAAAACATTACCTTGTTACATGCTATTAATATTATTTACGTACCTATACTTCAACTTAAATAAAAATTATTATTTACTTATATTAAGTGTTATTAAAACATAAATTAATACACAGTTTTATTTAAATTTTACAATATTAATTAATTTGAAAATGTCATCCAATTTATTAGATAGAATCTTTATTTATTAGATTTAAAAAGTGGCAATGTAAAAATGTTTTTAGGAGCACCCAAATTATTAACTTTAGGACAAAGTTGACAGTATTTGCACCGTTTAAGAACTTTATGTTTACAACAAACTTTTGATAAACTTTGAAGCAAATTTCGCAAATATTTAGCTCCCGCACCACCATTCTAAACTCTCCTAAAACAACTTAGACAGTAATACAACAAAAACACTCTAAACATACCTTAGAAGATACAACAATTTTAACAAATATGCACAAACTTGAACTAAACTATCTAATATAGTAAATAATTATTTAAAAACAGTTATTCGTCTTTAAATACTAAAACAGAATTTAAAATTAATTTATCATCACTAGTGTCAATTTCATATCATGAAATCCCGTAAAGCAGGAAGAAAAAATATCGATTAGCCTAAATTAACGTACGTAGGCGTTCATATACGAAATCCTAATATACTTTCAACATTGTTCAGTGATTGTATTTTCGTGCTGTCAGATACTAAGCAATATTAATTACCTATATTTTTACTGATGCAATATTGAACCGGCGCGCACCTATATCTAAACGATGGCCAATAGCGATTCTGTTCGGTAATTTTTTGTCGCTCTCAAAAAAAACACAAAAGCCCGGAGATGAGAAATCTTTGCGATCCGGTACTGCGGGCAGGTGATGACATACCGGAAGCGACACGTCTTACGGTACGGATTTTTTTCCTATCCACTCGATGGTCAAATTATTAGTATATCTTAGTGCAAGTTCAACTTAAGAAAAAAGTCTATTGACGTCAAAAGAAGAAAAAGACAGGTTTTGATAATAAATGATGTCATTTCAAATTGAATTATTAAGATATTTTCAAATGGTGTTCAAGAATATCTTATGACGAAGAAGCACTTAACGATAAGCGTAGTTTAATAGTATATGGTAAACTGTTTTGAATTTAAGGTAATTTAAAATATAATACAAATATTGATTGACGCACTATAGGTTTTAAGCCGACTACAATAGCCTGGCATCGAATCTATTGAGATGTGACAACTTTATTGAAAAATCACTCATAAGAAAATATTGTTCTATTTCGTCTGTTAATTGTTGTAGAATTATGTTAATTTTAATTTAAGCACAGTTCTATTATTAATTTACGTATTTTGACAGTTGATTAGTTGTGATTTTAATGTATCTTATATGTTATTCGTACTATTATTATTTCAGATTTATTCTTGTTTTTACTTTCTTTTACGAAGTAATAAGTAAGTATTGTAATTGTAAGAAAAAAAAACTCCAAATTTTAACGGAAATACACCTTTTGACCTTCCCTGACTATTTTTGGAATGCCGTCTGTGTGTGTGTGTGTGTGTGTGTGTGTGTGTGTGTGTGTGTGTGTGTGTGTGTGTGTGTGTGTGTGTGTGTGTGTGTGTGTGTGTGTGTGAATGTCTGTGTGTGTGCGCGCGCTCTACAGCCTACACTGTTGAAATAAAATTATAAAACTTTAAACTTAAGATTTGTATATGCCTGGAGCGAAAACCTCCTATTTTTGAAAAGCATATTCAAACCGGAAGTGCATGTTTACTTAAGACTTTTTTTTTGCAATTTCTGCAATATATCCGAAACGGCTATAGTTGCAGTAAAATTAGTTAGAATGAAATTGAAAGATATTAGTATTCTGCACAACTTTTATTTGAAACATTTCTTCAAAAAGTACCAGTTACAAGATCTTATCTTATTGATATTGCCATAGTTACGTAGGTATGAGAAATTATATATAATAAATCGCATCTACTATGCATGTCAATTGTTTTAAATATTCAAATATTTTGACATTTAACATTTATTGTCAGTGTCACAAATAAGTTTTAGTGAAAAAACGTTACAAAGGTTAGTAAATAATTTAAAATATTATATATAAATATAAATGTCCGGCCATAATAATTTTTAATAATGTGTAATGAATAATTATATTTTCTTTATATTACTATAGAATCGAACATTTTAAATCTAAAATACATAAGAAATCAGACAATAATTTAACTTTACAATTTTACTGGACATAATGAATGAAAATATTTTCTTTTAAATTTAAACATTTTATATTTTAATTTATATACTATCAAATCAAAATATACTGACAACGTAAAAGAAAGTTTAGGGCCAATACATGGCCGATGCTTTTATATACAATTTAATTCATTTTACAAAAAAGCTCTAAGCCGCAAACACACTCACTAATGTAAGCTTTATTCGAATGACAATTAATTAAGTCAGTTGTTTCACTAAACAATCTCTGCATACATGCATTTATGTATGTATGTATCAATAACCATCTCATTAATGCCAGTTATTACACTTAATTTAATTAAATCAAAAGTAACTTCCATTGTTTTAAATAAAAACACTTGATTGTATATTCATAACAGCAGTTATTTTTCTTGCATATTATTATAAGAATATAAAATGTTTAACTGCATCTTATCTAGTATGAACAATAAATAATAATTTTTAATATGTTGACAAAATAAAAATATATTATAAAGCAGTGATTGTGTGTTTGTGCGTTAGATAATACAGTTCTATTATGCACACACGTGTATGCAAGACAGCGATTAGAATGCAAAATTATGCAAATCGCTTCTCTTTGAATATGTTTATTGAGTCTATGAACACCATACACATGATATGGTCTGATGAAATATTGCGTAGTTTATCGTCTTAAATACTTCACGCAAAAATCGCTGTTTATTGCAAATACAAGACATAAATAACTGCAGGTGCATAAAAATGTAAGTGTATAGCGTAATTAATAATATGTAAATTATGTTTATTAGGTAATTATAATAAACATTGAATTCGTTTACTTTTTTGGCTATAAACTGCATAATTGTGAAAGGTAAAATAAAATAACTAGTTGTTTAAACAACAAACATATTAATAACTAACGTAAATATGAATACGGAACATTTTTTTACTTATCATAAATAAATGTTTAGCTATCTTTACAATTTATACGTAATATTCGTATTTAATATAAATTATAGCTATTTCTGTAGAACATTTGTTATAAAATTAAAGATATTGATCATCTCTATGTATGAATTCAAGCAATAATAATTAATAATACCCAATAAACAGAAGTCAGCATTGACAGTTTGATTGGGGTTTTCTTTCATAAAATAAATGAATTCGAAGCCATGTGCTCTGCTACTAGATGATAAATTACGCTTGGTGGCCGATTCATTTTTTCTCGTACAGATATCATCTTTCAGTTGGCCAACCAATAAAATGTAATCTCACGAAATAAAAACGAAACACAAAAAATACGATTCACTAATGACAAATAGAACATGTATTTATGAGCCTATCTATTTTAACATACATACATACAAGTGATTCTTAAACCTATAACAATGGATACATTTTTCATATGTGATGTATAAGTTGACAGAGTAATTTCCTGCTTTTATAAATTTCGCCACTTGAAATAAAAATATTACTCAATAACTCCTCTTTCAATTCTGA
Organism: Nebria ingens riversi; assembly: GCA_018344505.1. Classification (NCBI taxonomy): domain Eukaryota; kingdom Metazoa; phylum Arthropoda; class Insecta; order Coleoptera; family Carabidae; genus Nebria; species Nebria ingens. Next base: position 720,174 of record JADQWA010000850.1, read on the forward strand.
GATTATTTCTAAATAGTTTTAAACGATCAGATCAATTTGGTTTTATGTTAGTAAATGATTCGATAATTATATAAATTATCATGTCAAACATTGTTTAAATATTCAATAACTTTATAATAAAATATAATATGAAAGCGCACAAAATGAACAATTTAATAATTGATGTCGAAATATTAACAAAGCGAATTTTAAACGTAGGCGCGAAGTGAATGGTGTGAGAATTAGAGGAAGGTCAAAAAACAATAATAAATTCAAATGCAATGCGACTGGCATTTAGGAACATTATTGTCAAGATAAATTGTTTTCTTAAAAATAAATATTTATGTCATAGGGGGTAAAATGATTAATTTTTCGAAACTTCTAAAAATAATTAAATGAACACGATGGATTTTTAATTGTATTACAATTTACAAATCTCTGAATTATATCAAAATATTTACACAAAAAAAATTATTATTTTTTATATTTTATATAAAAAAAAAATATTTATGGTAGGAATCTTATAAATCGAAATTTATATTTTTCTATAAGAAAATATACTAAAATAGGTATAAATGATGCCCGGTGGAAATGAGATTAGTATAATTAATTACTCAAAATAATCAAGTGACCTTTTCTAACATAATAATTTCCTATAATATGTAAATCATTGTCATATTTACATATAATTTACAGTACACTGTACGCAAACATATTAGAGTAAACAATTTCAATAACACTTGATAAACAAAACAAATTATTTCCGTTTTGTTTTCCTATTCTATTTTATAATAGAAAAATACATAATTACCTAGCTAGACTACTGGATAAATAAAATCCCGTTCATTTTCAATTATATTTCACAAATGTGTTTATCTGTGCTAGTTACAATGTGATTTTATTTCGAATTTAATAATAGAAAGTTTAGGATTCTGGTTCTGATAACATATAATATGTATGATGCTGTTTTTTATTATTTTGTTGCCGTTGTTGTTGTGTATGAACAATTTAATTAACGGTATCGCTATGAGTGACACAATCTCATTTTAATTTTTAAAAAAATATTTTTTTATATAACATATAAATTATAATTCATCTTATGCAGTATCATGACATAACCATATTTAAATTTATTTTCAAAAACATAATTTTGTTTTATATAATATCTAGGTATATAATTTAAATTATCTTTTTACATGTTACTTTTTCTGCGAAGAAAACTACTCTTTTGCATATATTGTTCTGCTCTTAATGGTTTGCGTTAGTGTGAATACTTCCATGAGGAAACGTGTAAACGATTCAAACTACTATGCCGCACGAAGACCTATTAATATATTTTTTACTATGAATCAAGAAATGTTGCGATAAGTATTGAATTATTGTGTAAAAAATGTTAATATTTTTGGAGTTTTTGCAATTCGAAATGTTGTTATTTGAATATTAATTATTTCATTTTTTTTGTAGCTTTAGGCAAAATGTTGATGCTTTAAATGCTGTACAAAGTATAATGATTTCACTCGAATCTAATAACCATAATTTTTAACGATAATGTATTTTTCATCATCATTATCGTATCGTCATGTACCATTTCCAACGCGCTGCAGGCTACAGGTTATAAAAGGACTCATTATAAATATATTATTAGCGCATTTATTAGGGAATGCGGGCACAAAATTATACAATAAAGGGTGTAAATTAAACATTTTGTAATAACACCGCAAGATACGCACCATCATTTAAAATTTTACGTTAGGGATGTAATTTATAGTTATATCTTCAACCCTAATATTTTCGGTTTTAAATATTCTACTAGGTAATTTTTAAAAATCTATTTACACATTAAGAAAATATAGTCGACTTCAGTTAATTAACTCGTTTATTTTTAAGACTCCAAAAATTATGTCGATCCAGGCAATCTTCTTAATTAAAAATAGAATTATAATTATTAAATATCAAAAACAAGAAATTAGACATGCGATATCTAAACACTTTCACAAACAAAAACTTAAAACAACAAAAAAAAATAAAAAATCAAACAATTTACAATGGTAATTATGATCTGAACAAAATAATAAAAAAAACTTGTCTAACATGCACACACCTCTAACCTAAACAAAGTAGCAATCTCGAGACTTTCTACACTGCAGTGACTGCTGTTAATATATAGAATCCTAGCTTAGGCAAGGATGCGAGAACCGGATTCATCGGCTTGGACGACGGATCACACCCAGATCTCAACCGAAACAGGTATACGAGAAACCACTCAAGACTCAAACGTCAAGAAGGCAATAGGCAACGTAGACAAGCGGGCATGAGAAGACCAGGTAGTCAGTTCTCCCCAGCAAGATTGTGAGAATCTTTGGGTTAGTTTTCAGAAAAGATGTATTAGTTCTTGGAAGGATGGATTGAAAAAATCGTTAAATCTTTTAGGAGCAAAAAATATTTGGAATGCATTTCCGTTGTTGCATAATTTTACCCAAATACTACTAAAGTGTCACCTAATTCAACACATACCTTTTTTTTGGTAAAATAATTTTTTTATCTTCTCAGAGATTCTAGACAATATTTAATATTTAACCAATGGATATTTTAGTCCGGAAAAATATATTTAACAATTATGAAATATCAATAATTATTATTTTCTACGCGTTGATTAATTTTGTAATTTGTATTAAAATAATTTTATTTAAACAATTTTAAATTGCATTTAAGTTAAACACTATTTAATTTTAACTCTGAATTGCCTTGTAAATGTTTAGTTAATATAATATGAGTGATTAAGTAATAAACAAATAAAAAGGTGTACGTGTGTTTCAGTAAAAACATGATGGCGTCCATATACTACTTAGGATATATATATTTAAAATACAAGGTGTTTTTTTGTTGTTATTCTCCGTTTACCTAAGGCCCTTTGGGACGTCCTACGCGTTGTTTATTAGTGGTTCACTCCTTACCCATAGCTATATATAGAAAGCACCATCATGAGAAATAGAAAAATAAATAAAGGAAAAAAAAGTCTAACATTAAATAATCAGAAATCTCACACAGTTACTTTTTGAGATGAAATTACTTGGAGATTGTCCATTTTGTTTTTTAATCTGTTTTTTAAATCGTGGAGGAGTTTTCTTTCGGTTCTGTTTTATCTTAAATTAATAACCTATTTTAATGCCTAATTTATTAATTATTATTTTGTGTGAATGTGGTTAAAAAAAATCGTGTTGTCTACACAGACGTATGCTGGTTAAATCGTGCAAAACAAAGAGTATACTCTCGTGCCAACGCTGTAAATGTAGCGTGTAATTGAGTATAGGTCACCACTAAAACCAGTTAGACCACACTGTTAAACAACAACTATAAACTCTCATAAAAGAGGAAATAGTATGGTTGGTTTTGGCCCATGTAGTAGTAATTAACTTGAGATCGTGTTATAAATTCGGGTATTGGAGTAACGCTGTCAAAACGACGTACGATGGTTAAGTAGAAAGGGGGACAACACAGCACAGAGGAACTATTCCACTCTCCAGTATATATATTTGATAGCTTATACTGCTAATTGAACATGGACTGCAGCATGGATAATATTATGATCCTGTACCGTAATAACAGTGATAATACTAGCAATGAAACTAACTTACTTCCGTCGACCGTACTAGCCATCACTGTAATGGACATTTGCACTATAAGAAGCTACGAAGCAACTGCTGTGTTCATTTACATACGTTATACAGTTTCCACAATCCAAATTAGAATATCTTAACTGATATCTTCAAAATTACAATTATCCTATTTTTACTTAAATTCATGTGATTTTATTGAACTTATGTAAATTATTTGGTTGTTTTAAAAATATAGTAATTCTAAAAAAACTGAAATATACTCTGTAAAGTTTTACTGAATTCTAAGTAAAGCAAAGTAGTTGTTTGTTATAAACATATGTAGGTCTGTTCTAGTGTTACAGTCTTCAAACATTTCAAGTGTGTATGTGTGTGATATGAGCCTTTTAGACGAGTTCATATTTGTTTTCTTAAGAATATAATGGTTAGGGTTAGGTTAGGGTAATGGAGTATAACAAATATTGGAAATGGATTCGATAAATATAATATCTCTATTTGAGTAGCAAGTAAAAGATTTCTAACGACTTAATTTCTTTTTAAAATGGATCATATTTCAATCTTGTCTCAATTCATTTTAATAGTGTGTTTTTCTAATAAAAAACTACGCTAAAATATATACAGAACATCGCATAGACATGTTCTTAATCGGAACCTTACTATGAACTGGAATGATCTAAATCTTTGAATTAAAAAAAAAACAAAAACCAAAGCTAATATATTTCCTGTCATAATGAAATATATTTTCTATGAGCTATAACTCAAACGTCAACTTATATATTTATAAGTATTATATATCAAATACATAAAAAGAAAACGAAAAAAAAATCATTAAAGATATATAAAAAACGGGGCACATTAAATTAAAAGTTTTGTTAAAAAAAAACAAATTTCAGAACCGCTACCGAATCCGCAACTCGTTCAAAGACGTCGTCTATATTGCTTTCCAATATGCACACCTGTGTATTTCTGGCCGCGGACCGAAGACGAGAAAAGTGGAACGACGGGGATAAAACACATGTAGGAGGAGAGAAGAGGGGGGTGAGTAACCGCAGATGAATCTACCTGTGTATAGAGTATGGACTGGTTTATCATTAAGTCAGCACTCGAGCAAGTCTTCGGGCAGAGCAACGCTATTTTATGTACTGGATGCATACAATGTAACCTTGTGTAGCAGAAAACTACTTGCCAGTTTGAAATTAGCATCAATTATCTTTGAGTATTAATTATTATGATTTGTGGTGACGGCTATTACAAATACGTATTTTAATCAACGTGTTTTTTATTAATTGCGTAAAAAAATCGATTATTTTTTGTGACTTTTTATATTGATTTAATTATTCTATTCCATAATAGGAGTATTAATAAGATTCAATCTTTATTAATAGAATTAACAATGTTTAGCGATTATTTAATGGGGCATCTGGTATAGGTACCGTATTGTTGAACTAAACATTTAGTGACAGTTTACGTTATACATATGCGCATATGCACGCTGATTTTCACAAATATACACGGAGTACGGCTTCATAATTAATTAAAAATAACACGTTTATTAACGAATAATTAATAGATATCGCAGTTTTATATATTTATCCAGAACTATAAGTTAAAAAAAATCATATTTTTGATAATAATACATTTACCATATACAATTGTATATAAAATGTATAACAGTGATTTATATATTTACTCCATAAAGATATATCAATTATATTAAGAAAAGTTATAAATATTTTAATTGCTAATAGGCCCGATTCTATAAATATTATTAATAAATAAGCAATAAAAACTGAATGAAGTGCCATAATATTAACATTGGTAAGCAATATGAAACCTAAGTCGTTTCAATCATTTTCATTTGATTTAATTGGAAGACATGTACTAGTCCTAAGAGTTTTTAACTTGAAACTAATTTTATTTAAGAGATACACAATAAATAAAATTATGCCAGTACACTTTTTAGTTTAAAATTCAAATCGTAGCACATAATAAAATAGAAACTTTTTCCTTGTGGGTGAGAGTATAATGGGTAATATTTTGTGTGTTTTAGGTAAACAAATACATTATAAAATATTAATAGATTTGCATGACATATAAATATATATGCATAATTAAAAGTTGCGGATTTATTTTTATAACAAAATGTATCAATTCGTAGAATTCACTGTTTTCAAAATCAAATATTACCATTATTCAGTTATAACTGGAATTTTTGTAAACTGCTTTAAATTTCAAATGATTCATAGTAATCACCTTAATATTCTAAACATTTTAAATAAATTGAACAGAAAAACAAAAGAAAGATTTCATTTTTCATTTCTTATATTGAAATATTTTACGCAAAATCATTGTCCACATATATACGTGTATATATATATATATATATATATATATATATATATATATATATATATATATATATATATATATATATATATATATATATATATATATATATATATATATATATATATATATATATATATATATATATATATATATATATATATATATATATATATATATATATATATATATATATATATATATATATATATATATATATATATATATATTATAGAAACTAAAAACGCATTATTTATATTTTGGTAAACCATTTTGTATTTTAAATCATATTAATGATTACTTAAAGCTTTTATCCTGAGTTATTCAAGGCTAAACTCAGTTGTTATAATCTCATATGTATTGAATTACGATTGAGTCAGCTGGTAAAATAGTTATAATTTTTTATATCCTATAAACTAGATTCCAATTACCATACAAAAAAAACCATGGAGAATTAAAATAATTAATAACAATAATAATATTTATGTATCAGTTTGATCTACTCGTTATGGACGATTAATTTCAAGCCTGTGTCAACCTCTGATAAATAAAATTTAATTTACGATGGAGACGAAGGCCATATAGATTAGAGTGATGATCCACTGAGATTGTGCTTCCTAAAAAGAACGACCATTTTGTTAAGGGTCGCAGACTGTTATTATTATTACCAAAATTGTTCGCTATTAACTTTTTATACAATGAAAAAAAACAACAACAACTTAATTATCTGTTGTAACATAAAAAACACTGTCATTAATATTGAGAAGAAAAAATGTTTTTAGCTAGGTTATAAGGTCAAATAATTATATATTTTAAGTAATAGTTTCTTTCAAATAGTTGTACGACTTTTTCTAAGTATAGTATATAATTAATTTCTGAGTCTGTCGTTACATGAAAAAAGATTTTTGTTCATAAAATGTTTGATTTAAAATTCTGTCTAACAACAATAAAAGTTATGAGTCAGATAATAAATTTCTATAGAGCTATCATTATATTCCTTATTTTATTTTCGAAATCGTAGATTAAGTATATTTCCTCTGACTATAGGTATAGTATTAAATAATCATTAACATAATGAAAGGAAGTATTTTATATTTTCTATATTTCAAGTAATAAAACTTAAATGGTCTACTCAACATTTTACTTTATTAGAGTTAAACCAAATTACTATATATCATCTTAAAATATCAAAATAGTCATAAACCCAAATGACTTATACGAATTATAAAAATATATATATTAAATCCATTCAAAAGTACCTCGTAAAAGTTAACCTTAAAAAGCAACCGTGGCATAGTATAACGCATTTTTAACCTGAAAACTGGTTACGAACCGGTCACTGATTGCTGGTCCGTTTGGTTCTGTGTTCTGTGGCGAATATCACACAGTAGCGCACTAGTAGTTGACTGCTGAGTTTGCGCAGTAGCAATAATTCAGCAAGTCTTGGTTATTAGGCGCGCTCTATTTCACACAGCGAGAGGAACAAACGATTATTATGCGTTAAATTTAAGATTAACTTTTGTTGCCTAGCAACCAAATTCTTTTCATAGACTTTTTATATAACATAGTCTATTTTTTTTATCAGGGTACAACGTTATTCTTATGACGTACCTGCTCGCTCTTACTTAACATCAAAAGACTAACATGATGAGTTCTTGGAGATTAACTCCATCTTTCACACTTACAAATTAGGATCGCATACTTAAGAATATAGTTAATTGAAGTTTTTATATGTTAGTTGAATGTATAAAATATCAATTTTTGTGTCTAGAAACAAATGAATTTAACTTAAAAATAGACAAAAGTTCATTTTAATTTGTATTGCATCTATTGAAGAATAAATAAACAATCTTGGCATTAGTTAATTACAAAATCGTTTTATTTGTAGAAGAAAGTGTCAATATGTCACCGGTAAATTAGAAAGTATTTGTAATCGTGATTGGCTCAACAGGATTTATCCTTCGAATAAGTTAAACGATTGAGTTACTTAGTACAGTTGGAACTGAAGCAGAGTAAACACAATTGATGCAAACTTTCACGGCCACTATGATTATTATAACAGCGCTGTACACACTTTCATAATATGTTTTTTTCATATTGTTGAATTTTTTTGCCTTGACCGTTTGTTAGAACGCTTCACTATATATGTATATATATTATATTCTGTAAAGTAATTATGTCTACATTACAGCTGAACAAGTATAGCGTTTAGTGTTGATGATAGCTTAGTTCCGGTAGCTCAATTGGGTTTATCAGCAGCGTTATTTTTGCTTTATTAATTAAATTAAAATATATTATTGTTTCACTTGTACGAAGTAAAAAGGAAGTATTATAAATAACACACTATCAACTATTTAATAACTGGTCACATGTGAATGAGGTGAATAAATTGTTTCAATTTATAAGTTATGATATGTTTAAAATTAACTTAAGACAATAGTAATTTGTACAGAATAACTAATAGATATTAAACAGATAAATTTGAAAATAAGCGAAAAATTGTGACAGCAACGTGTGTGTATTGTAATGTTGTTTTTCAGTTATGGTGCGTAGATTTATTGCGAACTTAACTTTCAAAATGCTGCTAGCGTAACTTCTTTTGTTATATAACACAATAAATTATAATAATTAGTTTAAATATTCATTCAATTTGTTAACTCACGATTTTTTTTTCAAAGTCGCTTAATAAAAATTAAATAATTTCCATTCTACTTTTAAAAATCTAATTGATGCATTAACAGCGAGTACATATATATTTTGGATACAACTCAACTTTATTTGGCTACCATTGATTCAATCATAATAAATAATTATATTTATTATAATTAAAAGCCCACTTGGTTATCAAGGAGTGTAACGGAAAAGAAATAGGATTAAAATAGAAGCAGTCAGTGATTAAAGCTATCCGTAGGTTGGATCAGAACGAACCAGCGAATGATTGATAGGTCACGGTACTTTCTATTTCACGTAGGTGGCTCTGCTTTAACTTTAAGCACAGCACACTACTGATGAGACGATTTATTTGTAGATTATTATTACTGTACAATAATAATCCAGGACACTTTCGTGCAAGTACGTATACAATTGTATAGTTGTTGCTGGACTACATTTTAGATTAGTATCATTGGGGTTATGATAATCTATAGAAGTTCATCTATTTTTAAGATGATTATGCATGAAATTGCTACAGATGAATCTTGATTATATAGGCATGTGATTTATATATGCTTTTTTGTGTTCTATTTAACCAATATTTTACGATATATTATATTTTGATACAAATTAAAGAAATTGTTATACATATTTAAACAAAATAATAAATTATTATTTTAAATATACAAGAAACTAATCTGATTTAAAATATTTAATTTGACATTTAATCTAAGTAGGATCAAGCATAATGTTCATCATTTCCCCATAAGCAATATATAGTACTACCTACGTAGGTAGGATATACCTACATAAAATAACAGTGTGGTAGAGTACTTTAAATACGTCAACCTTATCTAAAACTTTGGGACTGGTCATTGTGCTTATCACACTGTCACTTTAAATTACGGCCCGCGGGCCTAATGGAACACTAATAAATATTTAAGGGGCCCTCGATCCCAGGAATATGGCCGCCATTGTTGTTGGAAATTAACAAAGTTAACACGGTGAAGTTTTGCAAGCTGGGACACTTGGTAACATTTTTTTTTAATATGTGTTTTGGTAGACCCTAGAGATTACCTCATTGTTACCTAAATTTGGTCAGTCCAGCGGGACACGCAACTTTGTTTTTCATATTTGAGCTCCGAGTAAAATGGGTACTATATCATATTTAGTATACTATTACTGCCAGCAATTTTTGTATCTACGTCCATACGTAATGTTGTATGTGTTTTTATGAAACTTTTTTTGTTGTATACATTTTTTATAAAATATTTATACGTGTATCGCGTTGAAGATTGGTGTCATTAAATCATGTACCGAAAAAATTGGGTTGCAGATAAGCTTTTCATAATTTAACTCGCGCATTTTTAATTAATATGTCTAAAAGTGGAAATGTGAGTCTATTTTGTTTTCCTGTCAACATATTGACAGGTTTTGTTCATATGATTAATTAAATATAAATTTCTATACCTACGTATCTAAGGCAAAATAAATAAGAGAATTTAAGTATACAAATAGCAATTTTCTTGTGACTGAGACGCATTTTAAAAAAAACTTTTGAAATAACAGTTGTGCGAAATATTAATATTTTTCATTTTGAATATAAGTTTTGCTTGTAAGTCCGTTTATGAGATATTGCAGGTATGCAAAACAAAATTTGTGTAAACATGCACTTCCGGTTTGAATATCCACTTCAAAAATAAGAGGTTTTTTCCGGGCCATATGCAAATCTTAAGTTAAATGTTTCATGATTATAGTTTCAACTTTCAACAGTTTTGGTTGGCGAGCATTCACAAACACACGTACACATACATACATACAGACTTCATTCCAGTCAAACTCGATTTAAGGAAGATCCAAAGGTGTATTTCCGTTAAAATGGCGTGATCGATTTTTGTCATGATTACAATGTTTACTTATTAACTCGTATAAGAAATTAAAAATATAAATCTACATCCGTAAAACTAATTCTACAGTTGTTTTCTATCTAAACAAAATAAAAACTTTTATTACAAAAAGCAAGTACCTATACATGTTTCCTCTAGTGGTATATCACAAGTGGTCAGGTCAGACCTCAGACCACAGCGTCATCTACTATGCACAAGAGATGCATGCAATACAAACCCAGGTCGCTGGTTGCACGAGTTTTAGTGCGGGTGGAGGGGAATAAGATCATTATCCCGGCAGAGCGCGTGCTCTATCGAGATGACGGGGTCATGAGTGCCCCAAGGTACACGTAGGTACACTAGGTGTAAGAGCTGCGTGAGGTGGGGGTGAGTGGGAAAGATATACAAGTCACGTTTATACTACCCCCCACTAGTATAGGCTGTATCCTTTAGGCAAACCACGACACTGGTTAAATCCAAACACAGAGAAACCTGTGCTACAGGTACATATCCAGCATCACTAATATATACAGACCATTGACGTACAAAGATTATTTGTGTGACCAACATATATTTACATATATTATATTTGTACTTTTTCTTTAAATCAATCGTTTTCAAGCTATCAAAAACCTATAATACGAAATATAGTTTAAACACATGATTACAATATAAAATCTCAAGTCAGTTTCATAAATATCTGTTAGTAGAGGTCAAAATTAGATGGCAAAATTAAAATTCTCAATTTTCTATCTAAATTTAGGAAAACATCCTTAGAAAAATTAACCCTCTACGCCACTGAGACCTATCGGGTTGTTTTCATCTTACGTAACCTTGGAGACAAGATAATAGAATAATATTACAATAAATACATCAGTACTATTACAGAGAAACAGGTTCGGATACTATCAAGGGATAAACACATGAGATGATTCTCCATCGTAGATAATTATTAGAAAACATAATTAACGATAATTATATTTATATACGGGCAACATAAAAATAAACCATTTTAAAATATATACCTACTAAGAGGGCTATGGAAATCTATAAAATAAAATAACATTTTAGCTTGGTATTACTGGAAAAATTACTGTAGTAATATAATGATTGGTTTTTATTTAGAATTTAACGTTTTCCACTTAAATTTTAATACGCTACAACATTAATTGCGACTCTAATAAAATCAAGCCAATTTAGTCATTTTAAGGAGAGTTTTTCAATTATTTTTAATTTAGTGGAAATCTTAAATTTTGTTCTAAATTAATTAAAATTAATGATACAAAGTAATTTCCAATTATAAATAATTCTAATATTCTTTTTGTCATCTGGTGATGGAATATCGTGTATAGAAAGACATGGCAACATTCTTGTATAATTATTAATTAAATCGTATTGTTTTTTAATAACAATATATATAAAAAACTTTGAGAAAATATTAAGTTATCGTGTATCCGAACGCTCTAACGATCTGGGTAATTTGTAAAAACATAATCAAATATATATTTAAATAATATTACTTTGAAAATAAAGGCAAATAAAAATAGAATGCGTTATAAAATAAAACAATAAACTCACATTTATTTCGAATCAAAAGAGTATAATCTAAAAAATAAATACAGAGAAATACTGTAATAAAATTGAAAAATAACCGGAGGTGAAAACCAGTGTACACCGAGAGTAAACTGATTGGCAATTAAGAAACGAAAAACTAAACACCGGATGAAGACGAGAACAGAGACAGAATGTTAAAGCTCCTACATTGAAGAAAGATGGAAGTATACAAGTCGATGGAAAAGTACTGTATACGGAGTGTTTCAAAAGTCACGTACGTTTGTTCGGTTTAAAAACACTGCTGTAGCGCCGGTATATACCAGCACCCCATTCCCATTGCAAAATAATAAAGGAAATTGGATTCTTGATCCAGCGAAAAATATATATATCATTCAGTTGAAGATTGTTTTTCAAAGCTAAAAGCTTAGATGGAGTTTTTTATTTAATGCAAAGCTGATATGGGAATTGAAAACTTAGATATTTCATAAAATTTAATTCAATAATTCAAATGAATGCCTTTGTGAGTTATTATACACGGAAGGGAAATTTAAAATGTTTTTATCTTTATAAGAAGTGCAGAGAAACCTTAATTTAACATTTATAATTAATTGTAAATTTGATGAAAATTCATCAAACAGTATTTAATTTTTATTTCTTTTTGTGCAATTCAGTTAAAAATTATTTATAGTTTCATCTAGACAGTAAATAACTGTGTTCGCTACATTATATATAATTGTATTATAATTGAAATTAAATTATAAAGACAACCTCTGTTTATAAGTATACCGCTCTCGTTCCACAATATTGTAATGGTGAATTAAATATATCATTTGTAAAGAAGTAGGATATTATAAGCTAATTTCCTGTATTAAGCTATGATAAAAATAAAAAGTAATAATGACAGGAAAATAATGAAGATTTATCTCGTAATAATAATTTTGTAAACAATAGTATACCTAAAGGTCTTAATATTAAAAATCTTTTTAATTCTAAACTCTTACGCCAACACAAAGCGAATTTTAAGAAAACAAGTACTAGTATACAAAATATATCCGGAACATAACATAAACCTACCTAAAACCTCAATTCATTCATAATATTAATGACTTAAGCTATAGAATAATAAACCGGATTACAAGTGCGATGAATACGCCCTTTTCTTCTAAAATGTTGTTGAACATAGTATATGAAACAGCAAAGTCGTAAAAGAGCAAATAAAATGTTGAAGAACAAGTACCAAAATCACGAAATAATGAAGCAGTTCTACTTCAGTAAATTAGCCAAGTTCAAGTTGTGTTGTACCAAAAAGAATAACAAGTAAAAAAGAAAAAAATTGGCTGCTCGTGTAGGCGGAGACCTCGGCAACCCGCGGGGCACACCACAAGTCAGCTGAAGAGTGGATCTCAACTCGCGAAGAACCCGTTCCTCCTGAGGGGCAACACGATGTCTATAGGTAAGACATGAGGAGGGGTTCTGAGACGAAGAGATGGAAGAATGAAGTGGATAGAAGACGTGTAATACAGTGGTCCAAGGACAAGACCGGTTCCATGATCAAATGCAACTACAAAACAAGCAGATCTGTCAAAAGTACACTCCTGAAGCAAAGTTGTTTGGTACACTCACAACGCACAGCTGAGTGCGTGTGTAGAAATAGGTTACTGTTGTGCTGGCTCATACTAACACTTGTATGAATTATTATTTTAATTTCGCTTTTTTATTACTCTGCAAAATATTCAGAGTTTTATATCTTAGTTGGTTATTTTTTTTAAATTAATGCTTTTGAAATGGGACCTGTCACCATTTAAAAAAATATCCATTTCATATTTACATCCATTCAATTTTTTTTTAGAAGAACTTGGCGAGCAATTAAATATAATACCATAATGTGTTTTAAATTTTTATTTAATGAATTTTATGTTTGCATTAATAATCTAAATTATTTAATTTATTTTTTCGTAGTTGCAATGAGTTTTTCTGTACAGTTAAGTCTATTTTATTGCTACTGTCACAGTTGTGCTGCAGCAGTACTTATTTTTTTTCCAGCAACATTTATATATGCAGTCTAATGAACTCGGCATCTTGCGGGCAAAAAAGTAAACATAATTAATTGTAATGCTCATTTATAAAAACTTTTTCACTTTATATAATTACTTCGATATTTCAAGTGTTACTTTTATTCCATATGACCATAAAGCTCATATTTTGAACTCTACATATACCGTACGTTGGTCATATTAAAAAATATAATCAATGCTTGCAACCAAGTGGACCCGAAACGTCAATTATGATTTATCTCCCTTAAATAAACTTTGATAAACATTATTTATTTTTTATTCAAACAATTTCGGACGGTGCATCACAAACAAAAACACCTGTATTTTCTTCAAGAATATTGAAACAGGAAACCGCACGCAATAAATTAAAAATCACCATTAAATGGATTCGTTTACGATGAATTATTTTACGTTTGCACAACTTCATCGTAACATGTGAAAATACTGTATACGTTCATATAAATTTACGTACAATTCGATTAGAAAAAAGAATTTGAAATGTTTGAATCAAGAAAAAATAAAATGATAGTCCAATAGTATATAATTCGAAAGATAATCGAAATATGCCCGACGCCGTATATTATTATCAGATAATCTTTGTATCGAAATAATAAATCAAGGGTTCCTCATACCTAAACCTTAAGACTATACCTAACCAGTTATTTCGTAATAATGTATGCGTAGTATGGGCCACAGATTATCTGTGATTTAGCTACCGGCTTTAACCCTTACATTTTTGAACCATCTCCTAACTGATCATAGGTATAATAGGTTTCACACGATCCATGCACGAGATAACGTGGTTGAAAACGTGATCTTGGACCAACGTCGAGTTTGTGGTGTACACTTTCTTTACCAGTGTATAGATAATTTATTAAGTAAACAAGATCGTATATTAGAACATGCTTCGACGAATATGAGATGAGGATAACATCAAATGCAGCAAGACGGTGTTCAGTTTCCATATTGTATTACCTATATAATGATAAAACAATGTGACGTCAACAACATTATTATTTTCTTCATTCATTTTCTATATACTTTGCTTATTTTATGTCTCTCAAATCATTAGACATTTATTATCGAAAATAATTCTCTGCTCAACTTGCACAAATGCAATTTGCGAAATTTGGCAAAGGTGAACACACACATTTTCTTGTGTAATACGTTATCATAGATCGTGCCAATCTAATTTTGTAAAATTGTCCAGTAACCATCAGAAATAGGTAGTTTTAAATTAAACCATATGTAATACATCCGATTAACACCTGTATGAATAGAAACATGATGTTATCGTTTTAATAATAGCAGATAGCAAATTCGTGGAAGTCTCATTTCTATTCGAAATATTCGGAAAGGTAGTTATTATTTTTGAAACTTTGAAACGGGGCTAAGGTTTGACAATAGGTTTCGTGAGCTATATTTTGCATAAACGTTTACAAAACAGTTTTTTTTTCCATTATTTGTAATAGTGACTCACCGAAATTTTGCATTATATTTCAAAATTCACCGGCTTTGTTAAACGCAACAGCATTTATTAAATTAATACGACATCTGTTGCGCATTTGTGAACTAAACATTTAGCGACAATTTTTGATGTATATACTAAGGAAATTATATTATTTCTAGAACTATAATTATTATGCTATGTACAATAAATATTGTTGAATAATAATTATACCCGTATACACTTATTGTAAATTATTCAATTCGTTTGCAAAATGTATTATATATTTTAAATAAATGAGAATACTGTATTGTTATTAGTACAATAATTATTGTGCTAGATACAATATATATATAGATATATATATATATATATATATATATATATATATATATATATATATATATATATATATATATATATATATATATATATATATATATATATATATATATATATATATATATATATATATATATATATATATATATATATATATATATATATAACACATATTGTAAGTGATTCAATTGATATAGTATAAAACAATTCATATTGTATCATTTACAATCTGTGTTGTATTCTGTAATAATTTATATTCGTTACGCACATGCGCAAGTCTAAGCTCATTGGTCGATAGAGGCACCACTACGTGTTTCTTTCTATAAATACAACGCATGCGCAGTGAGTTAATGATAGTTTATTCTACTATTTTGAGACATCATCAAACATTGATATATAGATTTAATATGATTCCTGAATTAAAAATAAATTCGTCTTGCCATAAGATCTCCTTTAGTTTTTCTTTTAAGCTGATTACACTTGCTATATATATAAGGCAGCATCGAGTTGACTTGAAAAATTAAAATTCTAGTCTTGTTGCCGTTTTATTAGACAATCCCATCCAACTAACAATGAGACTTATCAATTCTCTTTGTCTTCGTGACTCCCCCAACCGTCCTTCATGCTTCCTCTCGCACTGCCAGTCCGTCAATTCATGTTGAATTAAACGTTTCTTTTTCGACGGTAACATCGACTTTTCCAAACCATTTCCAACAGCAGTAGCAGAAAGGAAAACAGTTCTCTTTGTTTTTCTTCGTATATATTTTTCTCGTCTAGATGTTCATCACCATTACATGAAAGAAACGGAGCCGAAGCTACTACTATTGAAGCTGCTCCTGCTGTTGTTGTTGTGTTGTGTTTTTTTCGTTTCTCGTTTCTCGTTTCGGCATTTCGTTGAATGTTATTCGCCGTTCGCTATGTCAATATGGATGTCACGTGGTATTGTGGAACGATGACGTCAATGCTATGGTACTACTTTCTTATGTTTTGTTCTATGAGAAGAAAACTAATCAAATATTCTTTATAAAAGAATCATTATTATTCCAATTATTTAAAAAAATGTGATTATTTTTTTGTGTCCTATTACAAGTGTTTTGATAGATTAGCATGGAAAAATAAAATTCCATTTTTGAATATATATAAATATATATATATATATATATATATATATATATATATATATATATATATATATATATATATATATATATATATATATATATATATATATATATATATTTCAAAAATGGAATTTTATTTTTCCATGCTAATCTATCAAAACCCTTGTAATAGGGCATAAAAAAATAATTTTATTTTTTTAAATAATTGGAATAATAATGGTTATCTTCTCATAGAAGAAAGTATAAGAAAGTAGTACCATAGCATTGACGCATATATATTTATATATATATATATATATATATATATATATATATATATATATATATATATATATGTATAAATATATATATATATATATATATATATATATATATATATATATATATATATATATATATATATATATATATATATATATATATATATATATATATATATATATATATATATATATATATATATATATATATATATATATATATATATATATATATATATATATATATATATATATATATATATATATATATATATACATATATATATACATATACATATATATATATATATATATATATATATATATATATATATATATATATATATATATATTTAACAATTGGCTCGTGAGTCGTGATTTCGTGATTTGTCTTTCACAAATATTATTCTAGAAATAAAAAGAGAAAATATCGAGAAATAGATTTCAGAAAGAAACGTGAATATATAAATAAGTCTTTTCCAAACGAGTACACCGATTTCATTAATATTATTCCATATTCGGTTCTGGTTCACAGAGTGCAATATCATAGCACAGATAACACACATATAAAACAAGAAGAGATCATAAAAAAATAAATATAAAACCAATGTCGGTGTATACACATGAAACTTCCTTTCGAAAACGATAATTCATTTCAATCTCATTTAGTTTTCCGAACATTTGCATTTTAGATGCGAATTATCCACGGCCCATTACTAGGCAAAAAATAAACAAAAACTAAAGAAAAAAAACACCAGAAAGAAAATAAGTTTAATCGACGTACGGCATAAAAACTTGCCTCAAGCCACATAATTAAATAAGGTAACATGATAATATATACCAATATGAAGACTACCAGTGAATATCATGCAATATCATAAAATCTAATTGAAAATTACTTTTATGGTGCTATTAATTTCACTATATTTTATGGACGTAAATAAAAATAATTTTTAAATTTTCTTAGTTTATTAAATTTAAGAAAACTGCTTCAAGTGTAATTAAATACTATCATTTCTTGAATCCGTAAACTGTAAAATATTTTAGCTATTAATAATCAAGCTGATAAGTACTGTGCGTTATATTTTTTATGAGGCGCAAAACTAGTAAGTAAAGAAAAACTAAATGTACAGCATCGAATTTCTATAAGATGTAAAACACATATTCGCTAAAAGTACATAAATATTAATCAGTTTTTGTAGTGATTCCATAATTTTTAACGGGTATTACATAAATATTGTTAGTTATTTATATTCATTACTTAAAACATGAAAACTCGCAATTAACATTTAAAATCGAGTTATTGTGAGGCTGTATGTTGTTTTCTTTTAGTCCATATTTGCTATGGTACAGACAAAGATGAAACGTACGTCTTGGATGCTATGCATGGATGGGCTTTGAAAAAAAAATATGTAAGAAACTGGGCGAGTAGTAGAATAAAACATATGGGAGTGGTTTGTGGTATGATGTTATACACGACATGCGTTTTTGTTATACGTGGACTGGGAAGTAAATTTGAAACGTATGTCTATGCTACGTAGGTATGGTAAATTGTTATTTATGATACAAGTAGAGAGATGCTGGTCGTTTAGAAACCTTTGGAAAATAAACGAGTATATATATATATATGGATATATATATATATATATATATATATATATATATATATATATATATATATATATATATATATATATATATATATATATATTATATATATATATATATATATATATATATTTATATATATATATAAATAAATATAATGTATCGTTCGTTAATAACAATAATGCCAGGTAGCTAAAACGGTGACCGAGATATTATGTCAAATGGGATGTTAATCTTTTGCCTCATACTAAAATAATATATAATTATAAACAAGATCGAAGAAGGCGTGCTCGAATTAATATTATAGTAGTTTAAATTTTGCACGCAATCGCAAGAATATACTCGTTTCTGGGTGTTTTTCCTTTTAGAAACCAATTCACTAATGTATGTGTAATTTTAAATAACTATTAATAAAGTCACTTTCAAAAATCGACTAATTTTACTGAATCTAAAAATGTTGCTGAAGTTATAATGTACTTTTACTATAATATACTACATACATCGTTCTTAAGTACAAATTTATATTAAATATATGAATATTTCAGAGCATTTTAAATAGTTAGGTGCACTCAATTTTTACTGTGTAGAACCTTTATAAAATGTATGGAATATATAGCGAAGCAATTGTTTAGTTAGAATAGAATACGATATTTGGCGTAAACATAAGTTGACAATATAAATAAAAGCTCAAATGGTTAGTGCGATAGTGCTGCTGCCGTTGGTACTAGTTGGACTAACGTAGCCTTCATAATATTAAAAGAAATCTTATCGAATCCAACTTAGCAACCGTTTCTATATTTGAAATGCAACTGCATTTTATCAGTTACATTATTTATCTACATGCAAGTAAATATTTACTATAAATATTGTGCTTACCTAACACAGAGAATTAACAGTAAAATCGTGAGAATTAACTAATTCTATCAATTCAGGTATAACATTAAATAATCACAAAATATTTATTTGTAAAACAATCACAAAATAAATTATTCTGAAGAAATATCTTTTCCCTTTAATCAAAATGTTATTCTATATTGATAAAACTGCTAGATCTCACTTTGTGATTTGATCATTGTAGATTGTTAAAAAGTTCCTAGAACGATACAAAAATAAGTGCGTGAGAACTTGCGTTTATTGTTCTCGTAAATTATTAATTCAATAACTCCCCAAAAATACATGTACCCCAAAATAACGATTACGCTCGCATTAGAAAAAGGAGGAATTCGGATATCCATAATAACAAATAATTAGACAGTTTTATATTGAATAATTCAAATAAAAAATAAACAGAGATTTCTTTCCAGGCTTACTATGTAATCTAGATCCTCCTTATGATTGTTTTGCTTTTCGTTACAATGATGAATTTTTAAAATTAACGTCCTGTGAATTGTACACCGAGCAGGCGGAAATTCGTATTCATAATTAAACAGAAAAGATTACCTTTAATAATGGTTTAAAAAATGCTATTTATACCTATTATTTTGATTGTAAAAAGAAATATTTTCTCAAACATGATTGCGTACCACAGAGTCTCTAATCATATCGCCAAACAAATTATTTTCTATGCTGTGATGCATCTCAAACGTGCATAGTTTTTGCGCGATTACTTTTAATAATATATCGCCTAGACTATATTTAGACAATTTATGTGATTTAAACATTTAATAATTACAACGAAAATTAAATTACTTACTAAGTTCGACAAATAAATATTCGTTTAAAAGCGCCACCACATTGAAGAGAATACTATACACAAATATTTCGCCTTAAACATTGACCAATCAGAAGTCGATTTATTTTTGATAGAACCACAAAATATATATTTTGTATCCCGCATTGTATATATATATATATAATGTTTGATATATATATAAATATAATATATATATAAATAAATATATATATATATATATATATATATATATATATATATATATATATATACATATATATTATATATATATATATATATATATATATATATATATATATATATATATATATATATATATATATATATGTTGTTGGTGCATTTTATTTTATATGTATTTGCCGTATTCATTAGCGCCTCATGTTACCGTATGGTAGCGTAATGTTCGTATTATCATAAATCAGAAACATCGCGCTATGAGGCTCGTCGTCGTCCGTATGTAAGGTTGGAAAGTGCACACGACCGACGCGCCGTGCCGCAATGTGTTTGCTCGAGTGTGGCAGTTTATTTCTGTTTGAAACCCCACGGAAAGGTTTTATTGTAAACTTTTATCTAAAAATATATAAATCATTATATGCAGCCATGCACTGAACAGGCTTGACATCCCTGCATATGTGTTTGTGTGCCTCATATAACACAACCAAACAGTTTCAGGAAACGGAAAAAAGGAATAGAAATATTATGGGGTTCCTGTTTATATATATATACATCATTTATATTTTGTGAATTAATATTGTAGAATTATATGTAGATTAAGGACAATAATAATAATTGTAACGACGTATAAAAAAAGTGACAAACGCACAAAATATATTTTCTACAACTATAAACTAAACAAAAAAATACCTGTATGGCAGTGTTAAGTATATTGGATACCTATCCTAAAATATTTTCATCAGAGTGTTAAAAAGAATTTTAGTATAAAGTAATTTACTTGCACCTTGGATCAATTAATTTTTTTAGTAGATTTGGCTATTTTTACGAGTGTTCGTTAGTATTTTACTACTTTAGTAATTCATTATACCAAAATGTTGCATCAAACAAAAATGTTTAGAAACACCCTAATCTGATTCGGCGTAAGTGCATATAAAATTTGAATAACTATTACACAACGATATATGTAATATTATTTAACTATACATATTACCAATAATAGTATATTTTTACGTATATTGCTCAAGTTTTTCGAATATTTGTGTGTATTAAAGTAAGCAAATAACGCGCTTTCACTCGAAGAACTTTTATAGCGCTTAGTTTTGTCCCACAGATCCACACTCACATTACGAATATTGAAAATGCCAATGCCTGTTTGTTTGTTTGCTTGTCTTGTCTGTATGCTAGTAATAGTAGATACCATCTAGGTTTATTAGTTTTTTATGTTTGTTTGTCGAGAGAGGACATTTTCGTGGTAATATATAACGACCGGCATGTTTTATGGTTTGATGAAAAAACGATTTTTTAATGTGGCTCTAGTGGTCTTATTTTGCAAATGTCAAAAGAAATAGTCAACATTTTACACCGGGGGAACATATTTCATTTGCCTCACAACTCAGTAATAAATATATGTTTAAAAACTACGTACAAATACTGAAAATACGAAAGTAGATTTTCGTTAGCACGTTACAATGGAATCTTAATTGGAAGAGATTTATGAAAAATGCTACTATTTACGAAATAAATTCCTATTGAACAAAGTCAAAAATAACAAATTTGATTCTTTCGACATACTTTTTTACCAAAACGTATAGAGCCAAGGTGTTATGGTAAACAAGCTCCTTACACCATTCATTCGATGCATATTAATCGCTGGATTATGTTTAAATTTACGTGAGGTTAAAAATACCTACACAAGCAAACAATTTTATATGAAAAAGAAAACCTAAAAATAATAGTATGCTAATTTCCATTTGACATTTATACAGTTATATATACGTATATATACATACTACACGATGTTTCAACAAAGTGGGGTGGCAGAAACTTATCGAAGTGTGTATACTATATGATTTATTTTATTGTAGCCGCTTTATAAAAAGATTTAATCAAAATAGAGTTTGTAAAGTAATTATGTAACATGATGAAATTTATGTTCTGACTGAATTAAATATATCATCTAATTGTTTTATTATCTAGTGTTTAAAAAGTAATTTCCTGATATCACTCAGTAGCTCACTAACATGATGATGTTTAATTGATGTTAATGTTTAAAATCCTTCTTATCATTTTGAATGCGGTTGCCTTCAAGTTCACTGCCCTTCCGTTGCATTTACAATTCTCATCCAACCTAACCTACCTACGTATAATATGTATGAATCTAACAACACTTAACTTTATTTATAAACCTACACATCGACTTACAAAAATTGAGCATATTTACGAAATTACTACTTAAAAAATTCAGATAAAACAAAACAAATATTAATCTTGTGATATAAACTTTTAAAAAAAATCTCATTATGAAAGTTATTATAATTTGTTATTTCATAACTATTATCAAAGTAAAAAGTGTTTTCATATCAAAAACAATACAAATAACATTATCAACTAATATTTCTTCATCAATGAATAACAAAATTCTTGCAACAAAACAAATATATTTAATTGTTCCTTGTTATCTATTTTTTATCATTCATTATTTAAGGAACAATATAATATATTTAATTCATTAATATGAAATAAACAGTGACTAACGAGTAATTAATGAGATTCTAAAAATATACATATTATATTCCTTAGGTAAGAGTACTTAATAATAATATATATGTTCGTTACTCTATCACCTTTTAATTAATAATACATCTAAATTTTCTCAAAATATTTCCTATGTTGGTACTGCATGTACCTAATTATAATTTTTATTTTCAGTGACCAAAAAATCATTAAATATAAAATGCTTTTTTGCAATATAATCAAATTTATGTATAAATTAGTTCAAATGTTTAAAAACAGTTTAACCTTGTTATAAAACAGTAAATAAAGTATGCTTGGTGCAACTGACCATTATTAATTCTCATATGTTGAGGTTGAAATAATGGGCAGTTTATAACCCCGCCTCTTATTGCATGAAACAATAGAATATCCGTATAGACTACATGATTATTATAATAATCTTTTTTTTTTGGTGCTATTTATAGACTTTATGATAACACATATTATATTTTTATTGACTTACTAATGATATTGATATTTATTTTATTTAAAATATAAGCGGTTCAGAAAAGCTCATAAAATCATTTATATATATATATATATATATATATATATATATATATATATATATATATATATATATATATATATATATATATATATATATATATATATATATATATATATATATACACACATATATATATATATATATATATATATATATATATATATACATATATATATATATATATATATATATATATATATATATATATATATATATATATATATTTCTAAAGGAATAAACAGTAAATATGAAATGCGTCAGAGCCTACTTATCATTAATAAAAAAAAACAATTTTGTCACTTTCTAGGTAAATGGAGGTCAGAAAAAAATTGACGCAACTTATTAAAAAAAAGCAAAGAACTCTGGTGTGTGAGACGTGTCAAATCGCACGCGTATACCTAGATGTGCCGTCCAATGAACCCTCAAATGGCGGCGCACGCGTATTCCATTATATTTATCGGAAAATACACCACCAAATATCTACTTAACCAATATGTGGGTGGTTGGTAATAAACAGTGACCAACTCTCCGATCCATATGTTGTTTACTTTTGGTAACCGAATGCACCCTAGTTTCTGGTTATTACCGATAAATTGAGGTTGATTGTGATACAGATATATCTATAATATATGAGTTATTATGGTTTGATATATGTATGTTGTATAAAGTAAACTGCTTGTCAATAATTATTGTTACATTGAATATAACGAAATAAAATCTTCGCTGTCATTACTTTCAAAAATATGTAATCATCCCTTAAAATATATTATAATCAATATGGTATTATATTATTTAATATTTGCTTCTGAAATTATATTTAGTACTTTAACAAATTAAAAAATTGATTTTGTAAAAAAAAATACTCTTAGTGATTGTAATTTTACAGATATCTAGACTAAGCTCTGTAATAAATTTGTTACGTTTTCAAGTAAAATGCGTGATTTTACTATACTAAATAACTAAATACATATCGTATTTTATTTTTCTTTAATTTCTCCAGACTCCAAACTTAACTCTAGTAGCCATTGAGTAAATGCTTAAAGTTAATTGAAATCATTCGTTACTGACAAACAGATATACATACATACATATATGAAATTATATGCATCGGAATGCTTGTATTCAAATAAATGTTTTTTTTTTCTATATTTTATAGCGATAGGTAAGCAAATTATATCAAAAATAAGACAATTGTCTAAAAATGCTTTCTATAATAGTTTTGAACCACAAAGATAACATCCTACAATTTCATATGAGCTCCCGTTCTTACATAATATAAATTTCGAACAGATTTCGTCCTAACACTATATAGAAACTTTCCACGAATTTGATTTCGTCCCATTTCATGTTTTAATCGTTCGTATATAACGTCAGAATGTTCTGCAATTGTCATATTCACGCTCACTCATTCGTATATCAACGACAATGACAATACACTGTTCAATGCCCAAGTTAATACACATTTTACACTGATAAAAATAATTATGATTACAAATTTAAACTTTTGCTTAAATACAAATATTCAATACTAAACCAATTGCGCATAAAAAAAAATAGGGGTCGTTTAAAACGAAATTTATTAGTTATTACGAACATTTTGCATCTATATATTATACGGTTATAACGAACGAAAATATTCGTTATGCAATACTGTAATTTAAAAATAAAATGATAAAAATTATTTTTAACTTTAGTTTTGTTATAAATATATATTTTCAGCTAAAAAGAAATAAATTATGTGTGAAATCAGCCTATTGTTATCAACAATCAACATTATATACTTTGAAACAATAATATATATATATATAATTATATTAGATATAATTTTTTAAATTATATAATATATTATTTCTGGTGTTATTTTAAATAGAATTTAGTTTAGAACATTTCATACAGTGTTAAAAAACATTAAAAAAAACTTTATATATTCTCCAATGGTGCTATTCTGAATAAAGTGCTTTATAATCTTCAAAAGAATATACATTTTGAATGTGTCTATAGCTGTTATTGTATTATAGAATTTCAAATAGAAAATAACATATATAAGTTCAGAATATGGCTGTTAGTATTCCGTTAAATAACTTTCGAAGTTGGTTCGATTACAATTTAGTTCCGCCCTTTGAAATCATGTGTAAACTTTGAATGCTTATATGTATTATGTACATTTCGTTGTATAGGCGCTTCTGTTATTTAAATTTGAATTCACTGAACAAATCTATCGTATAACTAGATTTGTAAAGATAGCTATTGAACAATGTTGATCAAAAACAAGTCTATCATATTATATCGAACAGAAAAATATAGGTACACACATACAAACGCACAACACACCGATGTTATTTTATATTTACAATGGCTTGTTTGTTATGTGTTGTTTCGTTCCGGTGACGTTTTCCATTTTCCTTTTACAGTTTTCGTTTTATTATGCTTGTGTGCTACCTGTGTAAACAAACGCAGCATGAGGTAAAATAATGAGCGTGTTATACATCATGAAATGTGATATGAATATCATTGTGATTATATCTTTTGAATATAATTAAACACATTTCAAATTATTTTACGAAAATCTGTAAATATATTTCTAACGCATTTGCACACAGTTATCTTAATTTAATTCGTGCCTTACGGCTTTAAATACATATGTAAAATTACTTTAAAGTTGTATTATTTTTAATTTACTTATAGCGAATCATTTATTTAAATTCAATAAATATTTCATCTGTTTATCCACTATACGTCTAAAAATCTATATAAGGCCTTGTTTCTCTAATGTAGTCCACATTGTCCTTTTTGAAAACATTTTAAGAAGAAGAAAATAGAAAATGTTTGTATATTATATACATACATAAATGAGCTTATGATCTTGAAAATAGATTACCTACTTTCGATTTGTTTTAAATTTTTGATTATCCGAAACGACATTGAGACAAAGAATAATTGATATACAATTTATTTGTGAATAAAATTAGGTCAGTTTTGTAATTTTTTTTTTTTTACAGTACACACAGATTATTATATTAGCAATGAACAAATCTGAGTGACCTTGTTTTTTGGTGAAGATAACACAACATTTTGCCCTTGAAACTATATATACAATATGTCACTAACCACAATTATCCCCACAAGCATATTCTGTTAATTTGCGCTAATTAATATTCGGTGTTTTGATAATGAGTAACTGTCAACAACATATGCTCACCACTTTCATGCTTTACTATGTGTTTTGAGTACCCTATAGCAATGAAATCCAAAAAAAGACAGTTACGGAACAGACATTTAAATTTTTATAGGAACCGAAAATCGCTTACTAGTTCTTATTATTTTAGATTACAATTACATATAAAGCAACACCTAGCAAAGATGCGCAAATATTACTTTCGTATGTTGTTGTTATTAATGGTTTTCATTATCATAAAATAATAATAAAAAACATCATTATTGATGAGCTTTCGCAAGTAATGAAATTCATAAACTTGGGAACTTATATATGTATATATAAGCAATACATTATTATAAAGAATCAATATATACCAATCCCTTAAATGTGTCAACAGATTAATCAAATAACGCTGCATGCGTAAGATTGTGCGCAAGCGTATACGTGGGTGTGTGTGTGGGTGTTAAAAATCAAAAAGACCGCCAGAGGCCATTGTCCAGCAGTCACACACGCACCTAACGATGCACAAACGTGTGTGTGTGCGTGAATAATGAACAAAGAGACGTTGAGGATAGAGGGGACATAGTATATAGTAGCTGTTGCCGCTATCAACATGTAAACAAACGCACGTCACGTGACACAATGCGTATACAGGACCTTAATCAGATCTAAAGAACTTCAAAAGCTACCGAAAGAAATTCTAGAAATCTAGAAGGCTGAATCTGACATTTTAGTAAAGTAAAGATTCGTTCTGCAATATTAACTTTTACAAATGAAACAGGTGGATTTTCCAGAACATAATTCACCCATTAAACCTTTAACTTCCATAGACACAATTGTCGATTACAATTTATCTAAAATCAAATGATTCAAGTTCAAATATCTAATTGTTATTTTAAGAGTTTCTATGAATGTAGTTGTAACTATAATATTAATATCATATCAATTGTGATTCTTTGTAATGTAATACTGAAATGGAAATAAAAACTTCTGAGAAGTTCCAAAAAAAATTCCATTATTTTGTAATAAGATCGCTAGATAAAATTATCAGTCCTCGTGTTAATTGCCTTCTGTCACTGTTTAATTATTTCTTTGCCAATGGTGGCTGTTGAACTAATTTAAGAAATGAAAATTGGGGGGTGTAGGATGTGGGAAGGAATTTGTTATTGGGGAAGGAATGCAATAACAGAAAGAATGTTGTTGGAAGAGTGTTGCAGCTGAAAATTGTGTATAGTTATTTCGGAAGAATGTCAAATGAAACAGAGCCAACAAGGTGCCAGAGAAAATGAAATAACATATCCAAACGAAAATCACCTGACAAGACACTACGTCAAATTGTTTTGCAACTTATAAAATATGAACGATCATAATCGTTCATTACTTTCTTAATTTGTTTTTTAAGTACCAAAGTACATTTTAAACTTCAAAGACAAAGCTTTGAACACAAGGAAAGATAAGTATACTATATTAAAATATAAGCAGGGAATGTAATATTATTCTCAGTTGTTTAAAAATTGTTTAATCGAATAGTTAACGCATAGTTTGAACACGTTTAAAAGTTAATAAGACACCTCAAAATTAATTGTAACTCGACCCTTTTCAAGTTATCATAGCTACCAGAACGTGTATAATAATAAATATCGCTTAGCTTGTCAGCGAAGTTATATTATTTGGATAGTTTACGGATTCAATCATTCAATTTCGACAGAAATTTAAATCTTTGTCAGATATTACAAAACACAAAAAAAAACTGATTTGTCAATGTATTAATAATGTTTAAAACAAATGAAAAATTGTTTAAGTCCAATCCTGAAACGCGGGTGCGGCGGTAGCTGTCAACACGTCTCATGCACGTAACACAATCGTGTATGACAAACACGCTCTTCCCCTAAACAACAACAACAACCACCAGCAAGCAAGCAACATCTCTGATGGTGATGTGAACCAAATCTCATCAATGTTCTATCGGTTGCGGTGTATTATAATCATCATCAACCAACAGGCTACAACTCCTAAAATCAACCACTGGATCTAATACACCCCCGCCATTAACGTGCGCTTATGACGTGACCAGTGAAATTTATGAGTAATCACTTAGCAACGCGACGAAAGACAGAAAAGCTTCTGAACTTCTGATGGAAAGTGGGAAAGTTTTAATGAAACGATGACTTCTGATACATCATTAATCATTTTCGGAAAATGAGAGGAGTTAAACTTTTGCATTATAAATAGAATATTGATGATTCGTTTTCGATTATAAAGAAGGACCTATTATCTTATAAATATATATAAAGTTTTTATCATTCGAGTATTAAATCAACATTAATTATTTGAAAAAATATTGTTTTCATATTTAAAAATAAACAATGTTAATTGGAAAATCTTATTACGTAAGTGATGTTTAAATTTGTAATTACAAACTTTTAGGTAAAATGCTGCACGCTATGGCATCAAACTACATATTGTATGTCACCGAAAGATGTTATTATAATGTTAGTTTTAAGGATTTTAATAATCAGTTACTGTAAATTAGACAATTACTTATTTTGTAAATGCCTTGTACATCCGAAAAAAACACAATTACCTTGAAGACATCTTAATTCAACAAGAATAACCCCAGCGTAACCTTGCATTAACCTACGTGATATTTATATTAAAAAAATCAATTATTTCTACCCAGAGATAAATTAATATTATTTGATGGTGTACTATTTATAATCTAACAAACAGGTGCACGACAAATGTATTTAAATAGATGTTTTATTTATTTATGTAATATTGTATACGAACATTTCACAATCTAATCATATTCAACGCATAGGCTTAATGTTATTTTTATTAAACTGATGAAATTTTTCATATATACGTATATATATATATATATATATATATATATATATATATATATATATATATATATATATATATATATATATATATATATTATATATATATATATATATATATATTTGCTCAGAATTGTGTCAATATTTGTTATTCTTGTTATTTTAGAGATGTTATGAAGACAGAGATAAGATTGTTTAAAGTTTTTTTACTTGTAATTGATTTAACTTGCAGTTAAGATAACAATCATTGTTATTATAATTATATATAAGTTGTACTTAAAAGTGAAATTGTTTGATTAATATTTATTGACTCTGTCCTCTGACTATTTAGTGGTAACCTGAGATTCTGCAGTTTCACACAGACAAATGTCTAAAAGCCAATTACGATATATTATATACCTATAAATTAAGTGGTCATAGCCAAATTATATTTGTTTATAGAAATTTCCAATTAAATAATATTATTATCAGTCTATATTTAAGTCATGGCTATTTTGACTAATATAATATTTATTTTCGATTGTTGCAACTATTTATTGGTTTTATTTATTTATACGCATACATCTATGTATATCAGGGTTGCAAAGTGATAATTCTCTATAAACGTTGTTATCATAAAGGTCAAAAGGTAATGATGACTATATTTACGATTCCGTTGCATCACAGCGTTTCGTTTTTCGCTGGTTTATCTCAACTAACCTCACGGTAACCCGTAGCTATTTTAGCACCACTACCATTTATGGTGTATTCTTCTTCCTGTTGCAAATTAACCTACGTATTTTTATTTATTTAAATATAATTAAAGATTTTTATGACTTTAATTATTTCCTTTTTTGAATATGTAAATGTTGTGACCTTTTCTCTGGTTTTTTGTTTTTGTTCAAATTAAGAAAAGATTTGTTTGCTACCTATTCGTTTTGACAAAGAAATTGGGATGTTTTGTGGGTTTTCGTTCGAGGTTTCACGGAAATATTATATTACAGTGAAATTGATCTTTAGTTTTCGGCCTACCTGAGAAACTTAAGTCGTTTTGAGAAAATATCCTTGACGAGGTGTTTTTTGAAAAATACTGTAATTTGATATCGGATTGTTAGTGATGCTTTGAATTTTATAAACGATTTATTTTGTTTTTATTTCGAAGAAAAATATACCTATGTATATCAAAACCACACATGTTCATTTGATAAGGAGCCTAATTTTTGGAAGTGCTAAAAATTTGTGATGCAGAAAATATTTTATCTTCATAAATAGTAGAAATGTATCAAATTTACATAAGGTACTTATATATACATATTCAGAGAACCTCTGCGACCTCAGGCAGGCAGAGGTCACTTACCGTTAAACGGCCTTGTTATAAAATAATTTGATTTCCATATTTCTAACATAATCAGTAGGATTTATGGTTATTAAAATTTACGAAAATTATACTAATCACCATGTCCACTAAATCTTGAGGTAGGTTGATCTAATAAATAAATTTTATCTCAACCATAAATAATTTTCGTAAGCTGTAATCGTAATAAAAGTCTAGGGACTGAATATATATATATATATTTATATATATATATATATATATATATATATATATATATATATATATATATATATATATATATATATATATATATATATATATATATATATATATATATATATATATATATATATATATATATATTGAAATGTTTGCATCAATATATTTATAATAAAATCATATTTCTATAACATTCGATTGAAAAATGAATAATTTTATCCTGAATATTCATATACATATATTACAGGATCAACAAACAACGTTTATATATTAGCTTAAATGAACAGTTTATCACGAAACTAAGTCGCGGATCTTAATCCCCATTTAACCCGGTCTAACTAACTAGTGTAAACATTATTATACGGTATAGTGTCGTACGCGAATGGAAAGATCTATGCAACTGGCACAACGTTGCTGGTACTTTGCGTGTTGCTTGAATATTTGTACGCGCGCGCTAATATCTGCTTTTAGCTGTTGGTAGATTTTCTCTAATGTACCTTTTAGTAGCGCGTTTAATCTCGTTACTTAGGATTACGGTTCATAATTGTGTATTTATTTTAGTAGCAATTGTACCCCAAACTTTTGTTTTAAGTAGAGTTTCGCGTTGGAAGATTTAATCAAGGTTTTCGTGAAAAGTATTTCTTTGCTATTAAAGACCTTTTTTGTTAATTGTTTAAAATTCATTAGAATTTAATTCAACATTTAACTAAAGTCAATTATGTATAATTATAAAATATACATACATTCGTGTCTATTCCCATCAAATAGGGTGGCAGAAAATATGATGTATTTATAAATAGAATTTTATGAAGTATTACTTTGTTTTGGAATGCGAAACAAAAATAAATAAAACACAAGATGTAATAGTCGAACAAAGAAACCATAGTAACTCTCATTTGAAAGCCGTTGTTACACAACTGAAGAAATGTATATATTTGCCGTAACATCGTAGCGGTATGAGGAACACGAATAATGATAAAATTTACGACGTTGTTTTGCTCAGAAAGATGTAAGTTATTTTTGATAAAGCCGCTCGCCGTCTTACATACGAACATAGTCAATGCATTAACAAATAAAAATACAAACTCAAACAAAGGAACTATTTACAGAATCATTTGAAAATTAGACCTCTGATAAGAAGCTTTGGCTGATAACATTTAATAGTCTAAGATAACCAGACGTTGTGACTATTTATATGACTCAATTTTTTTAAACCACCTGAATATAATAAGGTCACTTATTTATAGGTGTTTCCCAAATTATGGTTTTATATTATAAAAAAAAAGATTTTGTAACAAATATTTGCATATAAACTGTTTAAATTTGCCTAAAAGAGAAATGTTATATTTGATATTATTTTAAATTAGAATGAGTTGTGTATTATAAACACAGGTGTGTCCATTTAATCTGCATAGGAATGAGTCAAATATGTTAGTAGAGTTCGTAACAAAAGTCAAAACTTAGAATACTTATGTGAAATGTAATTTTAGAGATTTCAGTTAAATTCATTCATTTTAACATTAACAGGTGTGTAAATGAATATCCATTTTTAACGGTGTGTAAGATTGTAGATTCTAAATTTAACTTTTAGAATTATAATCTCGATTTGTGACTGTAAGTAAGTATGTGAAATTGCAATAATACAAATACAAAATAAGCCAAGTGCGGAAATGCATTGGGATTATACAGTTTGGCAACGTTGCAAAATACAACAGCGCTTTGTGCATGTTATAGAGTTTGACTAGTTGCCAATCAGGATAAAGAATATGCACCATCAGTGCTGTTTTCATTGGCACCAAAACAAACAACGAAAATTGAACAATACATTTACATATATCTACTGTTTCAAATACAAACTTGAACATTGCTATACCAATATATTAAATGTACATATTATAGAGAATAAAAATGCTTACTTTTAATGCCTCAAGAATTAAAACTGGATGTGTGCACTTACCTAAAACAAAGAAAAAATTTGTTTAATATAACGAAATAAATGTCTTAAAATTATTATTTTTAATAAACAGATAAGTTTCTTTTTGTTAAATTATTCTCTTTGACAAATAAGGTTGTTGTTTTAAAATTAATATATGTTGTTTTTATCTGAAAATGTTTTCGTTTAGATGTATTTCAAGTTGTTACTTTTGTGCTCTAAGTTCCGAAACACATTTGGCCAACCAGCTAAAACGTATATTCTATGGCAATTATGTGACAGGAAATGGTACTTAATATTTGTGTCAACAACACAAGTAATTACTAAATATTATAAGCAATTTACGGGTAGATTGTGTGAAAATTATTCATGACAAAACACAGTAGTAAACAAGCACACTATATACGGGACACTTTGCTCTATAAATCACGGCAATTAATGTAGATGTATGTATGTAGCTATCTGTCGTAAAGTGGTAACTATACAGTAACGCCGTATCGCCTCATAAGTTTGGTACAGTTTTCAAAAGTGCTAGAGACCCACTTCCAGTTATCTGCATGATCTAGATCTATATAGAAAAGCTGGAACAACACCAAATGACTCTGTGTGCATCGCGGGTGTACGAATATAGATTATAAATTGGCAGATGCTAAAGGTTGCCACTTGTCAGTTCAATGGCCTGCTATAAAATAAACGAATCTATATTTATTAGGAATTGGATCTAGATATCAGATTTCCGCTATTTTAAATAGATTTTACTTTCTTATACGATGTAATAAGTAAGTATATGTGTGTGTGTGTGTGTGTGTGTGTATGTGTGTATGTGTGGCTGTGAGCGCTCTACAGGCTACACTGTTGAAGATAAAATTATGAAACTTTAAACTTAAGATTTGTATATGCCTGGGATGAAAACCTCCTATTTTTGAAAAGCATATGCAAATCGGAAGTGCATGTTTACTTAACACTTTTATTGCAATTTCTGCAATATCTCCGAAACGGCTATACTTGCAGTAAAAATAGTTAGAATAACATTGAAAGATATTAATATTCTGCACAACTTTTGTTTGAAACATTTCTTCAAAAAGTGTACCAGTTACAAGATCTTATATTATTGATATTGCCATAGTTACGTAGGTATGAGAAATTATATATAATAAATCGCATCTACTATGCATGTCAATTGTTTTAAATACTCAAATATTTTGACATTTAACATTTATTGTCAGTGTCATAAATAAGTATAGTGAAAAAACGTTACAAAGATTAGTAAATAATTAAAAATATTATATGAAAATATTTGTAAGGTTTAAAGTTCATTTGAAAACTGAAAAATGTCCGGCCATAATAATTTTTAATAATGAGTAATTAATAATTATATTTTCTTTATATTACTATAGAATCGAACATTATAAATCTAAAATACATATGTTTTTTTAGAAATCTGACAATAATCTAACTTTACAATTTAACTGGACATAATGAATGAAAATATTTTCTTTTAAATTTAAACATTTTATATTTTAATTTATATACTATCAAATCAAAATATACTGACTACGTAAAATAAAGTTTAGGGCCAATACATGGCCGATGTTTAAAATACGCAATACTACAACAATAACTAAAAACATGCACTTGACAGTGTGGTGTTCTAATTGACATAGAGAATAAGTCACGAACTGCTTATTACTATTTCATCTGGCGTAAACATATTTTTATATGAGAACGTCCGTAGAGTGTTTGAATCTGCCAACACAGCAGGTGTAACATAACGATTGCTTGGCGTTGTGGCGCTAACTTTATGTTTATGCACAAAACTTTTACATCAACTGTGGTAAGATCATAGAATTTAATGACTGTCGAGATGGTGTACTGAAGTTTCACTTTATGAAGCTATAGGATATTATCTTCACCACAACATAGTGCATCAGACCATTATTTTAAATCATTTAATGATGGAAGTTTCAGTGCGCTTAAAGTATATTTATTACATAAATAATAAGAAAATATCACTTGCCGCAATTTCCAACACATTTGGTGGTTAGGCTAAAAGTAGTTAACTTTTCTTTGGAAACGCAATCCTATCATTTCTTCAAGTTTATAGTAAAAATAGGAATAGGTTTATTTGTTTTAAGGATTTTGCTATTCCATACATTTAAAATAGTTTTTTTTGTTATAAAAATCGTATATAAAATTAAACTAATGAGCTACAAACGAAATACGTAATACAACAAAAAAGACATTCATATTAAATAACATTCAACACAAAAAGAAGTTGCAGACAAAAACTCTTTTCATTAGAAATAACCCAGTTGAAATACTACAAAAAAAAACACTCTTTGAATGCGGTTCCATACAGTCTCGTTGGGTAAACAAGTTATGTAATTCAGATCGTATCAAGTAACAGAGAACATAATTGTCTGATAAAAAAAAGCGGTGAAAAATAACATTCCATAGGGACATGTTGAAAATGCGTTATCAATAAAAAAAATTGAGCAAATAATGCGATAAGAGAAGCAATGCGGCAGACAATCTGGATATTTTATTTTACGACTGATAAGGAGACTTATAATCAAGGACGGTCGTGCACACGTGGTGATGAGTTTAATAGTTATGTAAAATTGCGATTTATATTCCAATTAAATCATTGCTAAAATTGATTTAAAGAATATAATGAAATTTTTTTCTTTAAAGTTTTGTTTGGTAGACTCTTTCGGATATTTGAAACGAGCGTACATTTGTAAATATTTTCAATTTAAGTCAACTTCATCACTTGAATCGAATTTGATGGATAACTTGCGTGTTATTTTGGAAAAGAAGAAGAAGGAGATAAAGGCGGAAGCACGTTGGAGACTAAAGGAAATCCCAAAGAGATTTTCGAACAGCTACAGAATTTGACGTATTTATCGAAGGAAGACGAATACCGGCGTTCCGGAAATCTAAGCGATTGCCGTCTTGAGAGTGTTCGCGTATATCTATAGGTGCATGATGGGCCTATACGTATGTATGTATGTATGTATGTACGCAGGCTTGAACGGAAGATATTCTGACAAGACTTTTCTCTTTCTGAAAAGCTATTTGTGAGTGAGTGAAATACTCTTCTAGTTTCACGATGTTTCCTCTCCTGTCGGTGAAATGATTGTCAATGCCGGATATCAATTTTAAAACTACTTCTATAATGAACTTATACGGAATTTCTTATACTCAATTTCATTATATTCATTTCAATATGGTATTTGGCAACATTTTTCGATATGGTGTACTTGTGTATGGGAGTGAATGAAAAGCGTCTGACTGCTGTGGAAATGACATTTTTAAGAGGTATTTGTGGTATATCTAAGAAAGTGAAGAAGAGAAAGACGTGGGTGTAGGAGCAGTGCGAAATTGTAAAAAATGTCGTTCGTAGAATAGGTGAGAGCCAAATGAGATAAATTGTATTCAACCAAAACCATAGTTAAATAGAAATTTCTCATATTTAACACCAAATATTAATTAGGTAAATAAAATTAGTAAATAGAAAATTATTTTAATTGCGTATACGTTTCTGTAAGTTATATCAAACTGTGGAACTTCCTTAAGGTGTTTTATGACGGAAAATAACGATTTTTATTCTAATTTGAATATGTAATTCCTTTAAGATAATATAGAAGTTTATGTGGACTTTGTGAATAGCTAAACAATTTTAATATCAAACAGCGCTGTTTCATATTTAATGAACATTACATGTGAACAATTTTATAGAGGATGTACTGGGGAAATGTGATGAAACAAACTTTAGTTTTAGCAGCGTACCCTTAAGAAGAGTCGTTGCCGAAACTATAACCTTGTTGTTGAAGGGTAGGCCCGGAACGGTATGGAGCTTTTCGAGCAGAGCAGAGCAGCTACCATGTAATATCCCTCCTGTTATATTTATGAATAATAACGCCGCAGGAAATTTCGACGCGAAAACTTATCTCGCTCGTAAGTTTCATCCGTTGCCGCGTAATTCGTTTGTGGATTGGTAATTGTGAATTATCGTTCTCTGAAATTAGTTCGTCTATTTCTGCTCGACTTGCTTCTCCTCTCAAGTTATATATGTATGTAGTTAGTGAGGTTTCATAATTGACTGATTTACCAACCTAATTCTTATTCATCTCACAGACATTGCAAGATGATTGTTGAAATTTGCCGTCTTATAACAAACAATCATTTACTTACTTACATACACAATGGAAGCTTCTAAAATTTCTTTTACGTAGTCAGTATATTTTGATTTGATAGTATATAAATTAAAATATTAAATGTTTAAATTTCAAGAAATTTTTTTCTTCATTATGACCAATAAAATTATAAAGTTTAGTTATTTTCAAATTTCTAAAAAACATATTTATTTTAGAATTAAAATGTTCGATTCTATAGTAGCATAATGAAAAATTATTAAAAATTATGATGGCCGGACATTTTTTAGTCTTCAAATAAACTTTAAACCTTACAAAATATTTTCATATAATATTGTAAATTATTGTAACGCTTTTTCACTAAACTTATTTGTGACACTGACAATAAATGTTAAATGTCAAAATATTTGAATATTTAAAACAGTTGACATGCATAGTAGATGCGATTTATTAAATATAATTATCCATACCTATGTAACCATGACAATATAAATAGGATAATAGCAATTTTCTCGTAACTGGTACACTTTTTGAAGAAATGTTTCAAACAATAGTTGTTCAAATCATTAATATCTTTAACTTTAATTATAACTATTTTACTGTAAGTGCAGCCGTTTCGAAGATATGCAAAAAGTGTCTCAAGTAAACATGCACTTCCGGTTTGAATATGCTTTTCAAAAATAAGAGGTTTTCTTCCCAGGCATATACAAATCTTAAGTTTAAAGTTTCATAATTTTATCTTCAACAGTGTAGCCTGTAGAGCGCTCACAGCCACACACACACACACACAGACGTCATTCCAAAAATAGTCAGACTCGATTCAGGGAAGGTCAAAAAGTGTATTTCCGTTAAAATTTCGAGAATTTTTTGTTTTCGTGATCACAATACTTACTTATTACTTCGTAAAAGAAAGTAAAAAGTATTCTCTAAGCTACATAAAAATAGTGATACTTTTCGTAACCTGCTTTCAACCTAAATTCAAAAGACTCAAAAACAAGCACATTTTTCAGGCCGTAAAAAACACACAAAAAGTACGTTGTACTCGCTTAGAAGCGCGTTATAGAAAAGGACAAATTTGACTCGAGGACTGTCTTTTACGACTTGCCTCAGAGAGAGGAATATAATATAAGTTCTTATCGCAGCAACGCCATGGTTAGAACGGTGATACGAAAATCAGATGGCCATCATTCTGGCCAGCAGCGCGATCTTCGTATAGGGATGAGTTCTGAATTATTTCGTCGTAGAGCACTGCTATTTACGCTGTCACTTTATGGGCCACCCCTTTTCAGACTATAAAAGTCAAACTGAAAGGAATCTAATGACCACTGTATATTTGGAGGGTGAATGCTTATTCAAATCAAAAAGGGAATATCAAGCAAATGTGACATCTAAAAATATTAAGAAATGCAGAAATTCAAAAATCTCCTATATTAAAAATATTGTATATAATTCTAAGAATTTTAGCATATGTAATAAAATTTCATTTAAACATATTTGTGTTCAAAAACAACAATAATAATATACAATTTTTGTGACAGTGTCTGTTCTATCGTTGCATTTATATAGTAAAAAAGTCAAAATATGGCAATGACGGTCGTAAAAAAATAACACCCACATCTGTTAAATTCAGAATTTCTTTTAACTGGTTTACATATTTTTTTTATTTAAATGATGAAAGTTGTAAAAACACAGTTAATATCAAACGGTTTAACGAGTCGTTTTAACTTTAAATCTGCAATTAAGAAGGTTGAATAATGAACTGAAGATCACGCTGCGGCACTGGTTGTAAAATTTATGATAATGAATCATTAAAACATTTCTTTTTTGAGATTATTTCGTGAAAAACGTGCAAACATTATTCTGAAATTGAGGCAGCTCTAAAAGTTTTACGAGCCTAAACAGTTTTTAATTGTAATTGTGAAAATTATTAACAAACAAAAGCGGAAATGGTTTTTATAGAAAAACTTCAACCTACCAAATATATACTAAATTTAATAAGGACGCATGAAAAATTAGGTAATAAATAAAAGTATTTCACGAATATTTTTTCAATTTTTGACGATAAACTAAGTCAAGAATATTTTATAAAACGTGCTACTATTTATTAGTAATTCTTTACAGCTTCATGTGTCAAAGATAGATGAAACACATACACACGGTTATAGTTAATTGTAGAATAATCGACTAAATGTATTTTTAAAGTACCTACAATTAAAGTTTAAATTATATCAAAATGTAATAAGAATATTCTATATTAATGCATAATTAAATATGGCACTGGTTAGACATTTTATTTAAACCCCAAAATCACGTTGGCCAATGAAATTAAAATAGAATTTACGCTTGAAGAAACATCTAAATGATTTTAATGTAGATATAAATTTAATAACCCGTAAGCTTAGAGAATTAGGTGTGCTGTGACACTTTGAACTACAAAGTCTCCCACAATAAAATACAAGGCAGCAAAGCCATTTCTTCGCAACTCGGAATACGAAGAAGAAGAAGTGTATATATGTATTATTTCTTTCTGCTTTTCTTAATTGCCTATAGCGACAATTTATGTTGCAGTTCATTTTGTAATTACTGTCGTGAATCTGTCATTGATTTATGATACTGGCTGACGCCGCTATTAAAACGTGATCTGTTTATTGAACTCTGGTTATTTTCAGTTTCCGATATAATTATTGGTGTAGTTATACCATGATATCAGTTTGAAATTATAGTGTTTATTGTTTATTAGCGTTATACTCATTATACCATAATTAATTCATAATGAAGAATCGTTCTCGATAAATTATAATATTCTAATTTAGAAATTAATTATTTGTTTAATATAATAATAAGTTATTTAAGATTCCTTACTGCCGTTCGTTGCAGCTCATACTATTTGATTTTTTACATATTTATAATTAATTTAGTAATTATAGAAATGATTTTTTGTTTATTATCTTATATTGCACAAGTCATTAAATCATAAAAGCTTCAGGAGAATATAGTTTTTAAAACTTTCAGCACACGCTACCATATAACCATAAAAATAATAATTGCTTTATGGGGGCTATCGTTTACATGAAATCGATTGAAAGTTTGTGACCATTGCAATTTCAATTATTATCAGCACGAAATAACAGATTTGACTTGTGATTATATTTTTTTATAATCTACGAAATAGAGTTGAAAGTAATTTAATATTTTCTTGAAATTATTACAAGATCTAACAGTATTTTTAATACTCTTGCAAAGTTTTAGTAGATTAACTTTTTTTAATATTTAAGCCACAAAGTAAGTAAATAATTACTTTCATCAAAGTTTTAAATTTGAATTAAGAAAAAAACGTTATTTTCTTAACTAAAAAGAGCGATTTAAATATTATTTCATAGCGTTATCATTACAAAAATGCTGAAAAACCAGTGGCCAAGTTTGCGTTATCTGGACAATAATAAATTAGATTTTAAAGCGTAGAAAAGTTAATTTATCTTTCTCTCGATTTGAATTTAGTATAGTGAATTAATTCTGTGCAGTCATGACTTTGACATTTCATGTAAATGGAGACATAATGGTATTGGATGAAACAATAATGCAACGTGACTTTTTCTTTATTATAGTTGTGTGTTTTTTTTTATTGTTCATCATAACCTGCATGACTGCCTACCATTTCTAGTGAAATGTCATATTATAAATGTTATTATTAACAGTAGGTAGGTACATATATAGATATATTATGGAATGATTAAGTTTTCTGTATATATATATATATATAATATATATATATATATATATATATATATATATATATATATATATATATATATATATATATATATATATATATATATATATATATATATATATATATATATATATATATATATATATATATATATATATATATATATATATATATATATATATATATATATATATATATATATATATATATATATATACATATATATATATTATATAGTAAATACTGTTCTAGTGGTATACATCATTAAAACTGTTCTTGTTAAAAACGTTACTTTGAAATACGAATCTTTACTTTTATACTATCGTAAATCGTACATAACATACGGTATATACTATATGTGCTGCATTGTTTTTCAATTCTATGTATGCGTGTGCAATTTGTGCTTTCTTGTACGTAATATAACAGAAAATATAGTATATATATATATATATATATATATATATATATATATATATATATATATATATATATATATATATATATATATATATATATATATATATATATATATATATATATATATATATATATATATATATATATATATATATATATATATATATATATATATATATATGCATATACGAATCGATTCTTTCTAATCCTTGGTTTGTAAATCAGAGTTAAAATGTATAACAAAAATATAATTATATACAAACACTGTAGATATTTAATTATTATTAGATTTAATTTGGAAAAAAACTATTTCTAACCTAATAACCGTGAGTAACCTTGTTATAAGGCAATATGAATCATACTTTAAAATAATATGTTTTAAATGAAGAAATATCCTGGATGTGTTAAAATGACGCACACTAATAATTACCTGTTGTGTACAATCGTTATTTATGTAGCCTCAAACCATGTAATTAGATTTAAACCAATAATAAATGTCAATTTATTTAAAATTCATAGGATTATTGATATGCATCTATCGCGATTCCTATCACCAGTTATTGTAAATGCATAAATTAACTTGTGAGAGAAAGTTTATCTGCGAGTATATTTTAATAAGCGCGTAGTAATTGTCGAACCCGTTATATATTAATCAGATCGTTTTCAATTAGCATATTAAAATGACAAATAATTTGATGAAGATAGCATATGCAAACTAATTAAAACGTGGATGTGGTTTTTATTCACATCACTTTTATGATATATAAATCAAGTTATTTATTTTATATGTGTTTGATGATGGCATTTATGTAGCTTCCAAATTTAACGAAATTTTTACTTTCTTATACGAAGTAATAAGTACTTGTTACCTATATACACATGCATCGCTACATAACCAAAAAAATGACGCCAACAATGAATAAGTAATTAAAGCACTTACATTTTACAATGTACGCTATCCTGCCTATCAATTGATATCACAAAAACTTAAAAACGTTTTAATTGTTAGTTTTCACATATTTTCGAGCCGTTTTTTCTTGGTTATTACACAATTTTCAATGCACAAACACGTACAACACCTGACATGATAAGCCATTTTTCTTAACTGACACTGACCACAAGGGTCGTGCGCAAACTCGGAAATGTTTTATAAATTCTCTAGATATTTATTTGTTTATGTGTACATATTACTTTTTAAATATTTCAACGCTTAAATTGTCTAACTTATTTTAAAATATGAACAATTTCATTCAATATAAACATTACTGGTAATATTTCAAATTGTTACGAATTGAGTGTTGTATATTTCCGTCGTTATGAAAACACTAAACTTCATTTGACACTAAAAGCTTTATAAAAATTGTTAATGGTTGTAATATTTTCACGTCGTAAACAATGAAACTCGGGAATAAAATGGTGCAACTTTCAACATTATTTTAAAATGAAAATACACCACTGTACAATATTTGCTGCATTCGTTTCATGTTATAACGTTCACTATATATTTCTTTCAATCTTTATATTCAGTGCTTTCATTTATTATACTATGTAACTTATATTCTTATAAAAGAATTTTTTTATTATTGCTTATACGTAGTAACGTAACAATTTTTTTCGGAAATACCAATTTGATAAATTATCTAAGACATTCAATACAAATATTTCCACACATCAATTTGATGTTTGATAAAATACGTAAAACCCAATATAAATAATAAAAAAGTGAAAAAACATTTAAAACGCAGATATTTTAGTAAAAAAATAGATTTTTTAAAAAACAACTTTAAAACGCGTAAATTATATTTTGTTCTAATGGCCGTCTGAGATATGCGACAGGACTTTGAATTATGATTTCATTCCAAATTAACAGTGTAAAAAAATCAGGAATTTAATCTTCTAATTCTAAAGAGCAAATAACAAATTTTAAAAATATAAAATGATTAAAAATAACATCGCCTTCACAAACGCAGAAAAGGAATTTTTAATAAGTTTTATACATTATTTGATATTTAATAACGTAGGAGAGGATTATTAAAGCTTTGAAAAATATAAAAACGTAATTTCGTTTCTATTACAAATTTTACATATTTTCTAATTTTGTTAAACCAATTTTGATGATGTAAAATAAATATTGTTCATAGTTTACATTGATGTAATACATTAAATATAGGTCATATGTACCAACAGAAAAAAAAATAAGCATACAG
This sequence comes from Nebria ingens riversi, assembly GCA_018344505.1. Lineage (NCBI taxonomy): Eukaryota > Metazoa > Arthropoda > Insecta > Coleoptera > Carabidae > Nebria > Nebria ingens. The sequence continues at coordinate 763,949 of JADQWA010000850.1, forward strand.
TTTAAAACGTCGAGAATAACAGAGCAAAAAATAATATATTATCTTTCGCACGAATGAGCGTGAATGATATATTCTTATCTCATTTTATATTTACAAATTAAAAAATAACAAAACTAATATTTACTGCAGCCACATATGGAAACAAATCAGATGCTATTCGACCCTGAGTGAAGTTTATCATATGTAGGAAGTAATCAACACAGAACAATATGCCATAATGTAGCGTTTCCCATACTGAACTTTCCAGAACGTATATTATAATTTTTAAAACGTGTTGCACAGGTACAAAAGCATATATAGTATACTTCCAACTTCCGTAAAATTATTATAGACTTAAGGTCAACGAATACGCAGCAAATTATAAACTTCTTGAATAATTTTCCAATCTTTAGAAATATAAATCATCATTTCTACATAAATACTAAATATGATGATAACTGTTACTTTAAACTAAAACATATCAATAATTTAAACATTATTGTTGTAAATTATAACTCATTAGGCGATTTTATTCGTAGTGGTTAGTAGGTTAGTTATGATTAGTCTGCAGGTAGCCAATACAGTTGTACAGTTAAATATTCTAGACGTTTTAAATTATATTTATGAGCACTTGTCGTCGTATTAAATTATAAATAATACACCTGCTTTGATTTATAACGTGACGTTAATTGAGTAAACAAATTCTGATGAACAATTTTACTCCCGAAATGAAATTCTATGTAAAACAATTCACTTGCAAATGAGGCCTTCGCAAATCTTAAATAACAATTGGGAATAGTATAATGTTAAGGCGACATGAAATCAGTATTCAATTTCTAAACACGTTCAGTGAAAACAGTCGCGAGATACTTGGCTGTGCCTACATATATGTTATTGCTTCGTACATGTACCAATGCACACTGGTTACGTAATATTTATTCAACGACTGCCAAGTTATAACAATATTTTAGTGACTATTAAAACTTGAAAATAGTGAATTCATCTACTGGGAACACAAATAAATCAAAATTGTATTAAGACCTGTTTAAAAGCGCGAATTTTAATTACTGCAAAACAAGCTGAAAATAAATTTAGCGATGTTTGGTGTTTACGAGTTCAATAAATTTATGCGGGCATTAAATGCTATTGTTAGATGTTAATGCTTGTTACAAAAACCATAAAACATTGTTTACTTATTTGTTGAAGTGAGTGTTGTTATTTATTCTCAAGGAAATTTGATTCTGTTGACATTTTAAGTAAAACTTATGTATTTAATGTTGTTAATAAATAATAATGAAATAAACACTATTATTGTTTTATTTATATTATTTCATGAGACTCTATTCTCGTAGAGATTAGATTGAAAATAGTTTTTATGATTACGTTCGAAATAAAAATCTGGAGCGCTCAAAGCAAAAAGTAGAATACACGTTTCCCCAGTGTATATATATATATATATATATATATATATATATATATATATATATATATATATATATATATATATATATATATATATATATATATATATATATATATATATATATATATATATATATATATATATATATATATATATATATATATATATATATATATATATATATATATATATGTGTCGACTTGCTGCAAACCTCTTTTAATGTATAAAGTGGTTAAATAAATATATTATTATTATTATTTCTATTTTCTGCTCGAAACACTATAGATGCAATCTAAATATAATTTAATATCTGAACGAGATGATTCTAAAATACACTACATATTATATTATTCGTGAAATTGCGCTCTTCAATACAACTCTAATAAAGAAAATTGCAAAGAAAACCTAAAAATGATAAAAAGAGTTGAACTCTTTATACTTCGTTTTTTAATAAATTTAACAAAAAATATGACGATATATTTTAATAAATAAGAAAAGTGTCACAAATAACCTCATTTATTATTAAAAAAAATTCTTAGTACGGTTCTGGTGAAATTGTATACCTAAAAATGTCTTTATAAAATGTATAAACAATATAATATTTCCTTCAAATATATTCAAACTGAAAGCAAAAGTGTTACTTTATAAAATATCTTCCAGCAATTCATGTAACCTGCCTACACAGTATCTAAACTTCAAAGACATCAAACACATTTCGTAAACATCGAGGAAAAAAAACGTAAGCATTTCAAAGTTCTACTATAGTCTTTCGTCGCAGCTACTCATAAAAACTAAAGAGGATATTTTCTGGTATCCTATGTGCTGAGAAAGGTTTGTGAAAGCATTTTTCCCGAAGAGACCTTCAATATTTCGTTGTATTATATAGGGTATAGTTCTGGCGTAAACAACATTACTATTTGCGCTTTCTTTTAAGTTCGCGTGCGGCCTCAATTAGCGATAGATGCATGTGTACCAATATAAATTGGATGAAAATGTATTTTAACTGCGTTCAAGGTTACACACAATGCGTGCTAGGTGCTGGCAACTCTTGTTTTCGTTAAAACTTGGCTACAATTATACTAGGCGACGCATGTATAACTGTGTTTTAGAAAATGCAAATAATGCCATTTCTACGTGGCAAGAAGATTGAGTATGGACCACTCCAAGTACTATTCTGTATGTGATTATGATAATTTCGTATTCAAATATTCTTTTTACTATCTTTTTACTATTCTTAAGGACATTTACGTACATACTGCTCGAGTTGAATGACTTGTCAATGCTTCATAAATTTGAATAGGAAATATAACTATTTTGTGGTTTTATATAATGTAGGTATATTCTTTCTCAATATGTAATGCGAATTTCAACATTTTGCCAAACTATTATTCGCCCCGAAATATTACATAATTTTCAAAATCAAGTTATGCTAATTTATGAATAAGCACAGCTCGTATAGAAAAATGTTAAAATAGTACTCTGACCCAAATCTTTCTCTAATTTAATATATACTGTAAGATTATTTTCATCATAAACATATCCGAATTATTTGTTCAGTGAAAGAAATGACTGCAGCATTGAATATATTTGAATTTCAATTCAGTGTCAAAAGGATGCATTGCAGTAATATTTTATCAAATAAAAAATTGTTTTAATTTAAAATATGACAAGTATTTTATTGAAATGTTTTTTTTTTAATATCGTAATCTAAACTTCAGGTAAATGCTGTTCTTTAATTAGCTGGTGTAGAAAAATTAATCATTCACTTTTCTAATTATGAAATTTTGAGAAAAGATACAAAGTTTTTGGGGTGTAAAATAATTAATATCAACACTGATGAAAAGTGGAAATGTTTCATGAATATTCAACAAAATTTTCATCTAGTCATTGTACATCAAATTTTCTTTGTTTTACACCCAAAGAAAAGCGAAAATGGAACATTGCGGTTATACTAAAACTTATAAAATTCTAACTTATATTATAAATATGCAAATGAGTTTCATTATAGGATAGAAGGCTAAAGTAAATAGTTAATTATAAAATAAATTTTAATGTTGAAACAGTATTAACGTTTTTGGTTAAACAATGATTATAATGAGCACAAAAGAAAGAAAAGTTATGAAGATATACACGTCCGGCTTCGAAGATGTGTGCTAATGCCAAAAGTGCAGTTGCATTTTTAAACGCCGTTCGCATCAAATGCACACTTTTCCTTTCATCAGTTGCTGCTGAGCACAACGAACCCGCTATCTTGCACTCTTTCTAATTGTTTGCCAATGCGGGTATCTTTGTCGGATATAGTGAATTTTATACGCGGATTTAGCAATTTTAATGTGTACGCCACGTAATACGCCAAGTGACATCGCGGTACTGTTGCTAACACCGCGCCGTTTCTATCTCTATCCAACTTCATATTGGTTTCTCTCGTTCGCGATTGACGTGCTGCATTTGTTTCTAGGTTATTACCACCGTTGATCTGCCGTCACTACTCGGGTTGTTGTCACTGAGAAATTTTCTCTTTTTGCACTTTTCTTAGAACTACGTCTGATCTTTGCTATACTGTTACTCATATGACGTAGATTTACATTGATATATGATTGTTTAAAATGATAGATGATTACTTCTTTTTCGCTTCATTCTCTTATACGTAGTAACATGAAAGTATTTAATCATAATATTTACTACAACTTTAAATATATAAACTGTTAATTTACGTGTATTTATAATAAATATATATATATATATATATATATATATATATATATATATATATATACATATATATATTTTGTATATATATATATATATATATATATATATATATATATATATATATATATATATATATATATATATATATATATATATATATATATATATCTATATATATATATATATATATATATATATATATATATATATATAAACACAAATATTTTTCCCAATAGCACTTTAAACCTGAATATTTTATATGTGTATGTGTGTGAAATTTCTAAACAAAATATTTATTAAATTATAAATAAAATAAATATGTTGCTACTAAAAAGTGATGTACCCTTTTAAACTAGAAATATATCTCTGTTAACAGACTAACTCGTTGTAGAAAGCATAAACCAATCCATATGTACTTTGATCTAATGTATTTGAAAAGAACCTTTTATAAAAAATTGTTAATCTTTATTGTAACATCAAAGTTTTGAGACTATATACATCTGTCATTTGTAACGTTGTTGTTTATGACATACGGATTTCTTTTAAAAACTGTTACCGTTATAATGTAGGTGGGATATGTTCATATATCACGCAATCGGTTAAAAATAAGCATTTACCAACCAAACTTCCTTCAACTCTCTCTGGCATTCCCAATTCTGAACTTGACTGATGGTGTGCCCCGTCCTTATTCAAGGATTTAAGCGTAAAATAAAATTCACTTTTTAAATGTAACATAAAACTTCAACTGTCTTGTATCAGATAAAGAAAATTTATATTTTATTATAAGAACAAATACCTATATATATATATATATATTACAATTACTCCAGTATAGGGACGTTAATTTTTATTTTATTATAAAATATTTCAACGAATAAATTCACTCAACGTAGTTTCTTCCTAAAATTGGGGAATTTCATATATTTATTTCTTACAACATTTATTTCCTGTCAATCTAACGTCGTAGGGTTTTTACAGTTATAATGTTGTCGCAAGATTAATTGTAATTTTATAATGTTTATGAAAATATAGAAATATATATATATATATATATATATATATATATATATATATATATATATATATATATATATTTATTGTTTCATTGTGCCCAAATTACTAATTCATCTCTTATACCTGACAGAAATTTATAAAGAAAATATTTTCCCCCAAATCTCTGGACGATAAAGTAAAACATTTTTCCATTTTCACAAGGCCGCATTTCCCCAGGTAACCGTCCGTTCTCTAAAATACATTTCCGTGTTATTATTATTCATAAAATATTAAATTATAAATTCACCCGATGTTATACAGTACCTGCTGCAAGCTTACAACTTACAACCAAAAGATATGTGCCTTCCCTACCTACAAAATACCAAACAGGCTTTTGCGAATTGTAATTCAAATTTCGTAAATTCACCAACAGTAATTTATACAGTATATTAAGCCTGTTACTAGTCAATTTCATCCTAAGATTTATGTGTTTTTTATTATTCAAATTTAAGAACGCTTTGAGAAATGGATTCTTTTAAAAATGGCCAAGCTATTTCAGTTTTAAAAATTATATTAAATTTGTATTTCGTAATTTGTAGTATAAATAATAAATCATAATTAATATATAGGCAATCAAGCCCCAAAATACACCTCCAATACCATTTGGTGTCATGCATGTAAATCTTTTCCATGATTCCGTATTTATTAATAAATCTTTCGGAAAGCCCTCAATTACAAATCAAGATGGAGTCAGAACAGGAACTGTTATCTGTATAGTAACCAGTAATTGATAATCTAATGGTGTCTCGTAGATTTGACGGTCGCTGGTCTCGCTTGAATTGTAACAATTGCAATTGTGCACGCACGGACGCACGTCACAATTGGCATTGCATTACGCGCGGTGAAACAAAGAGAGACAAAGAGAGATTTTAGATGCATTAATAGTTTGCTTGTTGTGGCAGTTATCACGATCACGAATCGTGCTAAATCAGAGACAAGACAACAAATACGAGTGGAAATCAGGAAGGAAACAAAAGATATTTCGTCTCGATCCAGGCGTGAATTCAAATGTTTTAATAAGGAAGTATTTTTAAAGATACCGATATTAATTGCTTGAATAACTACAGCTTTATCCTCTTTATATAGATTTTCGCGAAAACTCATATAGAAGGTGGGCCATCTGTTGGTTCATTTTTGAAGTGTATGTTATTTCGATAGTTTGCAACATTGACGCACTTGACATTGGAAAGGGGCCTCTAAGTAGTGAATCCAACATATAAACTTCTAATTCATCGTTTTAATTATTTAAATTCGATATATGGTACTTTGATTTACAAATAACTTTTAAAATAACATATAGGTAGGTCAAGTTAAAGATTGACGTAGAAGATTTACGTGGGCGAGATGAATGGTGTAAGAATGCGAGATCGTCTTCGGTATAAGTAGATAAATATGATTCTGAATGAGTTGCATGAAAGAAAAGTTGTGAGCAAGCGGAATAGAAGAACGCGTAGGCAGAAGTTGATGAAACTGAATGAAGCGAAAGAAGTTTATTGAATGGCGAAAGATTGTCAAGATGCGAATGATTGTATATACTTTAGATATTTGGAAATATATGCAATTTATTAATAAATAGAATAATAGTTGACAATCATGTATATAAATAACTATGATTAAGGGTGGTCTTCATTTACGTCATCACATTGGCATGTGTTTTTAATAGAGATACATATTGACTTGAGAGAAATAAAAAATATTTACTTTCGCCGAAATTACAAATTGGCACTTGGAGTCTATTTGAATTCTAGTGGTATCCACGCAAGCGCCACTACTGGTAAAATCGTTAAAATGTATAATGAAAAACAAACTATTTTTTATAATACAATAAAAACAAAAGATCCATCCATAATCATTAAATGTTAAAGTAACAAACAGTTTGAAAGTCACGTTTATTTTTAACCTATTTGTCAAAACAAATTCACCATGGACTTTTTTTGTAAATACAATTTTTATACAACACAGTTTGCATAGATGTAGATTAGACACGTGGCGCTTTAGTAGTTTGAAGCCTACATACCAAATCATTAGGATGGGCCTTAAACTTAAAGCAAAACCACCAAATGTGTGGGTTGTGAATGATGCATGAGCAAAGTTTTTTCAAGTGCTCGATCATTCTGCCAGTTGTGTGTTCTCGTTTTGTTCGTTTTAACTTTACGTATACGCACTCGCAGTGAAGAAGGTGCGTCCAGGGACACAATCGGACAATATTTATAGCTCCATTCAAAAGATTCGTTTCTTGGCTCTGGACTTTATATTGGGACTATATAGTGTAAAATCTCTGCTCTAGTCTATGCATTTTGATGTATTGTTTTGCAGATAACATTTTACTTTAAAACAATGCACTTCGAAATCTTTAAAATATAGTCAAAGTTGGAAACGCAAACATTGTCATCTACATGACATTACATTTAAGATAAGAACCTATATAATTCCTATAAAATAATATCATAATATGCATAGCAATTTTACATTAGAACTAATGTAAATTAACAACCATTTTTGCAGTGTACCTCCGCAATTTATTTTGCTTTCGTGTGTGAAATTTGTGTATGCTTTGTTTCGTGAAAATTGAAATTCTTTGCAGAATACGAGTGAAATGGTTCGTATAATACAACAATTGGGTAGAAAAATATAGTTTCATGTGCAATGGTGTAGAACAGGCTTCGCAATGCAATTTCAAATCATCTGACTTTAATTTATTCATTTTACAACGATTTTAAAAGCACAACAACATATAGAAAAAGAAGTCTGCCTTCACATTAATTAGCGAGCTAAAAATAAACTATTGACTTGGAGAAAATTATATTCAAAAGCCATATCTGAAGTGGTTGTTTATTGGATTTTTAATGTTTACAAGTTTAACCAGAAAAAAATGCGAATTTTATATGTACGACTACTACGTATGGCGCCATTATAATTATTCATTCAATTTCATTAATTTATGTTTGCAAACACAAGGACAATATTAATTCAATATACACTCCTTACATTCAAACAACAATAATATAAAATAATAAATATTATGCATCACTCAACATATTAATATCATAAATTTGATTAAATTGGCAATAAATTTGAGCTTAATCAAACAATAATATAATCAGGGTAGTTAATCAAACTATAGTCAGACATAGAGAAACATTGATGAAAAGTTAAGTGCATATATTTAAATATACAAGGTCACCCTGTACAGTGCATCTAAACATGCACGTGTAACTTTTGTAATTCAAAACGAAATTTTCTATATTATAGTTTATAATGATTTAAATATTCCTGTTTACGTAAACTTCCTGTATATCTGTAAAAACATCATTTGTATACTATAGAGAAGTAAATATAATCTGCTAAAATACATAAACAAATAAACAAAAATATACAAATTTCGCTCGTTTCTCGAAGCTTGTAAATCTTCCTAATTCTAAATGTAAACAGGCGTTATTGAATGGACAGTCCTTGCAAATCATCTTGGACACGCACGTCTCGTAAACACATCTAAGAATGCAGCACTGTTATTTTTAGTTTGTTTTTTACTTTAGATATTGAATGTTGGATTCCTTGTTATGTTACCCTGGAAGATTCATTTTTATCTTCACGAATCCCTGTATTACGAATGTCAAATAACTAATTAGCTATTAAATATACATTCACAAATTGAAATTACTTATAGAATTATGCTCAGAATTATCTACCTATTTGCAAGCGAGCAAAAATTGCTAGTTGCGAATTACTTTGTTTAAATTATAAGTTTGTAAATTTCATTTTAAAGTTATAATTGCGATTCAATTACGATAATATATCATATATTGTTTATGAATTTTCAAAAAATTGAAATATGAAAGTGTGGTTTTACGGTTATTGTAATATTATCAAATTGTGTGAAGTACGCAGCGATTTAAAGATAGTAACAACAGTCTCTTGCGCATATCAAGGTCGCGGTTCAAGCTATTCCGAGCCGCCTGTATATGGAAATATGCCTACTTTTTCAGTACCACTTTTATTATTATTTATTGTCTACATCGAATACAAATGTAAAATTATATTTATTAATTTAAACAAATAAAACAGTCGCACCTACGAGAATACTTAATAGTAGCAACACGACTATTATCGTGTTGATATTAAAAATATTCTTGAAGTAGTATTATCAATAAACAAACAAGATATAAAAATGGTGCAGCTATTCAAACAAATATTATCCGATTTAAAAAATCAATAATCAAACATATGAAAGAGAACGCAGGTATAGCACACTTGATATAGAAAAGGATCACTATAAATGTAAAAGTTAACCGATATCAACACCTAACAATCTACAAGGTGAACAATGATAATATTTCCAAGAAATATAGCCTCAATTCTACGAACAGGCATTATGTCTATTTATAGCTGAAACGAGATAGTGTCCCCCTAATATATAATAATATCAAACTGACATTACTAGAATTATTGCATCCATGTTGCATATGGCCTTGAGACATCATTTTTATGTAATGAGTTGGATAATGCGTTGATATATAAGCCAAAAATAGATGTTAATTAGGTATATCAAAATGATAAACTAATTATTTATTTACTAAAGAAAAGTTAAATCTTAAAAACATATACATATATTATAGATATTGTCATAAAAATATTATTTAAACTTGTATCACCAAAATTAATACTGTTTTGCGTATGTGTAAAAGTTCAAGTTTAAAAATAAATAAACTTTAGATAATTCTTAATTATGGTTGGTAATTGATGTGTAAGGGGTTAATTTAAATTTCATTAGATTGTAACACTATGTTACAGGATCCCATACAGGCATGATATATATTTAACAACATGATACTATACTAAATTAGCCCTGGTACAGGCTGCTTCATTCATAACTAACACTCGTGCATCATTTATTTTCATCTATCATGCAAGGACCATTAATAACTCTCTAACGTTATATCCTTTCTATTGGTTTTATTTTACTAAACTACGGTTTAAAAATAAATATTTTCAAATAAACGCGTAGCTCTAGAAATAATATTTAAACTGCGCTACAGAAAATATTTACTTCAACACTATAACTATACAACGCTTGCGCTAAATATTTTTTTAGAGATTGCCGATGGTAGCAGCACATTCACCAAGCATCTAACACCTTGAGTTATGTCAACAACAAACAAAATTTCCAAAATCGAGTAATAAAATTCATAATTAAGAGCCTCGGCTGCCAACTGATACAAAATAATTGTGTTCGGCTCTTTTGTGATCTATTACTGATTTATATAATTATTTATTTTAAAACAAGCATAGCAGCAATATACTAAATAAAAATACATTTCACCACTTAAATGCGTGGTACAGCGTTATTTAATACTAAAATAACTATTTGTATTATATTATTGTTAAAGCATCTAATAACAAAATAAATAAAGGAACAACATTATCAAGTAATAAAATAGCAACAATCTAAACAGTTGTTCAATAAAATTGTTCAAAAGTAAACATAATCAAGCCATCCAATTAGCACTATCATTGCACTGGTAGTATTTATTTACAGAAGATCTCTCTGGTGTATGTATCTATGTGTGGGTACATGACTTTGTGACACTGTTAAAATAAATTTGCATGTTGTATTGCGCAGTAAGAGTTGATATCACTTCGTTCGCAACCTTGTCACAGTATTATCGCTTGTTTAAAATTTCAGAGAGAAATTTAAAAATGGCAAATTTGTTAAACAAAAACATGGCAATTACGCATGAAAATATATTATATGTTCAAGCTAATTTATGCATAAGTTATATCAGTGCTGTATGTCTAATTATTATTGTTATTATTTTTGTAAAAAAAAAGAAAAGTAAATATTGCATTTATTGTTTTTTTTAAACAAATTTTAGTATCTATAATGTGTACGGTAATTTCCTGTACTTCTATAAGTATTTAAATATCACAAGTACGCTATGGACTAGCATTTGAGTCATGCGTTTTGTGAATTTAATTGTTTTACCACGGTTCAAATGTGTATTTCTTGTTAGGCGTTTACATTTAATAATTTGAGTTTTCGATTCTGACTTTGTGAATGTTACAAACACACAACTGGATACTTAAACTCTTCATAATAATTATGCTAAGCACATATATCTCTTATAAAGTAATATTTAAGTTATTCTAAATATATGAATTTTTTTCTACCTTTTAATAATGCAGAATTCATGAAAGATGAAAAAACACCACACTACACCACTATCATTCACTGCACAACTGGCTTGTTTTAATAAAAATTAAACAACATATACGTAGTCGACCAAGTTAATCCTGTTTGTTTCTGTTCTATAAATATGCGTTTGATATTAGTTTTACTTGAAATACAAGTTGGGAAACGAATAAAAATCATTACCTAATTTTAATTTGAAAACTTGTATTTCTACAGTATTTTTAAAAGGAAAGAGGTTTAGATATACATAAGGGTAGAAATTGATATTTAAAGCGTTTTTGTGTCTATACTAATTTTTTTCATAAATAAATTTGAATTTATATTATCAGTGCTTAATTGCATGTAACACCATAACCATACATAAAATATATTTGTTTAAATTTAAACTGAATCATAATGTAATGCAATTTGCAATATCTGTTTAATATGTGCCATGTGTGTGTGTGTGTGTGTGTGTTCATTTATGCTGCCATGGTCCGTCCTATTTAGAACCAGTAATGATTTTAATTCGCATTTGTGGTATGCAAATACAAACTCCTCCTATCGTTGAATGGTAAATATAGCCAAGCTAATGCTTAGAACAATGAAAACAGGCCACTTGCGAAATTCAACATGATTTTATGCATTAGCTATCTATAGGTTGGTTCGAAAACACTTTATATTTATATTTAAAAAATTAGATATGCATCCTGTGAGTACGTTTTATTATTTAGACCTACTTATCGACCCTAATCCTACAATGACCTCAAAACAAATATTCTTCCGTATCTCTTTATATCAATAAGTTTTTAGTATACCTTCTCGTTTTAGTCTATTTGTATTCTAACCCGAAAAAAAATTGTATGTATCCAGAAAATAAGATTATAGTAATCAGATGTAGGGCCTTCGTGAAACAAATGAAGCAAAAAACCAGACAAATAAATGCATTGAGGCTTCCTTGAAACCATACATAAAATGCAAGTGTCACAAAATTTTCTACATTCATCAAATTTCATGTTCTTCTTTATACCGTTCATTATTTTTAACAAGAAACATATATTTCAATTTAAAGGATAGAACCAAATATTTATTTGGGTAACAATGTAATTCAACAAACTTAATAATATTCCTGCTGACTATAAAGTATTGACTTATTTACTTTACCCAAGTAGACCCAGAACATACATATGTATGTGTATTGTGTACGTACATACACTTACTCCATCATGTGTGTTCGTTTACATTGCGCTCGGTGCACTTAAACCTGATTGAGTTGATGGTAAACAGCAACCACTAGTTCAGTTTCGGGTTGCTTGAGATAATTTTCTAAAGTGAACCCATGTTAAATGGTGTATTTTGTTTGATGTTGTATGCTACAGACTTTTATAAGTTATAGAAGTAAGATTTATGGTACAATATATCTTTGTATTTTACTCTAAGAAGAAAAGAAATTAAATAACATTGCCAAAAGCTAGCAAGTCAATTTTTGGCAAAACTGTAGCAACGCATATTATCAAAAGATTAATAACAGCGACAAAAAAAGTCTAAGCACTGATTTTAATTAAAATTATAATACATAGATTGTATGCTTATACAATTTAGGATTACGTTTCTTAAGTTGCATATTGGCATTAGAAAAGGTACTTAAATTAATTTTTTTTCTGAACTAATAATGAAAAATTCATTATTTTTTTCTGTTTAATTGGTAATTTTATTATATTTTGGACAAAGCGATTGTTTTGTTTTAATTTTCTTTCAAACGGAGTCATATTGTTTGCAATTATTAAAAATCTCTCCACTCGTGACACTTAGTAAAACTTCACTATAAGGGACACATCGTCAGAAATGACAAAACATAGAAAGACATTTTACGCGCTTGTGTATTGTAATCCTATTAGTAAAATCGCATTGTATATTCACATAAGCGTCGCGCATCTATTGTTAACTACGAAGATGTTGCACTCTAGGGATCCTACGAATCCAATTTACCTAACCTGAGCCTTACCTATCAAATGTCTTACCTAACTATTATCAAACTATAAAGAACTAATCCTCCAGGGGGGCCTACGGGACTTACTAACCTCAACTTAATCAAATTTGATTTAACATATATTATGCACGCCAATGTATGTACTGTTGACTAGCTTGTGCACACTCTACTACACCCATGTTTTTTGTACTTAACTAGTTGTGTCCCCAATAATAAAATTTAACACAATACGTCCAGCATGTATCATAGCGTTAAAATAGGCAATACAAACACCGGAAAAAAATTGTTACATAAGACATACAATTTTTTTCTGCAAGCTCCTCGGAAATTACAGTTACAAATATTTTAAAAATAAGCCACAACTCAACATAGCGATAGTTTCTAAGTCATTTGGCTCTCAAACTGACATAATAACCTCGGCAACAATTTACTCCTGTATGAAGAAGACGATGATGAAAAAATGTATATGTAAGTACACAGCGGACAAACGATAAATTTCGTACACACTGCTTCAATTCTATATTAATAAACGGTGCACAGAAATCTAGGTCACTCAAAGCGATAGTTATACAAAACAAGAAGCACGTACGTAAGTAAGATTCAAACAAATGAAAAACATGTTTATCAAACTCTACTTGGGATAAAATTAGAACAGGTGCTATGTTGCTTATTTTACTTTAGTTTCTTTGCAACACACATAGTAATTTCTAAAATTAAAAAAATATTTACGTATTCGCGTACATGTAATGTGTATAATATTTATTTGAGTTTGGATATTTATGATTACAGTGTACTGATCTTTCGTAATATATTTATTTTCCAATCTAAGGTTTGTGTTACTTAACTTTGCTGGACAATTTGGTAATTTTTGTACAAGGTAATTTGTTTTTTTAACTTAAAAATGACAAAAATGATGGATAACTCTTCTTGTCATCGTAAATGCAAAGAGCGTAAGTATTCGGTCGTATGTTCGTCAAATTATCTAAATCGAAAATATGATAATTTATTGAAATAATAAACTATATTGGAAATATACTTTTTTTAAATAATTGTATTTAATAACGCATATCAATAGCGTTTTATTTTTAAATTATGTATTTCAAATAGATTTTAGTGCAAGAACAAATATTTTTAGAAGTCGCTAAATGATGGTATTTTTCAGTAATAAATACAGTCGTGACATTTTTATTAATGTTTGAAATTAATGTTTTTACATCTTGAATAAAAAATAAAATACTTTAGATTTTTAAGCTCAACGACATAGTACCCCAAATAATGTATTCAGGACCTATTTTTGAACCAATTCGACATTATTCATTGCCAAATCGTAGCATGTGTACTTAAAAAAATTGAAGTGACCTACGCCCGTTCCTTTAACGTATAATACTTTAGTTTTTTATAACAAGAATTGTTATGATCATTATGTTAATATAAATCTGTCATCCATAGAAAAAAAATAAACAAATCTAAATAGAAATTGTATCATTTATAACTCTTAAAGAAGGAAGAAGCACAGACTAATATGAATTGATTTGCTTCAAAATGTTGACAATATTTTAATGTGACTTTGTCTAACTAATGTGGTTTTGACAGCCATGTGGATGCTATTAAATCAATTAATTCAAATTTGGTCGCCAAATTACGTAGTACTCAGTTTTCTATAATATAGAGTTATAGACCCTAAAACAACCTGCAATTTGAAATATACTAGCCATAACTTTAGCCCTATTGTTGGAAGATATCCCCGAAGGATTACATAGAATAATCCAAGAATTCCAACAGTAGTATATATCACAGAAATTCCCTTCGTAAGATAATGCAAACAGCTCTAAGATTATATAGTAGTGCTGCCATATGCGCATTTGCAAATTACATAAATAAAGCAACCACACATTACTATGTATATGATCATAGGTGCATACATACATACATACATATATACATATGCCTGACACATTTAACATCTTATTTCATTCCATACCGAATGCAATAAGCAACTGGCGTTTGCATAAATGCACATTTTGTGAGTAATAATTGCGCTGCAGTGCTGTAAATAATAAACATTTCGCTTGAAATAAAGACAAGATAGAACTGTGTTATGTATGTATGTATACTTGGGAGAGGACGATGTTTATTGTGCTTTGCATATGAAACACATGCTTACTGTTGAATAAAAATTCATTTTCAACGCATAGATATATCAACATCTAAAATATTTATCCAACATATGGAATTTATTTTCGTCTAACTAGATAAATCAATATTTAAGCTTACTTAAAAAATCTCCATTTAATTTCATTTTTACGATTACAATTGACACTTTATACGTACATACATACTTAACATCATGCCTATTCCCATCATATACGGTGGCAGAAAATAAATATAAATATAGATATCTTATATTGATTACTATATATCATTATAGGTTTGATTTAAATTATAGTATGTATGTATGTATGTATATATTGTTTATTTATACAGAAATTCACCATGCCAAACTTTAAGGATTGGTGCAGCCAATGCTAAACAGGTCACTGAATGGGAGTTCTGAGTGTTTGGGGAAGCCAATGCTTGATTTTTTTAAAAACATTCTTTAGTGAGGATCTTACATTTGTCCCGAAAGTAAATTGTATAAATGGCAAGCAGATGAAATTAACACCTTTGATGTAGGTATTCTAGAAATAGCCTAGTGATGGTGACCAAGTGCTCGTTGCCATATGACGTGAATGTATAAGGAGGGACTTCCACGAAACACGTTTTTTCCCAACGCGGGAGTATAAATAGCGTTTTGGCAAGCTAATGCATCGCTAGGGGGCAACGACAGTTGTAGCAACGAGTAGATATAAAGAAATAGGAGATAGATAGGATAGGCTAAGTCCAACACCAAGTCGACAACCAAGAATCAAATCTCTACATGATGCCAGCGTGGCAGCCCCCGCATTGAACTTGGACTCGGCCAACACTCTGACTACATTTCTGTTACCAATTATACTATTTTTACTAACTGTCATCTGATAGCACTAAAAACTACTACCGCGTTACAAAAAGAAATATTTCTTATGATTTAGTTTTCATAGAAACACGAAAAAAGCCAGCAAAGAAGCAAATGTAACCACATCAAATAATGAACCGGCCAACAACAAAAGTAATCAGTATTTTCTTGAATTTATTTCGGAAGTATAAATAAATTTTCATAAAGGGTCACACTTTCTTTGTTTACGAAGGAATGTTCGTGTTGTGCGTGAGAGCTCTTTATGCGTTTTATGAACTCGCGTGATGCGACAAACACATTAATAAAATCGGATGATGTTAACAGGAAAAAATTAGATTGATAAATTTGGCTGTTTTGCTACGCGAGGGCCGATTTCTGACGTATGTTCTTGTTTGTTACTGCCACTAAAAGTAGACAATTTTTATTTCGTTTTTAGTTTGCGTTACGAAAGAATTTGTTTTTCAACCAACGATATTAGGAATTTATTATTTATTTCGCTTCAATTAATTTTATGTCCATAATTAATCATTTTAATTAATCATAGTAGAGGGCAGAGATACTATTGCTAGATCAAATGAATAAGATTATATACAAATGCACACACTGTATTATATATATATATATATATATATATATATATATATATATATATATATGTATGTATATATATATATATATATATATATATATATATATATATATATATATATATATATATATATATATATATATATATATATATATATATATATATATATATATATATATATATATATATATATATATATGCATATATATTTCGATTGATACGTATCTACACTGAAACCCAAATTAAGTTTGTCAATTACGTTTTAGTTGATAGTATATTTTTTTAAAAAACGAAAATAAACAGTTTCTTTTGCCATGTGTAGTATATGACGTTCGCCACTGATGTTTTAGATTTAAATATTATGGTGTATTAATATTTTTATAACCCAATCTATCTTTAGAGTGACCGTTTGAACTTGAATATTACAAATATATATTTTAGTCAAATTAAAATAACACTAGATAAAATTATGTAAATTATTTAAATTGTTGTAAAATTAATATTTAATAAATTTACGATCGTCCTTCAAATTGTATAAACAACGCACTCCTTATAGATATTTAAATAATTTAAAATGTTACATAAGATGTGTTTAAAGCATCATCCAAAACTAGTGTGCAACTATGTAACCAAGCTTTAATTCATAATTAATACACAATTATAAATCGATCGATTTCCAAAAATATACTGAACTCAATCGAAAATATTATTCTTGTAGTAAGTGCATTATGAAGTTTGAAATTTCGCATGCAGTAGGCGTCAAAACTCGCCAAGCAGTCTGAATTTAAGTACGTGTCGTGTTTTCTCATATTTATATTTAACCCGGTGGCTTACATTAGATAATCCAACAGCTGATCTACTATCCACCTGTGACGTCACACTAGTTTTTTCCTTTATGTTCTGTCACTTTGACAACTTCACAAAATATCTCTCAGTTCATTAGTATGGCATAGTTAAAAATATTCGCTATTGCTAAGTTGCAAATTTTCTTTAATTTTCTATTTGTACGCCAGCAATTTCTAAATATTTTTTTTAACGATACCATGCTAATTTGCTTAACAAGCTTACAAATGTATTTTTATTTAAATAATAATTACTTCCGGTTTTTGAGAACCGTTTTCCAAAGATTTTAATCATAAATAGGTTGCGAGTTTAGTTGATGGCATTTAAAATTATCGTATTGCATAATTTAAAAAAAATAGTTAGACTCGATTCAAGGAAGGTCAAAAGGTGTATTTTCGTTAAAATCTCGAAATTACTTAAGTATAAGAAAGTAATAAGGATGCAATAATTATTTTTTCAACATCCTACTCTAGCTTATTTTGCATTAGTTCCGTAGCGTTACGCGTTGCAGTTTGAAAATAAAATATAAAAGCCAGGAAATACGCCTTTCGTTACATATCACAAAACGAACTAACAGTATTGACTTGTGATATTATTTTTCGCTTAAACGTTATATACTTACACTTAATGGCATTTCCATTTAAATTGAGGTTAAACAAATTTACGAGATTGAACAAATCGAATCTATCTAAAAATATTTTAAATATGTTCTCTCTAGAAACGGTCCACGATTGCCACATTCAAATCTAAAAATATCGCCAAGGCCACCAAACTAATGCCAATACAACGACAACAACAAAACTGAATTAAATTAATCAACAAATCAATATTCTTTACAATACCCAATCAACATAAGTAGCAAAATAGAATACACATCGCAATTAGGACCAAAATAAACTGAAATATATTTTGTTTGACTTTTACTTTCACCGTAACTTTTTAATTAGGGTAGGTTCTGCTTTACGTCAAATATTTGACTTTGGGGGTCCGTGGTAAAAATAGCTCCAAACCACCCACGATCGAGAAATAAGCGGAAGTATGGGGTAATGTCAACTTGTGCGTGTGTTTCTGGGTGACCTTCACACACAAATGAAAAACCGGAAATAGGCAAACACTATTTTTATATAATTATTTACTTAGCATCGCGCTTTGATTCACACAATTATTTTTGTTTATCAAATTTCGTGTAGCATCATTAATTTTGTTGTTTTTTTTTTTTTTTATCAAATTCATTACAAAGAAACCTGATAAAAATTACTGTTAATCAGAATTCGTTTACTTTCACATTAAAAACTTTTTATATTACATATACAACATACAGTTTATTCGGTCTTAAAAACGCATTCTGTAATAAAGACTAACTACGTCGTAGTAATTCATTTAAAATATACATTTAATAGTAATAATTGAATGTTTAAATAAAAAGTCTAAAATAATTGTTATATCTAAAAGCAATTATTTAAACATTCCAATTGACAACAAGAATAGTGTTTCGTGTTTCTATATATTGTATAACTGCATTCTAGATCTATGATTAATATGTTAGGTTATCAACAGAAAGAGTGATAGTATATAACAAGTCATAAAAAATTGTGACATGTTTATCATTACAAAATATAACTAAATTACATGTAAACAAAGATAATGCTATTAATAAAAGCCGACTTAAAATATGTGTAACCGCTGTAAAAGTACTATATCGTTAAATGTAACAGGAAAATTAGTCACGACTGAAAAGTCATGGCCAAAAGATGTTACAACATAAAAACGATGATTTTGAATCTATCTCGATACAATATAATAAATATTTGATTTTTAAATTACTGGGAAAACAGCAAATAAAATTCAAATTATAAAAATATTAATAAATGATAAAAATAAGTCGTAATTATCATCAAATTAATTTAATTTTGATTGTAATTGATTGAATTTCGATATTTCATATTACAAACTTTCCAAAAATCACAACCTTTTCCAATTTTACTGAAACCGGTCCTGTTGCTATAAAAAAATAAAATTCGTATTATACATCAAACGTCAAATACAAAATGCAATGTTTATCTAGATTTAACCGAAATAGATATTTTGACATGCCAAGTTCTGTTTGCGTCAATAATTCAGTAAATATTATAAAAAGTTCGAGAGAAATTTCAAATAAAAATAGGCCCTATTTGCGCAATAGAATTGGCACACAAATTTAACCATCTGCGACCAGTAAAAATATTTATGATGTACGACAGGAGGCGAATTTTTTAATTCGTATATTAGGGACGGACTAGCATATATTATAAATCTTAAATTCTAAAGATTTTATTTTATAACCAAGCACAAACCGATTGCAGAAAGTAGAATAATTAAAGATGGACTATAGTCATAGATACAAATTTTAATAGAATATATTTTTTATCTTATTCGTTCCATGTCTGTCCATGCCAACATTTTAACTATCTATTTTAATGCCAAAAACGCTTGTAATCGCTTAAAATAAACTCAATCATGTAAAATTATGGATTGAATATATATAATCTTGACCCAAATGCCCAAATTTTTTATATTTTGCAATATTCAGCTATTATAATAAATTCACAATCATTTTTACCGGAACTGAAAAAGCGGAATTGTATTGTTGACATATTGCAATTATGGTCATCGACTTCAATATTATTTTGCAATTAGATTACCGTTACTGTTTTTTTTTATACATTGCAATGCAATAAATCTTGTCATATTTTTAATTTGCTAAATCCTGTCTGAAAAAAGGACGTAAAACACAATCAGCTCAATTTCTATAATTATTGGTAGGAAAATCCCTATTTATTAATGGGTATATACAATTGATAAGTGCACTAATTATTCACAAAGTTTAAACATTCTCAAACTGAAGCAGTTACACTTTTTATCCCAGAATTATCATATATAAAGTAAATATCAAATATGTTTGTCAAGATTTTCAAAAATGTTGTTTTCAATGACGTCACGCAGTGTATAAACGATTTTTGTATCAAACTATAAGAATACACGAAAAAAATCAACAAAAATGAATATAATTTTTAAAATTACAATTGAGAGCAAATGCACTATAAATTTAAGTGTTAAAACACCTACACTTGACTTGAGAGTTAAAATAATTCAGAGTAAACAACAATAAAAGTCCATTTTAAAATCGAAAAAATAAAAAGCAAGGTTTTGTTAAAGGTAAAATACTCGAAAACAATTTAATTTAATTTATTATTAAACTAGTAGGCCATGAATGTCTTAATTTGAAGAAAAACATATTTTGAAAAGATTTTCAAATCGGAAATAACGATATTCTTATTTTCTTAATAAATCACAAATGGTAGTAAGGAATAATTTAAAATTCATAAAAAAAATCTATTCATTATTAATTTGTTTTTTAACATTAACTATTAAACAAAATTGATGCAATTTTTAATTCAAAGTTATTTAATTATATAAGCGCAAAATAATCAAGAATGCCACTTTAGATATTCCGAAAATGTATATTAATTCAAAATAGTCACATTCTCATTTGAAAAATTGAAAAACAACATCTGCTTTAAGTCAACCTTGAAAACATAAATAAAAATAATTTTGTTCTCATCAAAAACAATTGATTTCTTCAACCAAAAATAATGTTTATCAATTAATCGATTGTGTTGCAATATCAATATAGCATGATGATAATAATAAATATAAATCGAATCGCGTGGGGGTGGGTAACTCGAAGTGATCTCATTCGAACACACCTAGTATCGCTGTTGACCTTTAGAAATCGTGTACAATAAATTAAAATTATTGTTTAAAATTACTTGTTAAACAAACTAGGAAATCGGAATACTGCAGCGCTTGCAGAGATGATCAAAATAATCTAAAAATAAATCGATTCATTTAACTTGTTAACAGCCATGCATTGGGATCAAGTGACAAGGTTATGGACGCGTTCTGGCGATACAATTAACACCGAACTCGTGTGTGCAATTGGTGCAAAAAAAATTACACTAAGTACTAAACAGTGCAAAGAAACACACAGAGTATCATTCGATTTTTAACGAAATGTTTATCAGTTCTTTTGCTAATGAATGCGGCAAGGTAATGTCAAGCGTTAGGGACAGACAGACACAGGCATGAATCTGGAAAACTATTATTACTGCAGTGGGTGAAATGAAATTGTGTATTATTTTAGACATGCTCTCTTTCGTTAACGACAATCGCTACGGAAATTATGCTCAAATAAAAGAGAAACACAAAAGATTATAGATAAACATTAAAATCGCATTAACAGACAAGTTCACTGACGCTCTTAAAACGTGAAAGTAATTGTACACTAATTTTGCCAGGTTATTTGTCTAGAAACACTCAATATTTCAAGTAATTGTTTATTTGCAATAACTAGATATAATTTATCTTAATTTTAACTTGTCCCTTAGCCAAAAAATTAAAAAAGTTGTACATGAAAGTCAAGTAAAGGTCAATTTCTAAATAGAACTTATTATTAATCGAAACTTCAGATGGATATTGGAGCTAAAATTGATCATCTATAAATAGTAATACAAATTTAAATGACAGATGATTGAATGGAGTTCTGACGTCATTCTATATAATGAAGAAGAATTGTTATTTATCGGTGTTATTTGATCCTTGGACATTAATATCTTTATTGTAAAATGTGCATTGGTATATTTTACTTTAATAGTTTAATATATCGATCTCTGAGAGCCTTGGAACGCGAAGGTTACTTGTTCATATTTGTTTCTTTCATTTGGGTGACAATTGTTTATTAGTAAAATAAAAAAAAAAAAAATAATACTAAAAAGTATTTTGTAATTTATTCTAACGAAATAAAATAATGCTCTGATAAAATTAACTCGATTGACATGTCACTTTTAAGTTCTAAGGATAAAGAGATTCGTTGATCATTTTTTTCATATATCTAAATATGTAACAGTGATCTAAATAACAGTTTTTATGCTCATGTTTGGCAAGTGATAATTGGCAAATAAGTCATCTACACATCCAAAAATAATCAAAGTATATATTTCTATATCAATTTCATTGACCCACGTCACCTACAGTTTTTGCCAAAAATCAGGAAATGTAAATAGCTGCTGATTTATGGGTAAATGTCATTTTAATTTTGTTTATGTAAAATATAAAACATGCTGTTTGTAGCGTACAAATTCTAAAAAATCAAAAATGTTTTTGTTGTTGTTTAGTTTCAAACAAAAAAAAAACATTGGTTATACGTGCACGCGTACGACATTGTGTATGTGTAAGGTACAGTTAGATTAGCCAAACTTCTACACAACGGAGAGACATAATAACAATAATAATCATGATTCTAATTTGGTTACAAAACATATACAGCCGTAGCACTTAAGTGACACACGTGCCCGGTGCATTTGTTGGGCTCGGCTCACCGTTGCGTGCAACTTACAAGAAATGAACGAGTGCTAGATAAGCGCGTGTACCTACCCAACAAACACAATCATCAAGCAACAGTGGACGCCCGCGCGCGCGACTTGCATGCAATAACCACGGGTCACTGAACAGTCAGCCCAGAACCAGCCACGGCCAAAACAGACACATCGACGTGGCTTTCGTAACAGACTGTATTTACATGGATGTAATTGCTGCTACTAGGTTGGTAGTGTTTTGCAACAAGTAGCTACATCAGTTGACATGCGATTTATTTTTTAATATAGGTACTACATATAAGGTAGTTAATTTGTAAATTTATATCGGCCAGCAAAGCGAAGCTTCGATGTTTAAAATTAATTTTTGTTGTTCAGATTTAATTATTATACATATACCTAACTGTTCTAGGATGCATAATTATATATATATATATATAATATATATATATATATATATATATATATAAATATATATATATACATATATATATATATATATATATATATATATATATATATATATATATATATATATATATATATATATATATATATATATATATATATATATATATATATATATATATATATATATATATATATATATATATATTAATTAAAACAATATAAATATTAAAGCTAGCTCGCCTAGATTTAGAAATAAGCATTTGGTATATGAAGTTTTCTAAACATATATACATACAGTTTTATATATATATATATATATATATATATATATATATATATATATATATATAATTATGCATCCTAGAACAGTTAGGTATATGTATATATATATATATATATATATATATATATATATATATATATATATATATATGATAATTGATTAAAACAAGTAGTGGTGTAAATATTAAAGCTTCCAGCTCGCCTAGATTTAGAAATAAGCATTTGGTAAACATATGAAGTATTCTAAACATATATACATACAGTTATATGTTTAGCATATATGCTTAAAAAGTAATGATGAATTGAAATTAATCTAGAATCAGAAAGCCAGTAGCGCGTAGTAGGTAATCCACTCTAAATAACATATTCAACCCTATTGTGTCATATCACATCAATTCATCCGTACGTACAATCAGAGAAGACAAGGAAACAACAGGAAACCATTGAAATTCACCATCAGTTATCACGTGACATTGTACATTGATTCAGTCACACAAACAGAGAACCAAACTAAGAGAAGCTGTTTGTGCATAGCACCAAAATTAACCCCCTGCCTATCATTAATTATTACAGTATTCATACCACCAACACAATCCACCACACAAGACAGACTCTATTTCCTTTCATCCATACATCACCCGTCCCCCAATTCACGGAATCCATTTCGACATCGCCAGCAATTTTACGCTGGACATACATATCTGGTCTGGTGTAGCAGGAGGGTAAATATTTTCTCGCTTGATATGGGTAGAAGGACGGCCGAAGAACGTAGGGATGGTAATAGCATACGTAAAATATTTCATTCGGCATTGTTTACATTACAGACCCTTTGATAGAATAAGATTATCTGACAAATGTATTACTATTATTATGGATAAGAGGAATGAATTAGAGAATTCACTTGTCGATTAAATATCGACATTCTACATGGTTATAAAACTTTTGCTCTTCAAAGTAAATTATTAAAATCTAATTTGTGAAGACATTTCAGAATTGGATTGAATTTAAATAATTGCTTTTTGTAACTGTATTTCCAATCCTTAATTATTGTGTATAGACATATTTCCAGTTAAAAAATACAATTAAACTTCTTAAATATTATATTAATTTAATAGAACGCTTTCAAATCAAACCAAACCATGAAAGACACAATTCTGATCACGTAATTTGACTACAAGCCACTTTGAATTTTGACAGCTGGATTACTGATCGACCGTGATTCAAATAAAAATGATCACTGTTACGGCTATATGTACGTGATTATAGACATCACGAGGACGTTCTAAACAAAATGTTATTTTTTAATATTTCATAACAGTCATTCTTATACTTCAGCTATAGTTTGTAAAAAAATTCCAGCTATTTTTCTGTTAAAATAATTAACAAATTACTAAATGCTATGATTTTTTATTATACCTACTTTCAAAACTAGTTATCCTTCTAAGAACTGAAATAACAATAAATTCAAAACTAAAAAAAACCATTTCGTAATACATAGAAGTTAGAACACTCCTGCGTTATTGTTTGGGCTATTACAAGATGTTTTGAATGTAAAATTATTTTTTATACAACACAATGGATGGATCAAGATAAAAATTATACGTTTTCTTAATTTGTACATTGTATTATAATGCTCTTTGTAGAATTCTTGTTTAATGTCGTATTTTGGTTCCTACTAAACATATTTAAAATTTTCGCGATACTTAAGTACTGATTTGTGGATATAATTACGTTATGTTATCATTCGGATGTCAGTTAATTAATAAATAACAACAATTAATTGTTGATTGCTAACGCAATTATAAAATCTTACTGGCTTTAGTTTCAGTATTGAAATTATATACGTTCAAAATTAAGTTTTGATTTAAACGTCAGTCACATTTCAAATTCATATAATTCAAAAGTTTCCTTGCGAACCCTTTCAACAAAGTTTCTAAAGGCATACAACAAATTTCTATTTAGACAGAACATGTCAAACTGTATTGATGCCCAACTCAATGTATAAATGCTATAATAATCTAAACGTTGTATTCAACCACTGTTCCCATTCTTCCTGTTTACGATTTTCTACTTTGTACCACAATACCATAAGGACGAGAATTTAATGCAGAGGGAGCGTAACAAGGCCGTGTAACGTGTGGATTCAACTAATAGTAACGTATAAATTAATGCCAACAGTTAATAAGCAATTGCGACTGTCATACGTAATTGCAGCCTCTTGTTTATTATAATTAAGTATGTGTATATGTGTGTGTATATATGTTTTTCTGAATTTCGCTTGTTTTTGTTTTAATTCGCCATTGAACGGGATGTCGTTCGTTTTTATTTTCGCCCAACATTTGTATTTTTATTTTCCCTTTAATTAACGCCAGTGTTGCTCTATTTGGCGGCCGTTTCATTAACTAACTGCAGAATTGACTTAATTGAACTGAATTGTTAATTATTGGTTCAAGCTGACGCTGTGTTCATTAATTTATTTATTAACTTTATTAAGCTTGTGTTAAAACTATCTCAGAGTCACTTGTCGTTTGATCAAATAATCAACAAAATGTTGTTACACCCCTAATTTTAATAAGTTTAAAAGTAGAAAACACTTTTAATTGCATACAGTTAAATCTTCTTTTAGTGATATTTTAATTTATTATCTACTTTGTTTAAATGCTTTTTGGCAGGTTGCAAGTTTGTTCTTGTAAATATTTGTTATACATTAAAGCCGTCTTATATTATATATAGGGGATGTAGGGTTACCTTAGTTAAAATATATGTATTAGACTTTTTTATATTAGGTATTTTTTGTTTGAGAGAATTTACGGAAAAAGTTGGACACAGTGATAAATCAGGTTTAACTCATTTACAATAGAACAAAGTTTAAGTTTCATTTTCAAACTTTTGTCAATGAAAAAGCAAGTTAGTGAAAAAAAAAAGTATTTTTTATATATATATATATATATATTTAACGGTATACATATTCAACTCAAACAAAATCTATTCTCAAAAACTTTTTTATTGCTTATTCCAAATTCATCAGTCTTTCATTACCATACATAACAGTCGGTTTCCTATAAAAGGAAATGTTAAAACTTTTTTATCAACGTCCTTAAGGTGATTCTAAAAGTCAATAAAAATATGTCGACAAAATGGATTCAGTTATAAATTTCATTTTTGGACGCAATGACTTATAGTTTTGGACAATTAATATAATTTTCCGTACGTTATTCTGAACAAAGGAATTACAGCCTAGAAAAGACGAGTCAGGCCTTTGTGAGTGTATAACTAAAGAAATTAGTTTTTAATTATTATTTTTTGTACTTTTAAGAATCAATTAACACTCATAAAAACATCTCGTCGAAACACCCATTTGCAAATTGACAGTCCAAGCAAATAACAGTAGTTTACACACTTTGTAGAAGCCAACAAAGAGAAGCATACACAGTACTTAAGTTTTTTTTTGCCAGGTGCAACATTTATATCCATTTTAAAACGTGTTCTTATGTTTAGACAAAAGAAAATTACATACAACTTTTTTATTTCTTTCTTTTGCGTTACAAACAGCAAATTATCCACCAGAAATTATTTTGTAAAACATTATCTAACATATAAATTCTTATAAATTTATTTGTATATAAAATGATAGACGCCTATTTTCGTATTTTTTTAAACTGAAGAGTTGAATATTTGAAACGTCAAAACACGAATTTGTTAATATGATTTTTAATTTATTTTTGTTTGAATACCGTGTCGGGCGCATGATAGGTTCGAATAGTTGATAAATGTACACGTATTGAAGGATAACGTAAGGAAAAATGAGAAACCGGTCAAAATTCGTCACCCTATAATAATATTTACATTACCTAATTAGAAATTTCGGCATGATGTGTTTACATACTAGCCAAAATGATTGACACAATGTTAAACACAGTGTGCGGCTTCCGAAGATAAACAAACAACACGAAACTCTGATGGTTTGTTCTGTTCGGCTGTTATACATTTACTTTCCATATTATTCATTAAAGCATATTTATAAACTGAAAGGTGCGAACTGACAGAAAACATCGGATATTTTTGGAACAGGTGGAAGAATAATCAATTTCGAATGTCATGGAAATTTTCACTGCATTACGAAATATCGATACACTTTTAAAAATTCGGAAAGAAGGAATTTTTCAAATGTCAGTAACCCACAAACGATATTACATCATTTTAAAAAATGCTATACTTATTTATATATATAATTAAATACAATTTGTTCAAGCACGAATTTTCGGAGATAAAATGTCAGGACGAAATTGTATAGAGGACGAATTGTGCAAGGACGAATTGTGCAAGGATAAATTGTGCAGGGACGAATTGTGCAAGGACGAATTGTGCAAGGACGAATTGTACAAGGACGAATTGTGCAAGGATAAATTGTGCAGGGACGAATTGTGTAAGAAAGAATTGTGCAGAGGCGAATTGTGCAAGGACGAATTATGTGGGGCAACATGTTTGGGAACAAATTGTACAGGGACAATTTGATCTGGGGATCAATGATCGAGGATAGTTTCTGTAGATTCCATTGGTTATAAACATTTATCTTTCATAGCTCGATACACTGATATTGTTTATAATTCATTATAGCACACGTATGTGGAGCTGCAAGCATTGTTGTACTTGCAAAGTATTGTATGTGGTAGTAATAGAGCACCATACGCAGTACTTATTTATTATATACTATATAGAAATGATCACAAGTACCTACCTAGTCCTAAAGTATAGAGTACACCTTCAACAACAGTCGGCAGTTGGTTGTGAGTGCAAACTCGTGTTCCAAACATCCTTTTGTCGCAGTTACGTGACGCACGTGCATACCCTAAATTTTCGATGTTGCTCTGTATGGCACATTTGGCGTATGGTCGTCGAAATACCGTGTGTTTTTCTGACTATGCCATTTCTTTTTCTTTATGTGTCCTTTACACGAACAGGATGTAGTAAAACATGAGATTTATTCTCTGTTGTTACATGTACTTTTGTGGGTTTTGTCTTTTAATTTTGTTCTCAAAAATAGTTTTCAATTCATATAAGATAGATAAAAAAACATAAAAAAAAAAAAATAACAATTTACAAAATGTAAAATAATAAAATTCCGATTGGTTAATGTTAGGTTCGTTATAATTAGATTATAAATGGCTTCAAGTAATTTCAATTACCTATATACTGAAAGCAGTCGAATTACCTATTTTTAGCCACCAATGCATTTAGAAATAATTTTAATTGATTTCACACTTAAAATGATTAATTCCTACGAACGCAATGCTAATAAATACCACTTGCAAAATAATTTAAAGCAGACCCCATTTAGAATTCCCTCACGGTCATATCGAAATTAAATATAGCGAATACTCGACCTATATACTTTATAAAACATTATTTATAACAAAAAAAAACACGTCAATGTCAAAACGTAAATATTTTATAAATTAAATCTTTTCAATTCATTTTGTGTGTAAAGCTTCAGAAACAAACAGGATATACAGATAGGAGTATAATGTTCGGAGTTTTGATAAGCCCGGAACAAGGCAGAAAAAATGGCATCAATTTCCGCACTCATGTATACAACATATATGCATTTGAATGCGATAATAAATTTGATATCATTGTCCTCTGTTTATACTACATATAGTATTGTGTATGTTTATCAACGAAATATGTATGTATGTATTCTGGTTTATTATGCATATAAATTTATGGGTTCTGAGGGGATACTAAACCTTAGTGAGTTATTGTTGAATGAAAGGATTTTCAGAGAATGAATGAGCAACTTTAATAATACAGGTTACATTTTATAAAATATTATTTATTGTGCTTTTCGCTCAAATATGAAGAATCTAATAAACTTTTAAAAAGTAATTAAGTTTAGAACCACAAAAAGTTTAAACTTCAGTTGCTGTAAAACGTTTCAAAACTAAAAAGATGAAATACTAAAA
Source organism: Nebria ingens riversi (assembly GCA_018344505.1). NCBI lineage: Eukaryota > Metazoa > Arthropoda > Insecta > Coleoptera > Carabidae > Nebria > Nebria ingens. The sequence goes on from JADQWA010000850.1 coordinate 793,769, forward strand.
TTGGCCAAACTGTTTAAGAATGTTCGTTTTCTTTCTCCATGCAACTTTCAATTTTAAATAAAGTTCGTTCGACCAAATGTAGGCTCCTAGGGTAGCAGCGAATCGGAAAACGCTTTGACGGGAATGGCAAAAAGGTCCGGAATATCGGACGCGAAGTCTACGCTCTGGAGCAGTGTGATAAGATATTGAAAAAGAAGAAGACATCAAGTCAATGTCAGTAGTTACCTATTACTTTGCCTTTCGCAGACGGCGAATTTTAGTAATGTTGTTTTACAACCCTCCCACTAACATTCGTCAATCTTCATTTCCCTACAAATTTATCGCCGCCCGCAGATCTGTACTCAGATATTATGTTAGACAAATTTATTTAGATGTGTGCTAAAATTACTTATTTGTTAATCCAGCGTTTTTGCTGGGTTCTGATAAATAAATTTCGTTTTAAAGCAATTAATTTTTGAGTTAAAACTCTGTGGGTAGCGAAACCACTTGTTCAATAAATTCCCATGGTGTAAAATGCAAAACATACTTTAGTATAGTTTGATTTGTTAGCTATTGAACCGTTTTCGTAATTTTCCGAAACTTTTCGTTAACGTGTCTCGCGGGTACCGTTAGATCATAAATATATAGATTGTGAAAGTTTTCCGTTTTAAATAAACCGTATCCTAAGCTCTGTGGACTTCTAAAAACTAACAAACTATTAACTTGTCTGAATTACGGCGCGCCTGATATAGAAGGTTAATTATTGACCTTATACTTTAACCTCAATCGTACTCGAATAATGGTTGGGTATATATTCATATAACGCGATAACTGTATTTCATACTCAACTTTAAAAAAATTGTTTATGAAATATGTATCAACAAATTACTAAAGGTTTCGTAAATAAAAATACAATGGTTGATTTAATTTCGTTGAAAACCACAATGATTTATCCGCAAGTCAATGAAAATAAAACGAATTCCTCTCCAGAAAGCGAATTGCAAAACATACACGTTCGTATCCAGTTTAATAAATTTCACCCTCGACTCAACTAAACAGCTTCAATAAAACCAAAGACGGACGGTGAATAATATCATTTGCGAAACACGCTGTGTATACGAATGCGTGTGTTTATATATTATTATTATACATACACACACACACACACATACAAGCACAGAACAGTTTGGCGAAAAGCACCACTTTTGAATTTCTCGCTAGCTTTCGTTCGGTCGCGGCTTCGCTTGCTTTCAGTGAACCATTAGGATTTGGTGCGTTGTTGAAAATTTTCCCTGTTCGTGACAAATTTTCAGAGTACTATATCAGTATTGTGTGTGTGTGTGGTGCGGTTAGCTCTTTTGTTTGGTCTGTTTGAATTACACTGGGTAGTTCTGGGACAGTGGGAATTTGCGGGGATATAGATATAGTGTTTATTTCCGTACGTGTTCAAAACCCTGTTGCTGTTACTTAAGGCACAAACCGTGGATATCGAGTGATGATATGGAAATACATGCAAGCATTGACACCATTATAGATTTTCTTTTATTTCTTGATACGTGGCAGCCACCGCAAGTAAATGGGTTGAGAGGATTTGAAATTGGAGACGTTTTTGGGGGATATAAAGAAGATATGTGATCGGTTACAATCGTGTTTAGAATACAAATGGATTATTGGCAGTGCAAAATAAATATACTGTAATTTATATAATTTATCAAGGAAAAAAACCAACATATCACTAAAATATATATTTGTATAAAACCTAGGAGCAAAAGAAATATTTTTCTGGACATTTAGCTATTTGCCAATTGTCAACCAATGTCATGGTTGTATAATTTTGAAAAGACAAATCTATTTCCTGGTATTCGTGACAATGGCAGCTGGTAAGCGGTAGGATTCAAAAGAAGTAATCCTATGATTTAGCAACGTGTGTGGGGCAAGATTGAATACCATACAAACACTTGAGTATTGTGCGTATTTACTTACACCACGCATTCATGTTAGTGTGTATTCTGGGTGCGTGCGTGCTGAAGGGTGACAACACAACGTACAACTCTCCACCCCAACATAGAATGATAATAGTTGCTACTTAATACCGAATATTCATCAGTGGTACCAATCAATTTGTATGTATAGGGTTAATTTGTCAATAGATTTTCCCACAACAACTACTTTCAATTATATTAAATTCTATTATTCTCCCCAAACTAAATCAGAATAGCAAACTGCCGAAATAACTCACTTCAAAAAGAAACCAACAGTTGGCACACGCTATAAATTTAAAACAAATATATACAATTTTACCCCTTATAGAATGGTTTAAATGCTGGAAATTACCACCCGTTTAAAAAAATATATTACGTTATTAAGGCAGCTGCTAAGGTATATTTAGAAGATAAAAATAATTTCACCATTTAAAAAATTCTTTCATACTGTTATTGTCTTGAAAGCATACCTATAATACAACCCCTCAATAAAATATTATGATAATGATTTGGAATAACTTAACCTAGTACACCCTCATCGTGAATTCAAAGTTTGCTCGAAGAAGACAAAGAAGTGAGCGCAGGAAGTCCGCCGGAAACAGGGTTCGACTCGACATCGACACAGAACACCTTGCCGTGTATGACTCATAAAATGTGCCACCAACCAAATCCACCGCACATGCACGGCTAAAAAATGTGTCAATGCATCTGTGCATACCATCATACTAACCCACATTCACAAATTGCAACCCGTATTATTTATATTTATGAAGCAGTTAAATATGCTTATTTCTTTTAGTCGCAAAAGAAATATTAAAGATGTTGGCCTTCAATGTGTTTATTTGTGATTATTGTATAAGTAGTAGAATTATTTTATTTCACGTTATATAATTGGTAGGCTTAAACATTTTTATTACGACTTTTTATTGGGTTATATGTATGTATATAATTATTTTATTAGTTTAGTATAGATAATAAAAAAAAAAGCTACTTAAACCCCAATTACTAATACCAGTTGTGCTTGAGTAAAAATAAAATAAAATTAAAAATCGAAACACAATGAAGTTTATTATTTGTTTTAGCACAATAAATATTCTATTTAGAAAACAATTTTTTATATTTTTTAAACATGTCTATAAATCGTATTCTCTCGCACAGTAAAAGCTGAATAGTATCCGTATAACCACGTAACTGATTATCAAATTATTTGACTTCGTTTTCATGTTAAAGTTAAAATTCAAAACTTGTTACATTAAAACTATCAAATAGATTTCAAACGAAATAATCGTTTTTAAAAAATTATTTAGAAAATACTTGCTAACATTCAAAAACAATTCGTAATTGGTTACGTAGTTATAAAATATGATATATTTAAAATCAAACTTTAAAAAGTTTATTTTTATTTGTTTAAAAGAACGAAATATGAACTTTGAAAAAATCGTCAATTCAATCAAAAATAAAAGTTATCTTCCGACAAGTTCAGTTTAGTCAAAACAACGGTTTATTTGTAAAACATAGGTCGTAAAAGCAGAAAATGTACATTTTTTTGCTGAAAGTGGTCAAACAAATTTAATTCGTCGTAAATGAAATGTTCTTGAAAAGGCAAGCGCTCATTCCATTCCCTCGATACACAAAGATAAAGCCAAATGAACCAAATGTTACATCTTTCAACTGAAACGAGGCTTAAAAACACCACTCAACAATGGTCGCACTAGTTTACGACTTAATTTCCACTATTCTCAGCGACGTATCGGAGATTGTGCAAAAAGATCGTTAAATTGTTCAAACAAGGGACTGCAAGGGGGGTAGTAAAGTTTTATTACACTCGGGGCCACCTATTTATGCTCTATTTTGCATACAAATGTTTCTACATTGTATTTATTACCCAGTGAGTAAATACGCGGGTATGCCAGATACGGCACATCTGGGGTGCATTTTCAGCGTGTTCCTCCCCACTTTCTAAATTCACACACACGCACATATTTAGGAGTATAAACAGGATACTCGTTACTTTTTCCATTATCTGTATATACGCAATAGAAAAATATGTTAAATTTACATAACTTTGTTCATTTGTAAGAACATGTATGAAGAACTTGATGATTCTGAATAAAGGAAAAGAAGTTTGTACAAACTTCTTGAATTGTCAAGAGGCGAATGGATTTGCTGCTGTGAATCATTTTAAATAAAAATATATTTTAGAACAAAAATATCGTTACTTCGCAGATTAAAAATCTACATTACTTTTAATAGTGTAGTTTTTATGAAATATCTACTTTTTTAAAAGATCGTGTATCCCTTGGAATTACCTCATATATTTTATCCCAAGATAGATAAATTCTAATGATATTACATAAAATAGAATGCGTAGCAAGCAGTAAACGTCAGCATTCTATCTAGTTTAATGTCTATGGTTCGCAAATCGCAGTATGGGGTGGTTATGGTCGATCACCATCATACGTGCTATACAGTGCGAGTAATCCTGGATTCTGAATCCACTAGGGGGGACCTGTTTTATGGTTCCTTTGTCTTCAACGCGACACCCAGATACTTATTCCTATTTTATTATTTAACTACTAAGACATTTCACTAAATAATAATTGTTTATCAAGCCTAATTTAGAAAAAGATAAAATAGCTCGGGTTAAAAATCACAAGCTCAAGTTGGTAAAAAAATAACAGTGTGCGCTTAATAAAAAAAAAAATGTAATAATTTAGCGACGAATTTTAAAATTACCAGCTGCAACCATTAATAAAACAACAAAGTCACAGCAATACGGGGTAAATTGTTCGAGCCATTAAATTGTTATTGGTTCGATATTTTGTAATTTGACAGGAAGGGTCTCCACTCTGCCATTGATGGTAAGGGGGTATTTAAAGAGGGGCTGAGGGGAAAACTCATTGCCATTGGGTAAATGAGAGTGTTGGCGCGGCGCTAGGTTAGGGCACAGAAAAAACGAAATTGAATTGAAACTGAATTTCAGTAAATTTCGTTAGGTTTGGTGTGGCATGAATTTACAATTTTACCCATGTCTATTCTATGCTATACGTTCATTCGCCAGTTTACCCACACCCATATACTGGGTCAGTTGGAATTCGCGTTGTATGAGTCCCCTCTGTCGATGGATAAATGTGTTACATATTGCGAAAATAGCACCCGTGTGGATTACACGTAAAGGGGTAATGAGTTCTCCACAAATGGTTCATTTTCCGCAGGAATTTTGACTTGTTCAATTTATTAGACATGATAACATTTATTTGGGTACAAACGCTCAAACACAACTAATACGCCAATGCCAATTTTCTATCCCTTTTAAAAATACTTTCGAAATTTTATAAAACCTCAATTTGTATTTTTAATCAGAAGTAGACTTCATATTCAAAGCTTTTGATATACAAAAAACTTATTCATGTTATATTTTTTTGGATTTACGTAACGCTCAATATTAGTCATGTTATATAATAATAAAGTTACGATATTTTAATTAGAGGTTAATACAATGTTGAACAACATAAAAGGGGGTACTAGGAAACAATAAAGATCATGTGCTTATGTTGAGAGCTCGGAATGGGAGTGCCAGAGAAGGGAGCCGCACAAAAGACCTTGACAATGAGATTTAACCGATATTGATTTTTTTTTATTTAGGAAATATAACAAAACTTTGTATGAAAAACTTTTTAGCCTAGCATACTTTTGTAAAAAATGTGAACCGGTTTGGTTCGTATACATTTTGAAATACGAGCCCTTTCAGTTATTGTGACTCGCAAAAGAATGACGTAACAATGCGGATCAAAAGGATTTATGTGAATATATTTATATATGATGGAAGAATAAGCCAGAGCAAGTGATGAAATATAAATATGTGTTAAAATCATTTACCTTTGCGTGATTGGTTGAAATTAAAACTAAAAATAGGTACCAAAAACGTCCTTAATCATGTTAATTAATACAAAATTGATAAATTGCCATGTACAGAGTATTATATGATAAAATAAAAATTGATATAAAGATGTGATGTGTAAAAATGATACATTGGGGCGCTGTCAAAAATGTTATCTCAAAAAACACACAAGTACCAAATACTCTTTTTTTATTGATAAGGGAGTCGTGGCCTTCTGCACCCAATACTAATAAATTTGTGACAATCCCCATATCGCGAAATATATCGGCCACAAATTTCATAATACCGTCGGGACCGCAAAAACTTTGTTTCGGTGCTAAATATAAAAATTGCGTATATCGCCAAAACCAACTGAGTTTCAGTGCAATGTCACCCCTGTGCGATAGGGAAAAGAATAACATCATATCACCAGAGTTATATATGAAGTGAGGCGGATTCTTCCCTCAAATACATTTCGTAATTTTCGACTTTTCACCCTGTGGATTTTTTTGTATCTCCCTATTCATATGTGTGTATGTGTGTGTGTGTGTGTGTGTGTGTGTGTGTGTGTGTGTCGTAGTGTCGAGTGTTTTGTGGTACCCCTGAGGCTTGGTGGATCAATGTTGCCAACCTGTAAAACCATACGTCGCTATCAATACTGGTATATATATATATATATATATATATATATATATATATATATATATATATATATATATATATATGTATGTATGTATGTATATACATGCAAGTAACCTAATATTACTAAACAAAGGTGTGGTTTTGAATTGTATATATACATATATACATATATATATATATATATATATATATATATATATATATATATATATATATATATATCTTTATATATATACATATATATATATATATATATATATATATATATATATATATATTTATATATATATATATATATATATATATATATATATATATATATATATATATATATATATATATATATATTTATATATATATATATATATATATATATATATATATATATATATATATAAATTCTGTATATTAATTATAATTGATTATAAAAAAAAGTTTTTCAAATATAATATTGAATTAATTTGGTGTGAATGGGTGAAAGTATTTTAAACAATTTTGTATAAATTCAATGAGGCTTTCTGACTGCGGAAATCGTAATTTAAAAAAAAATCGCATTAATTAAAATTTTACAGGTTCGTGGACAAGGGTATCGCAGCTGGCCAGGCCTGTGTCGGAAATAATTAGAGTCTTTTGTTATTTTTCTCGAAAAAAACAAAGAAATGATGTATGATTTTTTTCGAACATTTGTCATGACAACTATAAAGTACTCCAGTTGAGTGGTTCCTAACCTGTGGTTCGGAAAGCTACGGTGGGCGGTCCGCAACAATTTATATATGCAAATACCGAAAGGTGGCCCACAGTATTTTGGTCAAATGTAAAAGTTGTACTAGAGAAAGGTTGAGAGCCGCTGCTCTAGCAGTGTTTTTCTTTGTTTGGTAAAATGCGGGCGAGTGCTATTATAATCGTGGTTCATTTATTAAAGTTATAAAGTAATAATATATTTTTTTAAATTAAAGTATTTATTTATAATTGTTGCTCTACCCTTATATGTGTTCATATTAATTGATATTTATGTTTATGTAAATAATTTTATATAAACAAATTATTGATATAATTTACAATTTTTCTTCAATTAAATCATAAATTGTATATTAAATTTTAATCTACAGAAATAGATTTAGACCATTTTAATATCATAGTCTAATTAATTGAAATTAATTTTATATAACACACAACCGCATAACCAAGCTTAAACGCATAATTATCCATCGCATTAGCGTTGATTCTAAATATATCCAAAACTGCAGAATCACAACTAACCAAGATAAACGAAGTACACATTTTCAAACTTTAACTAAACCTATCATTTTAAACTTTTCCCAGCATCTACTAGTATATACATATATAGGTAATATAACACATATGTATGTATACTCTCGCTCGAATGTTCCGCATTTTACAGTACACGCATCTATATTTTTATTGTGCATCGTACGGAACAATGGACTCGTCGTGGTGAGGACGGAAATGTAGGAGAACGCGAAGCGCATATCCGTTTATTGATCGAATGGTAAAATAAGCAACCAACTGACCTAGGCCAATGCGCAACAAACTATTATTTCATGTTGCCGCAGTATGTATCATGCATTTACGAAACGAAAACTAAAAAAAGTCTACTTTCGAACTTTAAGACCAAAATAAATGTGTGATTCAGGTTTAGCAAAACAAAATAAACATTCAGAAAACAAATACAACTAGAACGATTTATTTTGTCAATTGTTACCTAAAATAGATATCACAAAAGAAAATAATAAAATGTGGTTTATTTCTTGGAAAATTTCGTATAGTACCTATAACAAAGACTTTTTTGGTGACATTCTATAAGCGCCATAGGCCCAAGAAGCTCTATAACCTTGATAATAATATATTATTTTGTATGTGTCTCTAACCTATAGTGTTACAGAATCTCTATTGTTTATTCAGAATAGAGATTTTAGTCTTTATATTTTAAATAAATGTGCATCACTAAAATATATTCTGTGAAATTACAGAGTTATTAATAATTACATACACACATAACTTAATGCCTATTCCCAACATATGGGGTGGCAGAAACCCTTTACATTCACATCTTGATAATCTTTCGCCATTCAATTCTATCCTTCCACACTTTAATAATAACAATATGTATAAATAAAAATAAAGTTTGAGGGATCAAAACAGAGATGAAAATAAATACTTTATTCTTTTTCTATATCTTCATAGTAGCACTAGTATTTATATGTATGAAATCTGATGTACTAAATACTGTACTTAAATAAATATTAACTTTAGAATAAGATTAAGATAAATACAGCGCTGAGAAAGCAAGATATTTAATATGCATCAAGATTCTCGAATCAAGAATATCAAAATAATAATAATTTTGTTCAAGCAAGCATAACATTACACCAGCGGAATAGGCAGGAATAACAAAAGTGTGCGTCAAACAAAAGAAAATATACAGCGCAAGCTCGAGCCCTTTGTCAGATCAAAATGTAAGATAAACACTAATACACAAGGCACATCAAATAAATTACGAAATGGGGCCGTATCCTAAAATATAGATTCGGTTCAGTGATGGTGGTGTGCAGTGCACCACACCAATAATAATAAATAGATCAATTAAAAAAAGTCTAAATGCGTAGCATACATATCGATATAGAAACCAAATGGTAACGTTTCCGGCCAGGGGTAGAATCAGTGAAATTCTAATACGTCACGCAACAACGACAAACTAACATTTCATTCGTGATTTAATTTATGTTGTTATACGCTAACTTGTAAGGTAAATCATAACATCACAACTAATACCAGGTATTATTTAGTTTAAAATCCATTCGAATTATGATCTAGATCATTAGAGTATCTCAACAATCCTCAATTTTAGGGAAAATGTGTGTTATATTTATATATAAAGAAAATAAACAAAAATATCTCATTATGCTTTTTGAATTAAATTAATATATACAAAGTTAGAAAAGCATCGTGAAGTAGTATAAAGCGTTTGATGTGTGATAGGAGGTTTAATTTTGTATTAATAATTTGAATAAAAGAAGTAAATTGAATATCCTTTGTTGCACTTTCACTTTCTATGTGAAATTCAACCTGGTACTGGCCTGTGACTGTTGGCAAGCAAACTCTACGGGCACATCGATCGTGGGGAACCAGCTGAGCGAAGGCGCGGGTGCCGGGCTAACGCTTGCGCATTACTTTAGACCTTGCCCCTGGTTCGCGTTTAGCTATAGCTACAGGGGTGAACCAACGTTGAGAGTGAAGTGAACACTAACCAACCCCACTGTTTCGACGCCGTTCACTGGCAGCTTGCCGTTACGTTATTACAAAGACTACTTAAAATGACTAATATTATAAAGCTAACCATAGCAATGAAATGCTAGTACGAGTATATATACATATATATATATATATATATATATATATATATATATATATATATATATATATATATATATATATATATATATATATATATATATATATATATATATATATATATATATATATATATATATATATATATATATATATATATATATATATATATATATATATATATATATATATATATATATATATATATATATATATATATATATATATATATATATATATATATATATATATATATATATATATATATATATATATATATATATATATATATATATATATATATATATATATATATATATATATATATATATATATATATATATATATATATATATATATATATATATATATATATATATATATATATATATATATATATATATATATATATATATATATATATATATATATATATATATATATATATATATATATATATATATATATATATATATATATATATATATATATATATATATATATATATATATATATATATATATATATATATATATATATATATATATATATATATATATATATATATATATATATATATATATATATATATATATATATATATATATATATATATATATATATATATATATATATATATATATATATATATATATATATATATATATATATATATATATATATATATATATATATTATTACACTAAATTCTATATATGTATGTATAATTGATGCAACTGTAAATTGGGTGTTCTCCTACTAGGAAAATATCAATTTTTCATTCTGAAACGTATTTTGACAAAGGTTATTTCGGTATACCACAACAAAGAAAATGGTTGTGAGAAATAACTATTAAGGACGTAAAGGAAGGAGGTGGTGGGGAATATATACATCCGGATTTTTTTAATATCCCAATTTCATCACGGTATATATATATATATATATATACATTTTCGAAAAAACCTCTGCATACATTGTATAGGGAACGAGAAATCTCATAAGATCCCCTTCAAGAGAAAGAGTATTTGAATCGCCACCCAGACCCAGGGGGTAATCCGTCCCATAAAATCAAAAGAATAGGACCCGGGTATAGTAGTATCGTAAAATTTTATGTAGAAACGCACTTTTACTAACCGACTAGCATTATCACCAGTGGCCGTTTGTGCGACTTTTATAGCTTTCGTTTTAATTGTCCTTTGTGCGACTTTGGTAGTGCTACTCGTCTAAACTGAAAATGGTCCGCATTTTAAAACATCCAAACGCTTTTTTTGCAATTAATCTTAGATTACCGTCCAACGTCCAAATATATATAACATAATGTTTAACACTTTTTTGCGATTTCCTGGTATGATATCATAATTAATTCTAATCTTGTAGACTAAAATATTTGTAATAATTTTTACATATCATCACTAATCAACGAAACAAATTGATTTTGTCAATTATTATGTCTCGACGGATGGCCGGCCTTGTCAATACAAATAGGTTAAGTAATATTTTAAATAAAAATATTTAACAACTGAAAGCTAAGTACGTCAATTCTGCACATGTTAATTTTAGTATAAACAATGAAAATCTATTATAAAAATTCATAAGAAAGGGTGTTCTACCCGTGAGCGATATTGCTTTTAAGCTTTATCACTATAGATATAAATATATTAACGGTTAATATATATATATATATATATATATATATATATATATATATATATATATATATATATATATATATATATATATATATATATATATATATATATATATATATATATATATATATATATATATATATATATATATATATATATATATATATCCTATATATATATATATATATATCCGTAATGATTGATGATTTGATTGATGACTGCTGACATTGCACATTCGGGATTTAAAAACTGCAGTATATTGATTGCATTTCCTTTTCGTTGCATATGTATCTGTATGTGTGAAATAATTTCGCGTGTGCGTTTCTATGCGTGTGAATTGATTTAGGGAAATTTCCACAAGGGTAGTTCGGAGCACACACACACACACACTCTCTCTCACTCACTCCTAGTATATGCTATCCTCTTTTGGCACCGTTTTCATTTTGTAAATTTGAGTAATGTCCCTTTGTGATGACTAAATATCCTGTTGCGTTTCTAATCTGTCATATTATTTTTGTGCAATTATATTCCCTTCAAGTTTTTTTCTAATTCAATCTGTGCTCTGGCGAGTTGTTTAAATTTCAATTCAACTTATCACGATTTTAATTTTTTTTTTTATAAAATGAGATTTATATGCGTGATCAGCGTGTTATTATTCAATTTTAAATTGTACATTTGCCAAAACGTAATAAACTTTTTATTTTCCACCGATGTTCGCTAATCATTTTTCGAATTATTCTTTCTCCAGCGTGCGATCATATTACTACTACTAATTGAACATTCTAAAAAAGTTATTTTCTTTCAACAAAATAAACCTACTCGGGAGCTCAAACCGAAATTTATGAAGTAAAAACTGTTATAAAATAAACAACAAAATATAATTTGTTCCCAAATGAAAAAAACTTTCCACACCCATTAGACAGAGGTAGCAGAACCTTTCCCAAAGGTATATCTAAAATACAACTACCAATCCGTATAGATAGCATCCAGCTGTTTTTGTATGTAACATAAAACCTACCTAGAACCACTGAACACTGTTGCTAGGGGCTGATCGTTTTATTTTATGTTTTAATGTACAACACAACTCTCTCCATCTCTCTCCTAGCACCACTCAAACCTATAAACCTATCTTTATCTTCAATCCACTATCCTACTCGCTCCCTTCATAACTAACCTATAACCTATCTTTTTCTATCATTCATAACCTATCTTACTCTCACCCTTATAGAACTAGCGCGCTCTATCTTCGTCTACTTCTTTGTGCCCTGCTGGAGGTTCCAGGATATAATTCGACTGGCACAAAGGCACACTGTGGAGGGTTTTGTCACATATTTAGATACGGCGCATGCGCACAACATAGTTCTTTGTGTCAGGGAATAAATACGGATATAGGAACCAGCGCAACGCGAGAGGACGTTATGCTACATACACAATGACACATTCGCACAGTCTGTGCATTGGACCGGTGAAGTCGTCATTTTTTCCGTGTGTTTTATGTTTTTTATTAATCATGATTTATGATTCTATCCAATCAGAAAGTATTACATTTTTGACTAGGGTGACAAAATCATATTTGACTAATCGTTTTGTTCATAGACGTCGACATATTTTTAAGGTACCTACATCTCACTTTGGAACAAAAAAAAAAAAAAAATATATATATATATATATATATATATATATATATATATATATATATATATATATATATATATATATATATATATACATATACATATATATATATATATATATATATATATATATATATATATATATATATATATATATATATATATATATATATATATATATATATATATATATATATATATATATATATATATATATACATATACATATACATATATATATATATATATATATATATATATATATATATATATATATACTCGTTTATCACTGGATTTATATGTTAACATACTTAAAATGAGTGATATATTCATTTTAAAACATATCCATGTATATATAGAGATTAAAATAACTGTAAGTACATTTACATATGTAAGTATTAAGTGTAAAATATAAGGCAGCGGAAGTTATTAAATAAAATACCTTGACTTTGCTAGAGCTTACCATAGCGTGAAATTCAAGGTCTAAAAAATATAAAATCTTCTCAACATATAACTAAAGTATAATTTCACTTTCGTGTTACAGTAACATACATTTGAATTCGATTTAAATTGCAAATTGCGAAACCGGAAAAAACACCTTAACTTGATCAGATTGACAAAATATATTTATGTAGGTTATTTACAAAAATAATATATCAAATAATTGGTTACATTATTAAAATAATAATCATTAAATACCACCACCCGTAGTGACTTTGTATCCAACGTATTTAAGCTCCCTGTCCTAATTCCTATCCGCTTTAATTCAACTACATTACTCAACCCTATCCTGTTACGTAACCACGTATTATCACTCTTGCCGAAACACAAAATGCTTTGTCCGCTCTTTTTTCCTCTGCTCCACCGTCTTTCATTCAATATACCATAATGTGTTCAATGTTCGTTGAAAGGATTACATAAAGAAAAAGTAAAATATGTTTCCTAAAGTGTATAGTGTGCAGTAGAGAGTCGAGTCGAGTAAAGTAAAGTAAAGCCCTGGGTAGGCTATACTATAGCTATAGCATTCACGAAATTAAATAGCTTGACAAAGGATGAACGTATATAATATAGATGATTTGACTTCTGCGCACCCGAGACCCGAATATCGCATCGCTATTGTATCCAACCTATATATAGTCGTGGTGACAAAGAAATGTGTACTGCGCACGCGCGTATTGTTAAGAGGGTAGCGTGTTTGGTTATTTATTTATTTTTGGGCTGCTGGGTAATAACATAATTTGCACTAAACAATAGGGTTTATCGTTTGAGAATGATTTATCAATTCTTCGGTAACTTGATTTTTATGTATGTAGGTTTGGGAAATTATATATTACATGATGTAACTATATGTTTTGGAAATAATGCATGAAAATATGTTCATTTATAAGCGATTCAAATTCCTCCTTTAAGAGTATAAAATAGAGAAATTAGGAGAAAAGAGTAACACTACTAAAAATTATAAAAAATTGTATTGAAAATTCGATAATATATCTAAGAACAATTCAATTTGTGATTCCAGCTACAACAGCTGATGTAACCTGTGCCTAACTTCAAGTTATTCACACTCTATAACAGATGGCAGTGCATTTGTTATAAACGGTGACCTTGAACAGTTTACAAGTTAAAAAACAATCGAGCACTATTTTAGTTAATTTAATTTAGTAGTTTTAATGCTTGAACTGTAAGATAAATTATTTAAATCAATTTAAAAATCATTTAACAACTTTTATCAGTTGTATACAAGATTGAAAAATTGCATCTCATATAAGTGTTCTATTGTACCCTCGCTAAGTAAACAAACCGAAGCAAAAGTTCGCACTTAAACGAGAATAAATTTGAGAAACGTGAGCGCCGAGTACCATACATTCAATCATTCCGTATTTACTCACGCTAGTCACGCACTAGTGGCACATCTCCGTCCTTTTCGCACTCACACTTTGCTCGCGATGGACGGCCGCGTGACGTTATGATTTCGAAAATAGGGCGTTTTGGGACCCGAGGGTAAGTTGGTCTATTAGTTTATGTCGTAATTAAATTGCTGTTTCTGCGATTATGTGCGGTTATTTTTTTGTACGACTACTACTATAAACTTCAATGATATATGTATGATAATTGGATTACATAGTTGAGTATAATTTGATTAAATTCATATTGTGCGAATATTCGTTTCCGGTGTCTTAAACCGAAAACTAACAAAAAAAAAACAAACTACTCTAAACATATATACATAGCGGTGTGAATAAAACCTTGAAACAACTTCCAACCATACTGACACAGTTCAGTAATAATTATTTGTTTACTTGAATAAATGCAACGTTGCCAATGTTATTCTAATCAGAGTGTGTATCCACATAATATTTAGATTTCTGTTTTAATCGTGAGTTAATTTGCTAAACTGTTGCGTAAGCCGAATCGATCGGATTGAAAACACAACACACTCTAAAGTGAATTAAAACGACCTATTATCGTATTAAAATCGTAAATCAACATCATATCATATTTTTTATTAAAAAAATATTTTTCGTATATTAAATTTACTAAAAGCACCAAATTCTAAAAGCAAGAAGTATGAAGTAAATAAAAATATATGCAAGAAAACATTTTGCTAATTGTTCAAATAAAATTCAATAATTTATTCTAAGATAGAATATGTTTCTAATTTGTTAGATTTATTTCTAAAATAGATCTGTAGCATCGGTAACTTAAAAAATAGATGAACAACAAGATATCTTTTTTTTTTTATAAATAAAAGATAAAGTATCTTGTTAAGCTGTGTATCTAATATTTACAATGAATAACAAACACATAAAACTCAATGCACATTGTAAGAGATAACAAGCCTCAAGGACTAGTCGTACTTCTCGTTACTGGTCCAAATAAACCAAGCAAACTTCTACAAGAATATCGAAGTATAACTTGGGCCTATGGCCACATGTTTAGTTCCATAAATATACTAATGCTAGTGTGTCATTGCGCTTACATTTTATAACACACCATCACATTATTATATTGTGTATTTCTAAATGATAAAAGAACTACTTTTAACAACCCGAAAGGTCATAAACAAATTAAGCAAAGTTAAGACCGATATAAACTATTTTAACAATCATAATAAATGTTTCTATAAATCAGAAAAAAAAACAATTTTATGCTCCTGTCTTGAACATTTCAGAGGAAAATTGGAAATACGAAAACTAATCAAAAGTTTCAAATATAGAATAAATTATAAATTTACCGCACTAACCTATCTCAATTTGTATAAAACATATTTCTTAATTAGTTTGAAATTTAATTATACTGTAAAAAACCTCAATTAGAAACTTAAAATTTTAAATAATTATTTCCTAATACTTATATATAATCGAAAATTATAGCTATGGAAAGAATCAAATCTTATTTTAATACTAGTACTTCCATCTATAAGAAACTTATCTAACTTATTATTAGTTTTGGGTCCAGTTGCGTTAATAATTATTCTAATATAATATATTTCAAATTGTGTATGTAATAGTATTTAATAGTTTTTAAATACAAATTACTACCAAAATATTATATACAATAAATGAATAAAAGTAAATTGCGTCTTTTTATCAACTTCATTCTATAATTTAGTACTACTAGCACTATCTATACGAGAATTACTGAACTAATTACCGACATGTACAGTTTTGCATGGAAATTTAATATATTTATACATTTATATATAAATCATTCCGTAGAGCATATTTGGATATAAATAATAATATGCAATATAACTTTAATAATATTTTTAATAAATCATTGAAGAATTTCATCGTGAAGATATGAATTATAAAAGTAAAATAAAACGTCTTATTCTTCACAGTTTCTTGAACTGTGAAGAATAAGACGTTTTATTGTACTTTTATAATATTTTTAATATTTGTTCTAAAATGAATCTCTTGTAAAATATATTTGATGATTTATTCCCAAATTGAAAGTTGCAACCAGAACAATTGATAATCGTTTCGATTATTTTTTGCGTTTATTAAATATTTTAGACTTTAAACCGTTTTAGTGAAACTTAATTTTTAAATAATTATTACTATATGTGTAATAATATTGGACATATTAATATTTAATTAACGTTAAACACTTAGGTCTTGTATATAAAACATAAATACAAATATGTATATGGCTTGCTGAATATTGAAATGAAAGACTTACTTTTAAAAGGAATAAAATACGATATTATAATATATAAGTGTAGAGAATTAATGAACCAAAAGTAAACTCACCCCCGTCTAAAAACTGTTGCTATAGCGAACTGATGCAATGTCAAAATGTTTAAGAATTTTCGAAATACGCGCACTATCACTAATTCTAACAATCACATCAACAATAAAAATCTCTTTCGCACACTGATTTGTAATATATACATATATTTTATTACTATTAATAAGTAAAACACCGTGTAATATCTAAACTAGAAACTAAACGCGCTGCAAGGCGACATTCTGATATACCTATATATATACATTATGTAATACCACCCCAACTATAAAAACACTAAATATTTGCTCAAATATCTAAATTAGAAAGTAGTTTTGATCCAACATTTTCTTATTTCCGTAAAATATGCAAAAAAATAAATATTATATTTGAAATGTTTCTTACCTTACAGCCACTGGAGGCAATTTACTTGATTCTACAACCTTTGCGTCAACAGTTAACCAATTCAGGATTTCTTTATGGGATGAACTAAATTCAGGTATTTTTGTTTTAACTTGCGATATTAATTTGTCAAATTCGTTCTCCGATTGAAGTGAGGTCTGTGGAATAAATGATTTATTTATCTATTACAGCTACACGATTTTTTATTTGTTTGAAATAAAATATTGAATTATATTAAATAATATCACGATCTTTAATACACTTTAACATACCAATAAAATACTAGAGTTTGGACGTGCGTCATCTATACTAGTAAAAGACGTAGCCTCTTTATATGAAATCGCATGTAAAGAACTTGGATGAACCAACATTTCAGCGGATTTATCCGGAATTTCACTATCGTCATCCAATATAAAACTCTTGAATACATTATCGGGTGGATATTCAAAGCATTGAATTAATTGATAGTCAGACAAAATCGTTTTCACTTCAACAGCCTTTTTTGGAGGATAATCTTTTTCTAGAGCTACATTGCCGCAAGACCAAGAATCCAACTCACAGATCTCTGGTTCTACATCCGGAATCCACGATGAATTCGATGTGAAAGCTTCGTTGACATTATCGTGAACAAAATAATTTGCGTTTACTACTTTTCTCCATGCTTCGTATGCACAATCAACGGTGTGTTTAAAGCAGGCGCGTTCGATAAATTTTTGATTGCATTCATTTAACACACGCGTCATTAATTCTTCTCGAATCTGAAGGATAAATAAATCGAAATCTTCGTTTTCCAACGTTTCTGTCCTGAAGCCAAACATTTTTTATATCATATGTACATTTAGCGTGAAATCTAAATTACCATTTAGCTTCATTGATAGGAAATATCGAGTTAATTGTTTGGAATAATTTTAACTTTTCAAAACTATAATTTGAAATTGTTGCCTTAGATTTCCGTTTCATTTTTGTATTTTCTACCGCCGTTTAGAGCTTCAACGAAATCGCACTAGAGAACTGTGGTTGTAATGAGGTGATTCGAGATTCGAAAATGTATCCGTTGTCAATTATGAATGTCGTTTAATAAATATTAACTAATTTGAACATAAATACTGTCTTTATTTGTAAAATGTGACGTAACTAATTTATATGTGTAAAATCATAAAAAGCTATGTTACGTTTTTGTTTTGTTTATTTTTGAAGTATGTAAAATTTTGTTGACATATGGAATAATAATTTAAAATAGGGCAATAAAATTCATAGGTGTTGTGCTAGTTTGTAAATTTCGTCCAACAAAATTATTTTTTAACCATGAATACGCTACGAGGAGTTTTCCCTGATCCTCGTAAGTTAACCTTCATTCATTTCGTATCAGAACCGATAGTTTGTTTTTTTCCTAGCACAAATCCCTCGGAGGAACTTCATCAGAGAAAATATGATACACATCAAACGAATGCAAGGTATTGTTGACATTGGCGCCGAAGAAAACAGAAGACCCCGACCCCCTGTAGTAGTCGAAGCCGAAATACCCCACCATCAACAAACAATGAAACTCATCCAATCCACCAAAAGACAATTACAAGAACTTCAACGACAATCCAACATGGCACCAGTTAAACCAACGAAAATAAACACAAGTTTATCAGATCGAACCGTTCCGAGTAAAAAGAATGTCCAGAAACGAAAATCGCGACATGGACACAAAAATATATTCAATACAAGCAAAACAGCGGTTGAAAGTCTAAACGAAACTTTACATAAGTTGAAATTCAGAGAAACCGGGATGCAAACTGAAAATTATAGAAACGTTAATCAGTTGTATGAACAAGGAACGATTGTATATCCGTCCGAAAATGTTATAACGGTGCTGACCCAGAAGAGAGCATCGCCAAGACCTAAAACGGATGAAGTTAGATCGCCGAGGCTTATTGGTGATGGTGATATTTCGAACCGTTCACTGGAGCCAAAGCCGTTCATGGAGGGTGATAAAAGGCATGATTTTGTGAAGGAAAATGCTCAAGTTGTTAAGAATCAGAACGCAAGGCTAAAACAATCTACAGATCCAACGCAGGCACCTCCTACTTATCAAAAAGGTGTTATTCCGAAATATTTGCGAGAACGCAAAGAGGAATTGCATAAACAATCTAGAGGAGATGGGGATGATAAATGTCCAGCTGGACATGTTGTTTTGCCAGAAAACGAACGGAAAGAGACGCTTCGAATGCTTCGACAAAGTAAACTTGTTTAAAAATTGATTTTACTTATATCATCAACTTTAACTTAAAATGTTTCAGGTTATGCCGAATTAATAAATGAACTGAATTTGCTACCAGTTAGATCGGACACATTAAAAATACGTACTCGCAAAATGGAAATTGAAAATCAACTGAAAAAATTGGACGAAGGTATTAAAGTGTTTACCCGACCTACAGTTTATGTGAAAATCGGAGCTTAACATACATTTTTCATGATCTTGTGATTGTAAATTAACATTTGTTGACTGTGACAAAAAGGAAATTGTTGTTTTATTATTGTATATATTGTTTTGTACGTCTTAAATTAAAATCAAAATTAAGTATAAATAAATTTATTTGTATATATATATATACATAGCAAACTTAATTATAATAGAAATTAAATCGTTTTTGTGGTAAGTAACATTTTGGCCGACCCTAGCCGAGCTCGTTTGCTCTGCACATGGTACGTGCGCATGCGCACCAATCTATTACGATGACAAGTGCAAATGTTCTGAATCAACTAGTTGCATTTATAGTTAAGTTAAGTGAGTTTCAAAGAAATTAAAAGCAGCTTTACATATTTAGTAAGTGACAAAATTCCTTTTCTATAAATTTAACACGATTAGTTCTATAAAACATTTCTTCATTTTGATGCCATTGCTTCAAATTAAAATTTGGATAAAATATATGTATTTCCCGAGCTGCTGATTCTGGAGAATCTAAAAAATACATATACCAACAACTATTTATTAAAGAACTTTTAATATATAATTTACCAGATCCATGTGTCGCATTTCTAGTATCCGAAAGTCCATATTTTCCCCTAATAGACTCTGGATCACTAAACTGTGCTTTGAACACTTTAGTTGGCCCCATTAATTTTCTCCATTCTAATATTGCATTCATTCGAGCAAGAATATAAAATTCTGATGGGCCACTACATAAACAAATTCATTTAGAATTTAATAATATTTCAAAAATTACTAATTACCTAGTCATAAATGTAATTAAACGGTTGTAAAAAAATTTCCCTTTATGTTCCGCATAAAATTTACCGGCTTCTTCCAACGATAAACATAACCGTTTCGACCGAATGACTTTAAATTCAGAGTCAATTATTTTATCTCGAATTCCTTGTAAAGCATGTGGTTGTTTTATTATATGCGGTTTAATAATAGCCAAAGTTAATTCTAAACTATTTTTTATCATTTCGAAATGACTTAACCTTAAATGTATTATATTAGATGAAAATTACAAATATGAAATGGAGTTTCTTCGTTTAAAACATAGAGCATGCAATATTAAGGATGAATTTTGTATATTTTAAAGTTTTTTTGCGATTTTAATTTATTTCCGCGTTTTTCGTTTGACGTACAAAGCATCACAAAATAAGTATCGATACAATTTGATATTAGTCGAAAATTGAGTTCATTTTATTATAGAAATTAATCGCATCTCCCGCATTAATTAATAGATAACATTTATTTTTTAAACATATATATATATAGAATACAAAGCTCATTGCTACAGATAACACGAATTAACACTACATATAATGAACTTTAAACATTATTTTATCCTCTCTATAAAAAGAATTAATAACCACAGCATTTTGATATCCATAAATTTAATTAGTACATTTTAATTTTAACTAATACATTTCTATGAACATAAAATTGAACAAATATCTAAGGATTCCCAAAACAGCAACTATTTCTAAACAATATTCTTTTATAAGTAATTATTGTATATACAGCCATATTTTTAGTAAGATTTGTGGGTTTCCCAGAAATTTATCCAATCAGAGACTAGAGATGAAGAAGATTTTGTTCCTTTGATTCCTGCAGACGATTTGTCTGCTAAAGCAGGAGTGCCACTGGAATAAATTAGGAAAAATGAGAAATATAAAATTTAAAAAGATAAACAATGAATAAAAAAAAAAGATGAACATATTTATCAAATTTTCGCGTCATAGATTATATATAAAACATTTTAATGACTATGGAAAATTTTATATTATTATTGCTGACGTATTTTCATATATAAGATATATATATATATATATATATATATATTATATATATATATATATATATATATATATATATATATATATATATATATTTATATACATATATATATATATATATATATATATATATATATATATATATATATATATTTATATTTATATAATTTTATATATATATATATATATATATATTAAATTCCTCTACTTACTTTTGCTGGCCCCCTGCTTTTGGAACCATTTCTGCAGCATCCGTTATTTTCTTGAAATTATGCACTGAATAACGGTTGTACAAACCCCAAATGCTGTTCATTAATTTGCTGTTATATTTCACTGGTGATAGTTCTAAATCTGTAAATTAATTATTAAAATTGTTAATATCTGTGTATGTACAATATGAATTTTAACGTAAATTTAAATGCATACATTTCCCGTTGTAAAACATTTTCTCTTGCTCTTGTTCGGACGCTTGCATTTTGGCGATTTTCATTTCACGTTCGCGTACTTTACAAGCTGCGAAAGCTCCCTGGGGCACTGCAGGCATCTTAAGCAGTTGATGGAAATCACAATCTAAACAAAATATATATATATATGTTTACAAAAAAAAATCTTAGAAGTAAAACATTAATGGTTTTGGTCTGAATGCATATATTATTTAAATATACGCACAAATAAATTTTGCCGCCCCAAAAAAAGCAAATGATATTTTTGTATAAAGTATACATTTTTTTTACTATGCACACTATAAATATTCGGATAACATGCAGGGTATAAAACATATAAGAGTTCTGCTCTGCATAAAACCGCACTAAACTGAAACGAAATCACAATTTATATTTCGCATAATGTAAATTTAAAATTATATTTTAAATAAAAAATTTGTGCAAGTTGCAAAATAAAATTTGTTTATAAAATATCAAATTTAGAAAACCGCACTATAGATTTTTTTAAAGTGATAAAAGTTTTTGAATTAATTATATTTTCTTAAAAGTAATTCAATATAAAGTTTTTGTTTATAAAAAGTGATTAATTATCTACAAAACTGCATAAATATAATTTATAAATTTACTAAAATTTTGTTATACAAATATAATAAATATTATCAGTTATTCAATATTTTCAAATAGAAAGTTCCCGATAAAGATTTGCATGCGTAGGGTCAAGATTTGACCCCGACGATGGAGATGTATCATAAAATATATAGCAAACTTTACAGTGGCGGTAACCATTGATACAATAATCAAATCCGGGTTTCTTTCCTCCGAATTAATATCCGTTTTATTTATACAAATACAAATGTCTTATAGTTTAAACAAATATATGCTTGTTTGGAGTTGGGAAACACCATTTTAAAAATCGTAAACTTACGGTAACAATGATAACAATAATCAAAAAGTAGTTCGGCCAATTGAGAGATAATCGCACACGCGCCGAACTTTGGCACTGTAGAGCTGGAATCAAAACTCATACGAATAAAGTTATTCACGATCATACAAATTTTTCTGAAATCAGAAAATAAAACTAGCGTCTCAAAATCACTGAAAAACTAGGAACAATTAAGAAAAAATCCGGTGTGCTGTGTGTAGCTCGGTGTTCAAAATTGAACTGAGAAGAACTGATCTAAATAACTGTTGAACAATAAACGATAAGAAACTGGAGCGATTCTTTTGTGTAAACTGAGTGAATAGACTAGCGTGGCATCGGCAATATGCTCGACTGGCTACCAGCAGAGAAAGATAGACTTGCTTTATGTTATGTTTATATATTTGTGCGCGGGGTCGCAGGTCAAATGATACCGACTCAGATACTACACCCTATTTCAAATGTCAGACATGCCAGGGTCTCCTTAATTAGATCAAAACATTTTTTGGATAACATTTTTAACAGACCACTGTTTGTTTAAATTTTATGCACTGGTGTTTTACCATTATTCCATCTATACTTCTAATAGTAAACAAGTTTTTGAACTATTTTATAACTTTCTGATAATATTATTTACATAAGAACAACAAAATATTGTCACGTACACCATTTCTCATCTAAATTTATTAATAATGGGTAACTAAATATAATATCAAACACAATTTATATATATATATATATATATATATATATATATATATATATATATATATATATATATATATATATATATATATATATATATATATATATATATATATATATATATATATATATATATATATATATATATATATATAATACAATAAATGAAATCATAATATTAAATTAAAGTTTCCGAGTAACTGATGTGATTTAAGATACCGAACAATATTGACAAATATATGTCGGAATCAACAGTTTTTTTACTAATTGAGGGCATAATTTATACAGGGTTCAAAAAAATAAACAAATCAAATGAAATGCATATATTTTTTTAAATTATTTTATTTTGAAAATGTCACATTTACAAACATACAATTATTTATATATTAATTATACGATATTCTTATTTCGGCATGAGATTATTAGATATCTCTCAATAATAAGAATAAACAATATATTTTTAATAAACATTGGAAAATAACTTTTTAAAATTGAAAACATAGGAAAAGGTTACGAAAGAATAATAATAAAACTAATTGATATCAAGGTTTTTGTGAACGATGTATAAATAGAATTTATCTTGTTGATGGTATGTTTCAATTGAAATGCTTTACTAAAAATATATTGTCTCATCACTTCAGGAACTCATGATTGAATAATGTGGCAGGAAAAAATGTCTGAGACTTCGAATTTGAACCTATGAACTTATTCAATACAAATCGCACAGCAACTATTATATTTTAAATATTTGTGAATTTCTTATCATTATTATAAATGTTATCCATTGAAGCAGATTTATAGCTGAAATTACACGAAATAAATATATGTATGTTTTGCACTCTTTTATTGGTACGTTTTTAAATGTAAATATATTTATATACTTTCGTTTAACGACACTTGAGTTATATTCGTGTATATCTTAATGTGTATTTCGTAAATTATTTCGTTAAAAACTGAAAAATAATAACGGAGGTTTAGAATTGCAATAAAAATAACAACAATAAAAATTGAATTTATTATATTCTATTTGGATGAATCAATAAATTGCCATATCCATTTTAAACCAATCTAATATCAAAATAAAATTAAAATATAATTTAAAGATACAATTTATTACTAACATCGATTATAAATTGTTGTATAAGATGTCATTTTAAAAACAAATAATTATTGTAAGTATAATAAATAAAATAAATAAATTTTATTCTGAACTAATAAAACTATTATAAACGTCTTTGCATGATTATGATTGAACAGGAACATAAAATGTATTTTATCAGAGTTATTGCAAAAACCAAACTGTATTTGTGCAATACAATAAAATTAAGTTATTCTTCTTGGCTTCTGTAGCAAAAGAAAAATACTGTGAAAAAATCACGAATTAAAAAGCGATTAAATTTAACAAACGTTCAGAATAAAATTAGTATGATCTGATTGCTGGTGGTACTGTAGCGCATTCCTTTTGGTTCAATGTCTCATCAATTACCGGCCGGTATTTGATATCTACTTTACCGGTATCAATGTTCACAGTGGTTAGAGTGTGTTTTCTCCAATGTTGATCCATTGGTTTCGGTTGTTGACCGTCCAAAGGTTTGCTGTAATCCAATTCGTCGGATCTGGTTTTGAAATCTTCACGCGCATGCGCGCCACGGGATTCTTTACGATTTTCAGCGCCTACTATCGTCTGAACTGCATTCAACATTAAGTTTTGCAGTTCTAACGTTTCGACGAGATCTGTATTCCAGATCATACCGCGATCGGTCAGTTTCAACTGATCCATTTGATTGTAGATTTTGTCCATTTTCTCACATCCTTCTTTGAGCACATCCGCCGTACGGAAGACAGCCGCGTGTTTTTGCATAGCTTTTTGCATTTCCAAACGAAGAGCTGCTGTCGAAATTGCGCCATCTGCGTATCGAAGTTTATCTAAGTTTGCCAATGAGAACTCTCCAGCGTCCTAAACAAAATAAGTATCTTTTAAGAACGCGAACTAAATGGTGTTATACCATTAGACTTATAAGCCACTCAAAAACACTTACCGATTTGAATGGTTCTACTTTTTCGCCCGGTTTATGATCTGCGGCAATTGTTTTCGCGCAAGCTCTTCCAAATACAACTAAATCGAGTAACGAATTGGCTCCCAATCGATTAGCTCCATGGACACTGCTAGATGCAGCCTCACCACAAGCGTAAAGTCCAGAAACTATTTTGTCGGTACCGTTCTCATTACTGATCACCTGTCCTTTGTAATTGGTAGGTACGCCGCCCATATTATAATGTACAGTTGGCAATACTGGGATAGGTTCACGTGTTACATCAACACCAGCGAATATCATTGCGGTTTCAGAGATACCGGGTAATCGTTGTGCTAACTGTTCAGTCGGTAAATGATGCAACTGTAAGTGGACATGGTCTTGATCTGGTCCACAGCCTCTACCTTTAATTAAATATTAATCAGCTCAGATCGTTTTCGATTGTTGTAATTTAATCATGCACGTGAAACAATCAGAAACTACACATTTCGATCGAGCTCGCTTATCTAGTATTTCCCAAACAAACGTGATGATAAATTAGAATTAATTTCTATTTATTCTAAAAACAATTTATTATTAATATTTTCTAATAGAAATTTTATTGCTGCTTTCACGTAGTTGTCGGAATTATTCGAAAACCCTATTAAGAATGTAGTTTTGTTTATCTAAACACGCATATGCTATTCATAAACTATAATTTAGTAATTATCTGATTCTATTATATAACACAAAGTAGCCGCCAGTTGTTTACGTCATAACTATAATTATATTTTTATCTCAATTTAAATAAAAAAAAAAAGTATTACCTTCGCGGATTTCGATAGTCATACTTCTCGAAACTACGTCGCGAGATGCCAAATCCTTGGCAACGGGCGCATAACGTTCCAT
Organism: Nebria ingens riversi; assembly: GCA_018344505.1. Taxonomy (NCBI): domain Eukaryota; kingdom Metazoa; phylum Arthropoda; class Insecta; order Coleoptera; family Carabidae; genus Nebria; species Nebria ingens. Next base: position 820,787 of record JADQWA010000850.1, read on the forward strand.
AAAACGTTCTCCCTTTGAGTTGATAAGGAAGCCACCCTCGCCACGGCAACCTTCTGTGATCAGACAACCAGCCCCATAAATACCCGTTGGGTGGAATTGTACAAACTCCAAATCTTGGTTTTGGAGACCGGCACGTGATACCATTGCAGTACCATCACCGGTACATGTGTGAGCAGATGTGCATGAGAAATAGGCACGACCATAACCTCCGGTTGCAAGAACCTAATATATATTATTTTTCTAATTAAAATACAATTTTAGTATGATTACGATCTTATCTTTTTATGATCTAGTGAAAAAATGTAAATACGTTTATGTACGACAAGCGTATATAATTGTATATGTTACTTTTTTTTCATGAAAATAAATCACATTAAATAAAGTCAAAAAATTGATTCTAAAAAAATTATTGTTAGTTTGTATAAATTATGCATTGTTTTATTGAAAGTTGATTTCAAGGTAATTATTTTTAACACATTACTGACATGTTGTTAAAACTTGGCATAACACCATAATAAAAATGTGTTTATCACATATTATTATAGTTTCATTACCACAAACTTTTAATATAATAATATTAAACACAAAACATGAATTCAACAATTCTTAGAATATATAAATTGCATTTAACTATTGCATCATGCATTTGATATTTTATTTATTATAAAAATAAAAGCGAAAAAAAAATATTATATGAATAAATAAAGCTATAATCATGATTGTAAAATGCGCCTAATTACATTTAAAATGCATAGTTAAACAAAAGTAACTTACAGTATTTCTGCTGAGGAACCTATGAATCGTACCATCCTCTAAACATAACGCAAGAACGCCCTTGCATTCACCGTTTTCCATGATCAGATCCAAAGCGAAATATTCGATGAAATAATTACAATCATATCTCAACGATTGGCCATACAGTGTATGTAATAAGCTGTGCCCTGTTCTATCGGCAACACAGCAACACCTATGCGCTTGTCCACCCTTACCGAACTTAAGAGCTTGTCCTCCGAAGGCACGTTGGTAAATTTTGCCTTCCGGCGTTCGCGAAAAGGGCATACCGTAATTCTCTAATTCGAGTACGGCCTTAGGAGCCTCACGCGTCATATAGTGAATAGCATCTTGGTCGCCCAACCAATCAGAACCTTTGACCGTGTCGTACATATGCCATTGCCAGTTATCATCCTCCATATTACCTAAGACAATTCTAGTTTGCTAAAGATACTAATGTTGACACCGAAGATCTTTCAGGAATTTAATATTTTATATATATATATATATATATATATATATATATATATATATATATATATATATATATATATATTATATACTTTCAGAGCAATAAATATTTTTTTAAATTACTGTAGGAAGTTGGCCAATTAAAGTATTTTAGCATGAAAGAAAATGAATCTAACCCAACCAAAAGTACTCGAATTTTAAAAATAAATAAATTGAACTATGATTTATTTTGAATATGTAATATATTTTTTCTCACGACTGAGTAAAAAAAAAAAATTCCAGAAAATATTGGCAACACCGTGCGGGAAAGAACCCCTAGCGGTGTAAACGTGTATTAAACAAAGAAAATCATTCTTAAGTGAATGAAAACAATTTTTTTTTTTTGGGAAATGTGTGGAAACAAACGAATATCTATACCTAATGCTGCATTGATGCCTCCTTGAGCAGCGACCGTATGCGATCTAGTAGGAAATAATTTAGTGACAACAGCGGTTTTGAACCCTTCGGCGACGAGGCCAAAAGCAGCCCGGAGACCAGCGCCGCCGGCACCGACAACAACGGCATCGTACTCGTGATCTATGATGGGATAGGCTTTCGAAAGATCTGTGTTGACTTTTGCTTGTCTGTTATCGGATGACAAGTGCAAAGCCCGAGTGACGGCTGGTCTAGATAATCCAACCTAAAAAAAATCACTGCATATAAATCACTGAATAAACTCAGATTTAAAGGAAAAATAATAACAAATATTTCCCACATATAATTAGTTATGTAACAGAAAATGAAGGAATGAAAAAAGAATTAAATAACATAAGATTATTATTTTTGTGCATACCTTTGCGGATACAACATTTTTAGTTAAAAGAGCCGGCACTTTAAGTAATCCACTCATCATAAAAATTTCTCATTCAAAATATATTGCAAATTTCTCAAATCGGCCACCACGGCCAAGAAGGAATAATAACTGGCTGGTAAGAAAGGTCTCATTTTCCAAGCTTGAACTTGTTCGCAAGCGCAGCGTCATGAAGCAGAAGAAGATAACAGAATTCAAATGAAAATGGTGCTAAACAGAGTTCAAACAAATGAAACTACATTGGTAAGAAGTTATTTCATTGTTTTTCAATTGTTTTCTAATGCTCACATCTTTTTATTTATAAAACAAATTATAATCAATCATTTTGTTTGCTCGACGTATCATCACAAAAGGAAATGATTTTAACCTAACTATAATACTTTATATATTTAATGTGTTTTGCTAGTTTATATTTACATATGTATTGTTTAGAATTGGAATCGCAATAATTATGAATCATTTTAAAGATTCATTGCGTTTTTAATCGTTGTTTTGGATGTTACTGGGTGATATCAAAGTATTTAATCTACAAATGGAGTATATACTTCCGCAAAAACGCCAATGTGTTGAGCTATAATTGTCTATATCGAACACCAAAGAATATTGATATTCTTTGGTGTTCGATATCTGTTATTTTTATGAAATATATATTTTAAAGTAAAAAAGGATTATATTAAATAATAAATTGTGTTAAACCAATTAATTTTATTTAAATCTAATTTACATTACAAATTTAATTCAATTTATCGCACATTACAAAAAGAATGAACGAGTTTGTAAATTAAGAAATCATGCCTTTATTAAAAATAAAAACACACACACACACAACTTAAAAAAGTGTACAATCAGTCTTGTTAATAATGGCGATAGTTATGTTTTTGGAATGGTAACTAAATGCAACAAATCTAAAAAAGAACAAATTAATATAGAAACGTGTTTATCATGTAGATAAAATATCTCGTTAGAAGAGCTTCGATTGTATGCACTTGAGGTACGAATATATTCGACCAAAAAAATGTTAAAAAGCAATAATGCTAATTAGAATGGCAAAATTACATTTTATAAAATATAAAAACACAATCGACACATTTTTGAAACAATATCACATTTGGTTGTTTCAAGAATTGCCTGTTTTATACTACCAGTTTATACCAATGCCACTAAATATTATTAGTATCTATTGAAAACTAGAGTAGGAAAAGTGCTTGATGTTGTTATGTGGTGAAATTGTATTAGAAAAAATATTTAAGTACCTATAAGAGTTATTTAAATATAGTTATTCAATGATTAAGTTTAATTGGCATTGATATAAACCAATTATAAATATATATATATATAAATATGTAAAAACATATAAGATAATTAACAAAAATCCACAAATTATATACATAAAAATATCAAGTAATACAGTTAGTTTTTATAAAATCATAACAAAATTAGAAAACATAAAAAGCTAACAATATAAAGTTAAATAATTATCAAATCCAAAATATCTGTTATCATTTGTGAAATACAAAATATAGTATTATAAAAATATGAGCCATTATATCTCTTTCCAAGTATAGTAAAAATAGTTATGTTCCTACTTTCATTTGTTTATAAGGCGTGTGAAACAATTATTGTTCTTTAAAATGTTAACATTTATATTGTGAATGATTTAAAAGTTGGTCACAATACTAGTCGTTTGATGCCACATTCGACACAAAATTTCGCTGTGTTCACGGGAAATTTGGTACCGCATTCGTGGCAAAATTTCGGCAAGCGCTGACTGTGATCTTTGTGATTTACAGGTGCTGGAGCTGTCGATGTTTCCGAACCACTGGAACTGGGACTGCGATCCACGGAGCCCCCTCGTTTTGAGACTTGCGCCATATGACGATTCTGGATACGAGGTTGGATTTTTGGTGTTTTTCTATTTAAACTAAGAAATATATTTTAGCATTTCGCCACATTAAAGTCTGCAATATTTATCAAAACATAGATTTTCGTTTAATTGACAAGAAAATTTTAATTTAACAGCTGAAAATTTGATAATTTATATATATGTCAACTAAATTAAATTAACTTTTATGAAACTATAAAGAATCTCGAATCAATAGTATCAAATATAATTGGCACTAAATGCGTGAAATTAAAACAATTGATCATCATAACAAAACACGAGTTACTAATATAGACTCAATATATATAGACATATTTCAATATACCGGTGAAAAATAAGAGTTTTTATAACATTAAGAAAACTATACCTGCCATACGCAGAGTCACTATTTAATTTTCCAAGATGTTGTTTTCGTTCAATCTTACGTTCCTCCGTACTGCTATTTTCTTCATAATCGCCATCCCCCACTGATTTCGTTTTCTCTGCAGACAACTCTGATTGTTCTCTGCGATACATCTCCTCATACTTCTTATACTCTTCATACATTTCATGATCGGGTGGAAATAGTTCGTCCGTTGATTTCGGACTAATATCTTTGTGTTTCTGCTGATCCATTTTCTTGGTCGCTTTTGTCTCCTTCGGATGTAGATACTCCTGAATATCTTGTTTATTCTTCATAGAACGTGCTTTGACAACAGGATTTGAAAGGGAAATAGATCTTTTCAATGGTTGAAGAGATTTTTTTGTGTCAGGGCTTTTCATAGGTGATGTTTTACCAAAACTAGAATTTAAAGAAAGTGTAGACTTTTGTATAACACGGTGGTCCACTTTATCCGCTTTAGTGCTTTTTAAAAAGCTTTTTAAAGTTGGAAAACTTTCATCGTCCTCAAATGAGGAGATAAACTCATCAAAATCAATATCATCTAACAGTTGTGTATCCTCCTGAACTGAAATTGATCTTTTAATAGGTTCCTCAGTTTTAGCTAAAACAATCGGTTCTAATTGTGATATTTTTTTGTCATACTGAACGCTATAATGATCTAAATCATTTGTGGACGATCTAGGTGAATAGTTATCGATCCGTAACTTTTCTGGTATACTTAAATTATCAGTTTCGTTAATCAAACTAGGATCAATCGTATTCATATCATCGCTATATTTTCTTTCGCTTAATATTGCATTTAAACTCAACCCGTTCTTTTTGATTTTATTATTATTAGTAACTGTTTTCTGTTCTTTTATTTTGTTGTTTGTGGTATCTGGTTTGACGTAGTTATCGTTTATGAAATTTTCGATAAACTCGAAATTGTCTTGTAGTAAATGCATTTTGTCTGAGAAGTCATCGGGTGGATCTATAACTGATGCGCGTTTATTGGTTTTTATCGAAGTTTTAATGACTGAATTTAGTTTGGAAGTGTTTGTGTTGTTGAAAAGTGTTTTGGTGGCAGGTGTTTTAGTGTTGAATGGTTTGAAATCATCGCACTGGAGGAGTTCCATTAGCTGTTTTTCAGCTACCACAAATGGGTTGTATTCTTCTTTGGCGCTAATATAAATATAAACATGTTTTACATTTCTGAGTATAGTAGTTATTTATATGTTTAGGACTGATATTTAGAATATGGCTCAAGTACTTTGAGACAAAAATAATTAATCATTGATTGAAGTAGATTAACGTATTAAAATAGATATTTAAAAAAAGACTTAGACTCGCTAACGCCAATATTAGATTAAGAATTTATTAGTTTTCGAAGAAATATAAATTATTCTAAAACTAACTGGCATTTTCACGCACATATACACAAAGGTGGAACAAACAAAATACCTTGTGGAAACAGTAGGGGTATGGATAAGAGGTAATCGATATCGCGGACTTTTCCGTGGCGTCATTTCTTTACTTTGTTTTGACGTATTCGACACTCTAGAATCTTTACTCCGTTTTCTTTCATTCAACATACATTTTTCTGTTTGCATTTCCTTCGGTTGTACATACTTATCCCAAAACGAATCCCTCTTACTGTGATGAGATCTCGAGCTACTTTTAATAAACGGTAAATTATTCAAATGCGGATCATCTTGATCCAAATGTTCCGTAGGTATGCTCGCCATCATTTTTTTCCGTCGTTTCAAATATTTTAGATACGAAAGTTTTCTTTTGCTAACAGCCTTTTTTGTTATTTTTTCTCTGCTATCAGTTTGAACAAACTTGTGCTCACTTACTTTTTCTTCTGGTTCTTTTGCTGCATCTTCGTTAACAAAAATTATACTTAAATTTTTTATTTCGTTGCGACATAAGAGTTGATTTAAAGTATCCAAACAGTGTTTGCCTTCTATAACAATTTCACTGGCATTCGAACGGTATATATTGAAAGAGGGAAGTGTGGATTTATCTAAAGATTCTGAAGCAATCATTTCGATTTCTAGTTGAGCTGTTTGAGAATGTTGTTTTATAAATTGATCCAAATCGTTTATATCAATATATTTCGCGTCCTGGAAGGTTTCGGATTGGTTTTGTACAAAATTAATATAATTACTATTTCCACTGGAAATATTTGGCGAAGGTTCATCTAGTTTCAATGTATTTGGTTGAGTGGCATAACAATTTGTATTTTCATAATTGTCATCTGTGTTTTCTTCGTCGTCGTTTCTCATTGATTTGTTTCCAATATTGTAACTTGTTATTTCATGTTCCTCATTGACTTCTGATAATTGTGTTTCATGTAGTTGTTTTGATGAGTTTGGTTGGTTTATATAACAATTTGTTCTTTTGAAATTTTCGTTGCACATCGGTGCTTCGTCATTGTTGTTTAATGAATTTGTTTCGTCGACACAATATGTGATTCTTTCGAATGTCTCCTTAGGTGACAAACACGGTTCAGTAATTAAATCTTTTGTGTCGATTTCTTGCGGTATCGTAACCAATTCGCTTGGATCTGGAACATATTCAGACATTTCATCTTCAACACTACCAGTTTTATTCAAGTGATCATCAATTAAATTTGAAATAGGTGAAGTCACTGAGAAATCATGTCGCTCAGACTGTTCGCTACGCATTATAAACGAACCTGCATCAAGTTTGTCTTGGATCGGAGTTGAAGTGAATTTCGATTCTAAATCAGCGCTAAACATTTCGGATGTATTTGATTTGAACTTCAATGAGTTTAAAAATTCTCGCTCTGCTGTTTCCCAAACACAAGTGCTAACATTTCCATCTTCTTTTTTCAATTTTCGTAATTCATCCAGATCTAAATTGCAGTTGACAAAATATTTTATATCCTTATTAGAGCCTTCTGTATCATTATTAGTAAACTCGATATTACTAACTGCTTTATTTAGCGCATGATTTGACTTCGATGGTTCGCTGTATAAGCTATCAAGTTCGTACATGTTCTCAGGTGATGCTTCCATTATTGTTACAAGCTCACATGAATCTGTATCTTGAACTGTTTTGATTATTGACGTATCAAGTTGATTTTCAACAGGTTTTAACGGAAATGCCCTATCTTCTTCTGCACGTTTAGATGATTCAAAATTCAGGTGATTGATATCCAGTAAATCAGTTAAATTCGTTAGTTCGTCATCGATATTTTGCATCAATGGAATCGACTTCGGTTTATTAATTCTTTTATTCGAACTTGTCTGTTGCCATTGTAATATTTCCACGATTTTATTTGATTCATCTTCATCAGTTTCTTGATCGGATTCGTATTTTTCAATTATTTCTAGTTGCTTATATATTTTTTTTGAGTTTGGTATTGGTTTGGGAATGATGGATTTTTTTTTAATGTTTAATGTGTCTTTCCAAGTGACAAGGTTAAGAGACGTGGATGAGATGTTAATATGAGAAACATTCATTCCTAATTCGTTTATATTGGATGTGTTAACTTTAGAAGAGGCAGGGACTTTTTGCTTGAAACGAGGACTATAGGGTGGAAAGGAAAGAGGACAATTAGATCACATGCAAACATTAAGCAAGTCATCATAAGGAGAATGGAAATTAAAATTTAGTGATGAGCTTTAGAAAAGTATTCTGATTTCTTAATTTTATCTTCTAAATTTATGTTTTCGACAAAATATATAAAGTGTTCTGAGATTCTTCTAGAAAAACGGAAAATATTTAATTTTATTAAATAAGTCTATATGCTGCTGAATAGAAGAGTTAGTTTAACCGTTAATACGTGTTTTTAGTAAATTGATTTAGTTAGAATTTTAAATACGCTAAAAATGTTAACTGAAATAAAACTAATACTAAATTCCTCGTTCCTTTCTCCCTACGAGCACACACTCGCATATTATTACCTTTTATTAATCTCGGCATCAGACTGCGTTTTGCCTCTAATAATCGGTTCGGACACCGGTTGGTGTATCGGTAAAGCCTTCTTCGGCCCACCTGGACTGCAGTCTAAACTACCAACGCTGCTTACACTAACCACAGATTCAGTACGGCTCGTACCGGTGCCCGGTGCGTATTTCTCCCGCGTAGCACTACGTTTTGATTTATTTAACAGGGGCACACGGTATTTCGTGCGCGCTTCCAGCCGTTCTTTCGCCTGCACAACATTTGCTGGCGATCGAACGACGCGCGTTTTATGCTCTTTGCACCATTCAACATGGCGGTCGAATGATTTCGGCCCAAATTGCCGTTCGCAAAATGGACAACGTTCTGTTACACCCATTGTGCCAACTGCGCTTATACTTCGTCGGGGACCCATTTCTTTTACTTCTAACATCAAAAATAATATGTTACTTTAAAAAAATCTTTATTAATTAAATTTTGGCGGGACTGTCGCATCATTGCAAGCGCTTTTATTTATCATATGATATAATAAACAAAACTGGCGCATTTATTCATTTTTAAACTATTTAATTTTTAAAATAATGCTTATATATATATATATATATATATATATATATATATATATATATATATATATATATATATATATATATATATATTTTTTATTCTAGTGTGTGTAGATTAAAATGACTAGTGTTACCTTTAGCGGCTCGTATAGTTTGTACCAACTCTTCGTGTTTCTCTTTCCACTTAGTCTGGTTACGTTGCGGGTCGACTTTAGTTTCAACCGGTACCGTTGCCGGCACTACGATATGCGCGATCGGTTGTGATTCGGCGTCGGCTTTTCGTACGTACGTTGGCTGAAAAAACGGTGCCAAGTCGGTACCGTCAACACGTTGTTTTAACGAATCGAATATTTTACGTTTACGCGTTGCATTGCGTTCACAAACTTTCAAATGCTTTTGAAGTGAAACTGGCAAAAATGTTCGTCCACAGATATCGCAAGGGGTTAACTCGTGCGATATTTCTATTGCTGAAACAAAAAGGAAAACACAAATAGAATTTATTTCAAACAATATTTATATTCATAGAATGTTTAACCAGATATTCCTTAATTTCTAATATAAATAATTAACAGTATTTATTTATATTAAATTAACGAAGCTCATATTTTTTATTATTATTTTAAATTGCCTTAACTAAACAGCACTTATTTATGAATACGGCTAGAAAATATGTTAGGAATACGCACTTTAAATACAAAGTAATATTAATATGTATAAAAATTATTGAAGTTTAGTTTGAAAGATAAAAATTATGGATATAATTGTTATTTAATATAAAAAAAAAGCGGAGATGGTATATTTAATAAAATATAGTAACGTACCCAAAGCACGTCTAAAATTTCAATGTCAGAGTTGTTTCATAATTTCGTATGTTAATATTTTTCTGATATTTGTAGTACTTATTAAACAAAAACAAATAAATTACGTCTTATTGGAGACCTTGAAGAAGCTGTAACTGTGTTATGCAATAAGTCGTCTTAGCAAACATAAATTAATATTACCTGGAACTGATATACTTTTATAAAAATGCCCCGACACAAACGAAAAGAAAGTACTGAATGTTAGAAATATAACGTAGAAACTTTAAAAATACAGCGGATAAAAAACAATATTTGAATTTCAAACAAAATAAACGCCATATATAAAGAATAAAAATATATTATAGCATAGGATAATATGTTAATATTGTTATTGATGATCATTGTATGTAGATATGGCATATATAATAGATGATGAATAATAGTTAAAAATAACTAAAACATAGATCCAACATGTTTTGTAACCACTGAGTAAGGATCTTTTGTAAATGGTATTGATTGCATAAATCCAGTTTGCCCACATTTTTTTACCTTTTCTGCAAGCAGAACACCTACTTACAAAAAAGGTAATACTCCATGACAATGATTGACAAAGTATGCGTTTATTTTCCATGTCAATTTCGAATTTACGAGACCAGAAAACTATTTGACAGTTGTATAAAGTTTATAAAATAGCAAACCTGTTTAATTGCAATGATAAAATTTCGCGAATTTATGCCGAGTCCTTGAACCGTGTAGCAAAATTGATAGCAATTAGTGATTATGCAAACGGAGGTAGTTTTTAATTCGTTTCATGACATTGAAGATTTTTTAAACTCATTTATAATTTTAACTGTCGTGAAGCGACAAAATGACAAAACAACAAAATGAGTTGTGGGTGGCAACCATATAAAACTATAAATAGTATTTAAACTAAAAATCTTTTAGGAAAACTAATATACTAAGCAGTAGTACACGAAAATATACTTAATATTTGTTAATGTTCAAAATATTAGAATTCCGTATTTATATTATAATAAACAAAATAATAAAAGATAGACACATACCTTCTTCCATTGCAGATGAAGCCATGATTTTGTTTTGTTATATGTCTCCAAGGAAACGGTGACAGAAAAAAATAACCCACACCATTGGCTAAAATAAGCACGTGTACTTATGACGTCAGAACTCACTTCATTCATAAATCTACATAAATATTTTATTAGGTTAGGTGTTCAGTTTGCATAACAATCATATGATAATATTTGTGTAACTATTTGCACAATCATGTTTTCTCTACGATATTGCAACAGAATATTTAAACAAGTATGGGTAAACATCTATTTGGGTATATAAGAAATTTAATCAAATCACTTATTGTAATTGTAGACAGTTTTGGGGCATTTAAAACAAATGTCAACAGTGGAAAAGTTGACAGATATTACTTTTAACAATGGAGTTAAAAAAGTAACAATGTGCCATACTAAGACGAGGTGTTTTTTATTCTTCTAAATTTCCAAATGTATAGAGGGTTTTCAATTTTTTTATTAATTTATAGAAATTCTTTATCTATCGCTATGATGGAAAAACTTATTGATAATATCACTAAAGGTCAGGAGGATCCATTGCTCAGGGTTATTGTTATCAGTAGCATAGGACCAGTTTTTTCCGCAGGGCACAATTTAAAAGAATTAGTAAGATTTTTAATACTATATGATAGGAATTCTTTCCAATTGAGCTTATATTGTGATGGCGTTTCTTTCAGTGATATATTTTTATTAGAGTTAATTAAGTTAAACCAAATTAGATAGTAGTACTTTTACTTTTTGTTGAAGAAACTTGCTTTTTTTTTTAGTTGGGAACACTTGCTTTTCTTTGTACTCAACTAAAAAAAAATTGTCAGCTAAAAAATTTAGCTTATTTTTCTATTTTTGCTAACACATATTTTCCATGCCTACGAATGAAATAATCTATTAAGATACTTTTAAAAATTATTTAGGGTGCAGATCACAGTCGTTCCCAGCATCAACATGTATTTTCTTTAGCCTCTAAACTAATGTGTGCAATAATAGACAGTCCTGTTCCTATTATAGCTCGAATAGATGGATTAGCGGCTGCAGCTGGATGTCAATTAGTTGCACAGTGTGATTTAGCTATTTGTACAGAAAAAAGCTCCTTTTCTACGCCAGGGTAATTGTTTAATTGCATTTTTTTACATATAAGTTATCAAACCTATTTGTATTGGTTACATAAAACGGCCATGTATATCATATAAAATCCATGTATATGCGTACTGCATATTTTGTCTTCCATTGTCTGCTTTCATTTAAACTTTCGATTGTTTCTCAGTTATAATTACTAAATAATAGAAATTTCTAGAGTAAATTTCGGTATATTTTGCTCAACTCCAGGCGTAGCTCTTGGTAGATGTGTGCAAAAAAATACAGCTATGCAAATGCTACTAACAGGTCAACCTTTGACTAGTTATGAAGCTAAAGAATCTGGTCTAGTCAATAAAGTATGTTCGGTGGAAATACTTGAATCAGAATTAGATAAAATGTGCGAATCAATATGCGATAAAAGTCGATCCGTTGTTGAATTAGGCAAAAAATTCTTCTATAAACAAATGCAAAATGATATCAAAACTGCGTATAAATTAGGAGAAAAAATCATGGTTGATAATATAAATATGAAAGACGGCAAAGAGGGTATACGAAGTTTTATCGAAAAACGGAAACCTAAATGGACTGCTTAAATCAATATTTTTATACAATAAATACGCTTTTATTCTATTTAAACTTACTTTACACACAACTAACTTTTAATAATTCCAAAAATTACTCAACATTCTTAGTTTATATAATATATTGCATAAAACTCAATATGTGATCCTATTTTGTTTACACAATAAAGAACAATAAATCATCATAGTGTACTATTTGTATATGTGTCAAAACATTCCACAAAAATGTCATGTACTTGTCCCCCATATCCTGAATCTGCGGAAACAGTATTCGATTATCCAATAGCCTCAGTTGGAGAAGGTGAATACGTTCCACCTATATCCTTAAAATTGGAAGATGACATACGATATGCCTGGGGTGGTTTGGCCTATGATCTTTCAACAACTGGCCTTATTTGTCAGCCACAAATAAACGAATATGAAGATTACGAAGAATCAGATGATGAATTGCTTAGTGTTAGGGCAAAACTATTGTGTGAGATTCGGGAAATGTCGTCATGGGGTACACATGGAATAGACGATGATATTTGGTCGGATGAAAAACGACCATATCCAAAGTTGTTTACATTTGAAGAGTTAGAATTAACGGAGGAAGAAGAATCGGGGCTTCTTACGAAACGTATGATAGCTAGTTGTTTGTCGTATTTAGAGAAATGTCCTGAATCTTCTGAAATGGGCCTTTTCAAATGCGTTTTAGATCATAAAGTTATTATCCTTTTTAATGTTGCATTTGATGTTCTCTTATGGCACTTTATACACATATTGTTATAAAAATATTTCTACTTATTTTTATAAAAGAATAAGTATCATTGGAGAATTTTGAATCCAGCATTCATTGGTCAACTAACCCTAACATCTATTCTATTATTAAATATAAATTGTCTTTTATCTTCAGAATATTAACGATATATCCAAATTGAACGACTATATTAATTTACAATATATAGACTTATCTTGCAATTTTATAATCGACGTAACGCCTCTAGAAGGCCTCTGTTACCTCATGTATTTGGACGTGTCGCACAATGAAATAACAGAATTGTTGAATTTTACCGCTCCTAAATTTTTAACTTTCGTCAATTATTCGCATAATTATATTAGTAAAATTCCTGATTTATCGAAATTTTGGTCACTTAAAACCCTGAATTTATCTCATAATAATATTAAAGTGATTGAAGGTCTTCATACTTTACAGTAAGTGCATAACTTACTTAAATAAGCGTTGAAATACATTAAATATGAATAATTTTAGATATTTAGAAAAATTGGATATATCCTTCAATAAAATTAAACTCATAGAAAATTTAGACAATATGAGAATAATCCATTTGAATTTAGAAAATAACGAAATTGATAGTTTTGATTGCGGTAGAAACAGTGGATTCAAAACTATGAAATTTTTGAGTTACATTCGTCTGGCATATAATCAACTTACTAGTTTACGAATGTTCAATGGGGTTTTATTTTTACAAGCTTTAGATATTAAATGTAACAACATATCTGACTTGATTGAAGTTTCATATTTACGAGATTTAAGATTTTTGATTTCTGTTAATTTTATAAATAACCCAATTTGTACTAGCAAATTTTACCTTATGGTTTGTTTGGAATCTATTAGAGCATTACGACTTTTAGATGAAAAACCTGTTAAAGCTATCCAAAAGGTATATTTACAACAACAACAAAATTGCCAAATAACTTTTTGTTATTCAATTTTAATAACAATTAGGTTCACGCCGAAGAAAAATTAGCTCCTAATATTGAAATACAAGTCGCCAAAGATTTCGACGAACTTTTGGCATTATCTCATTTATCAAAATGCCCACATTTGGGTTTGGATGTAATACCAGCAAATCAACCACCAAGACCACTGGTTATAGTAGTTGGTTTAATAGGCTGCAGACATGAGATGATAGTTAAAAAATTCGCGGACTTATTTCCTGAAGTTGTAACACGTTTAATCACACATACATCGCGCCCGAAAGATTTACAAGAAACGGATACGAGTGATTATTATTTTGTACAAAAGCAAGATTTTGATGGGTTGTTAGAAAATGGAGATATGCTTATGATGTATGATGTGTTCAATCAAAATTATGGATTGAGTGAGTTAAAATTACGAAAATAATGGTGTTTTCTTAAACACACGTTAATTTTAAGCCCAAGACGAATTTGGTAAAGGAGTTCAATCAAATAAAGTTATGATACTTCACACAGATCTACACGCAGCTTTGATATTACGTCTGAGAGGTTTTAAACCTATGCTGGTGTTAGCTTTGCCGAGATTAGTTGAAGCTCATAGAGATTTTCTTGTAGAAGATTATGATCTATGTATCTTTGATAAAAAGTATTGAATATATTTCTAACTTTACAGTGAAACATCATATCAATGTTTCATTGTAATTCTATGATAGCGATATTTCTATTCAGCTATCACTTATACACAAATTTAAAATATTAGGAACCCTGATGCTGCTATAGAAATACGTAGAAAACAAAAGATAGTATTTGGCACTGAAACAACTCTTAGTTCCTCGAACAGTAATATTCGTTCAACATGTGGTAAATTTCTAGAAATTATTGTATAGTATAATTTTTTTTTAAAATAACGCATACAATTTTAGAAGCAGATAGCCCAAAAGTTTCCGCATATGAATTGACGCCTAATTTTGAAGCTCAAACTGGTAAACTTGAAAATAAATATCTAGTCGTATAAGAAAGTCCACTGCAGATATTTTTATAAATAGCTATAAAAACCATATTCTAAAATGTTAGATACTGTTGTTTTCTAGGTACGTCAGCCGAATTGGCACAATTAAATTATATTGATGGTGTACCAGAAACGATACAAAAAAGTACTAACAGCTTTGAAAACTATTTCAATTTATCAAACACAAATAGTGAAACTCATTCACAATATGGTCCACCATTAGGTATTCAAATTTACAAATAAGGCCCAACTTGAAATTTTCTAGACTATCCAGATGACGTCACCCCTTTTCTACTAAAGCTATGAGCTATCTCGAGTGGCTTTGTACCGATAGTCAATTTTTTTGCTAGTCCGGCCTTATTAAATTATATTGCATTGTTTCTTTGTACTAAAATTTTAATATTAGAACAGTTTGAAATCCCTATACATTATTCCCATGTATTTGAATACTTTGGGAAGAAAGAGGAATTTCCGAATATCTCGCAAGAACTTGCTGAAAAATTTTACGCTTCCGTGTTCGAAATGAGAGAAATGTATTTAAGATTTCACAGATCCCATCCAGGCATCTTTTACGAAATTGTATTTATTTTAAACGTTTTTTTTTCTAATATGAAAAATATAATTTTTGATTGTTATAATCAGATATTTACTGATGAATTTGATAACTGTATGAGTAAACTAGAAAATGTAGTAAACGCAGCTAATAAAGCCCAAGAAATAGCTAAGCCGTTAGAGCATGAATTTAAAGACAAGACTTATCACAATTTTATTGCTGAACGGTTTAAAATGTTCGAAGAAGATATAGAACGGTATAAACTTTATTAGTTGATCCCTAACTTAACATAAAATAATGAAGATATTTCTGAGTGTAGTGAACAATATCTAAAGTTTGATTATTAATTATTAAATAACTTAGAGATCAACGAGGATAATACTATAATAATTGAAATTAAATTACTAAAAATATTTGTAGATCATTAAAGAAAACAATAAGTTGCCCGCTTGAAGAATAGCTAATTTTAGTTTTTACTTTCTTGAAGTTTATAGAATAATAAATTGATAAGTGCTGATAAGATTAAATGGTGGATAAGATTTTTAGCGTACTTAAATAATATGGCTCTTATTGTAACGAAAGCATCACAAAAACGGTAAAATACCAAGTATATTTAATTACAAAATTACAAATATAATAAATTTTCAGTAAACCACCATTTCTACCAGATGCAGTATTAGAAAAATTAAAATGTTCCGATTGCGATAGTTATCTATCCACACCGCCGATTTTAAAACATCCAGAACTTGGTAGTATTTGTGGAAACTGTGTACCATATAATCAAAATAACGAATTTGTTCGAAATATTGAATACGAAACAATAGCACAGTTCGTCGAGTTCCCATGTAAAAATGCGGGTTGTCGCGTTAGAATACCATTTGGGAAAATGGATAAACATGATTTAAAATGCGTATTTCGTCCCTACGATTGCCCATTTTTGTACACCTGCCATTGGTTAGGGAACTCTCGGGAACTTCAGACACATTTTCGCGAAAAGCACACGCAGTTTTTCATAGTAAATAACAAGTTTACACCTGATTTGTGTAAAAATAACACTGAAATACGTTTATTAGTGCTAGAAAATAATTCGTTTTTCGTACAGACGAAGTGCAAAGTTATGGCTTGTAAATTGTGGTGTTTAGTTAGTTATATTGGTGATCCTGGACTTTCAAATCAATTTAAATATAAATTACAAATACATGGGGATAGGAAAAGTATTAAACCGTATGTTACAGAGGAAAAAGCAACGCAAACTGATGTTTTAAATGTGATGAATGAATTTGGTGCAATTGAAATTGATATTCCGACGATGTTACGAACTTTGAAATGCCCCCAAACAATTGAATGTACTATTCATATTAATTCTACATAATTAAATTGTGTATTAATGTGTTATTATTTGCGAAGCGTCTAAATTATTCTGTTTATGAGGTACAAGTTGTTATCACTGTTGATTATCTATTTTCTATAATTTGATATTAATCGACGGTTTGAAGTACTTGAATTTTTCAATAAATTAAACGTAAAAAATATTTATAGAAAAAGTTTTATTTCTCTATGAATAACAAATATCACAGATATGTATTATATAAACAGGAATGTTATTTTAGATTTTTTTTTAAACATTTCAAACTAAAATAAACCAAGTATACCATATTAGATTATAATTCTTAAATAATAAATAGTACCGTCGTACAACTAAAATTGTTACGCTGATTACATACATTTTTTGTGCTATATTTTGATATATTACATTTAAACAGATATTTGCTAAATATTACAAAATTTGGCTCCCTAAATGTAAAGTTTCTGCTGAAATAACAATTTAAAAATGTTATTTTAGTAGACTTTTCAACTGTTAGATCTTAATAGAAATGTATATATCAGAAAAGTAACAAAAAAGTTTGCATGTACTGAGTACTTTTCAAAAATGTAACGTTTTGTATTGAATAATATAAAGTGCATTTGTTTACTAATTTAATTATTAGAAACCCTAAGTAATTCCTGTAATATTAAATAAATTAAAACCATGGTTCATACAAAATTAATTATATGGCATCCTAAATATAATCCCAAACTTAAAACCATTTTCAAAGTGATATTTTTGACAAAATTAAAAGTGGCTTATTTTCTGTTATGAAAATATTTATAATCTCATATTTAAATTCTACAACAATCAACAATAAAAGAAAATTGAGGCTTACCAAGTTAAATTAATATTGTAATTCATGTCAGAGTCCGGATTCCTTTCGATTCGGTTGTATACTAATCGGGTTTAACGATGTTATATGATTTTGAATGTCCTTCCTATTGGACGAGTTGGCCAGTAAGAAATGTAAGGAACGCAATAGTTGCAAACGTTTTAATAGTTTCGTACGATCCGATATATCCGATGTAAATCGATATACTTTTAATAATTGTCCGATTTGTGTCATAGTTTCTATACGAACAGTTCTTTTACAATTTTCAAATTCTTCTGCAAACTGTAAATATTTATTTAATTAATAATTAGATTTTTAGATAGCATGAACTATTTAGTGGTTACAAATAAATTAGATTGCGTCACTACTAAATAGTTGGCATATATATATATATATTTACTGATGTCTGCTTGCAAAGCGTCCACATAATATTTAATTTTATATTAGGTTCAACATTTGCTAATATAAAACTTATTATATTTGGTACAGTTATTGGCACATTTTGAGAAAAAACGCGACTTTCAGCTTTCCTAAAACAATTACAAATAACGATAACATTTATCGAACTAATCATAGATTAAAAAAGCTATATGCTTATAAATGTATTTAATTAATAATTAACCATTTTTAAATAAGCTATATTTAAGTAATAATTGAAGATATTTATTCAATATCTATTAAATATTATATTAAAATCGTTTAGTTATATAAATGAATCAAGATATATATTATACATGTACCTTTTTGCGGGGAAAAATAGTAAACTTGGATAATGATGCATGGTAAATTCCCAAGGTAAAGCGTGGTTGTCGCCATCTATTCGCGCAAAATATAAACCGTTCACCGGCGTCAGCACACGCGCAGTAGTCAGTAAAGTATGAGATACACCACTGCAGAATGCGCACTTTACTGAATAATATAAAACAACTACAGCCTAGTAAAAAAGCAATGTTTTAAAATTAATTTCGAGACAAATGTTAATTTATTTTACCATATTTGGCTGCATAACAGTCGGCATAAAACTAGAAGTAGAAAGTTCAGGAATACAAGTGTCTTTAGACCGATTTAAGTGGCATAAGTCTTGATGTCCATATTGATGTGTATGTTGCTTTGGTATTGCTGTCGAACTAAGAGTTCGGTCTAACGAACCCTTTGTAAACTCACGGATAAAATCTTGTAAATTGCCAGTGTTATATGGAGTTTGCATTACATGATGTGTTTCTAACTGAAAATATAGATAAAATTGTCCCATTTTCAAGTTTTCTTGCAAATCTTTATAGTATTTATTATAAAAATTATAATAAACAAACCACAAATACTTACAATTGGATTAATAATAACAACCGCGGACTTATCCTTCTTATTCAAAATATCAATCCCTAATCCTTCAGCAAAATGATGATGCTGAATAGAATCAAGTGCTAAAATTGATAAACTTTTATTTGCTCTACACGATAGGCCAGTCAATTTCATGCGGTCGGAGATACGTGGCAAAGGAGCAAATATGGATGGTTGCATTCGATGTGCTATACAGAAGAAACGACACTTTTCCGCTTCGGATAACTGCAGCAGATTTTCCGGTGCGTATGGATCATTTTCAATTGGTGAGTGACCATTATCCGTATTTTCGTAATTCGTATCATTCTCTTTCATCTCCTTTTTGTGTTCTTTACTTATTACAATTGGAACTACATTAACCACATTGGAACACGCATCTTTCGAATTGCATATTTGGTCAGTTTTAACAAAATTGCAAGTATTATTTATCCAAAGTTTATGTTGGTACGTTACTACAGTTGGGAATTTTTCTTTTTTTCTTTTTGTTGACAGACATATTGTTTTTAATTGTTTATATGAAAGATCGAATTCTAAAAATTAAAATATATTTGGTTCAATAAAAAAAAAGAAAACTGGAGTAATATATTTGATGTAGAAACAAATTCTATAAATCCTTTAGTGCCGTGGATAAAAGTATGATTTACCTTTGCGTAAATAGTTTAAATAAGCTCGCTTGAGATTAATTGTTAAAGAATTGAAACAATTATAATAGTCTAAAGCTGTATCATGTAGCTAAAAACAATTAGTTATTAAATATAAAAAATTTCGCTAGAAAATAAATGTACTTACGACAGTGTAATAATCTATTTGTGAGTAAAGAGGATTCCTAGGTGTAAATAATATTAAAGCCGGCCCTGGTTGTAAATAATTTGAAAGTGACTGACTTTTACCTCCAGGAGGTGAAGCCCAAACAGAAACTTGGTGTAAATTTTCGCTTATCCAAGCCATAATAGGTTCTGCTCGCCATTCGTCATCAGGGTATGTCTAAAATTGAATGAGTATTTTTATTTCATTCGATTCTAACGAATACCAAGTTATTCTATCTCCATCGAAATATAGAAAATATTTTGATTTATTTTATGAAATAAAACACACTTGGTAATTTTCACAGAAATATTATTTGTCTTTTCAGTCATCATCAGGTATGTTACTGATGATGACTGAAAAGTCGAAACGATTTCTGTGAAAATTACAAAGTGTATTTTATTTCATAAATTAAAATAAACAAACAATATATAATTTCGACTTATATTAGATGAAATAAAAACTGGGTTTATGGTAAATATTTACTAAAGTTTCATTCCAAAGATTCAATTTTATCGAATCACCAAATTGATATCCAGTCATGACCAAAAAATGGATCTCTCGAAACGGATCTCTTTCGAGAAACCGCAGTGCTGCCGAGTAGAAAGCGCCATATTTTGAGGTGCCCAATTTCGCATCGACATAGCCCACAACTACAGCCTAAATATAAATACAAATTATGTGATTTCCATGTGTTTATTATTGAGACTTACATCATGCAAAGATTGATATGGCACAGTGTCTACTTCTTCATAGATTCGTGTAATCGGATTCGATACGGATTGTAAAAATTTCAGCATATGTTCGACACGTCTAGGTCCGCGATATTGTATACCGCGACCATGGGCTGGATACGCCATAAGTACTGGCCAGGAATATACTTTACTGTATTGTTGACGGCATTCACTACCCGGATGCCAACAATTTATTGCCGCAAAATGAATCTAAATTATTTTAAACATTATTGTCTAGATTTGTAAAACTCTAAAAGAATCTGATACTCTAATGACGTCACATATATGAGATCACCAGTTTTTTTTAAATTTAATACTGTAATTTATTACTACTAAATGTTTTTTTTTTTACTAAAATACATACGTATTTGTACATGTGTTGTGCTACCACATTAAATTCGTGCCGAACTGCCTGACTTTCGGCGTCCCATGGTGCGTAATACATAACAAATGCTAAATCGGATTCGCTAGCTAATTCTATCGCTTCGCTTAACTGTCCGCGATACCAGTCTTTTACTATTGAACCACTAGGAAAAAATGGGAACGCATTTGGACTTCTCGATATCTTTGGCATACTAAAATGAATTAATTAATTGCGAATATTTACGTGTATATGATCATTCTTACTTGTTGTTTAACGCAGCATATGCAAACACAATCAATATTAAAAAGCACAGTTCTCTACAAAATATATACATATTACTACAGATTGATTTTTGAATTTGGACAAGTTGTTGCTCTGGTTTGTTAGAATCGGATTCTGTATCGTATGGTTCGTCTGGTGAGTTGTCATCAACTTCTGCATCCTCGCAAGATACTAGACTGGAACTACTACAGGATTCAGAATCCTCTTGGTCTTCTACATTTAAGTTTGACATTCCAACGTGCCTTCATTCCATAAGCACTTGATCATTTAAATGAAACTAATTTAACATTCCTACATTAACTTATAATTTAATTATTGTATTTGATTGAATTTGACGTAAATTATGACAGGACAACTATTCAGTAAAATTTCATTTTAGAACTAGAGGATTCTTTCTTTAGACCAAAATCCACTAAATAAAAGCATACATATCCCTGCTATTGACACGTGTCTTAATTTTAAAAAGACGCGCAATCGTTTTTAATTACCGCGTTTGACCGAGTCTAACCGAGGATGTTACTTCTATCTATGTTGCGCACGCATGCGCAAAGTATTATAATAAAATAGGTAACATAATTTAGTTATTAAAAAAAAAACCTACGAATTCTACAGAGTTTAGTATAATTTCCACAAATATTTTAATTATACAAGTTTTATAATTTATATTTTCGTATTATACAGATTACATCAGTTTGTTTAAGTTAATATAGAAAATACATACACAAACAACATATTAAATATAAATACATTAATTATTTATCTGTAGTAACTACGATTCTTAATCGAACCAATTGATCAAAAGTATTCAACAAATCTTTTTGAGCCTTTTCTGTTATCTGACGTAGTTTCCCATCTCCGACTCCTACTACTAAATTTCGAATACGTTCCACTGGACAATGCACCAAAACAATTGAATTCATAATTCCTAAAACAATCAGTTTTGAGCTTATTAAACAATTGATAGTAAAACTATAGTTACCACTGTCTGTTGTTTCAAACAACTCTATTTCACTACGTAATCGATATGGTATTTCTTGTGGTAAAAAATCTAATAATGTTGCTTGAACTGTTCGCAAAATAATATCTTCTGGTGAATGATCTGTCCATTGTTCCGCTGGGTATATCCATTGCCCTGGAAGAGCACGCTCCAAGAGATAGTTTCTTATTTCTTGGATTCCATCTCCAGTTAGGGCAGACACCATAAAAACTTCATGGAAATTTGGCCAACCACGAATATGATTAGTTGATTTTTTATTTTCATCATATGGGATAGAATTTATACATGCTTCAGTCAATATTTTTGTTATATCTAATAATTTTCTTTTTGATTTTAATGTGTCGATCTAACAATATAAACCACATATTATCTGTTTATAATCTTCATTTGTTGTCTCACGTTTTATAAATTTAAACTTACTTTATTTAGAACGAGGAAACTAGATCTTCTGTGATAATGTTCTAATAAAGCTATTACTTTACGATCCAATTTTTCCCGAACCCAAGTATTACTAACATCATGAATAACTCCGATTGCATGAGCTTCATTCAATGATTTCAAGCAATCTTTTGTGAAAGATTTTTCTAATTTATATTTTTTTGATTCGGCACTACTAACAATACCAGGAGTGTCCAGAAAAATTATTTGAGTTGTTCCCGATGTAATAATAGCTTGTGATTGTTTGCGTGTCGTATGAACTTTATTTGAAGCTGGACAAACCTTAAATAACAATAATAAAATTGGAGAAAAATTATATACAATTATATTTGAAATTAATTAATGCATCTGATTGACTTTAAAATTAATTTAATAGACAAAAAAATTTTTTTATTTATATATCGGAGATACCCGACATCAACCGAATCTATCTTATCTGACTATGGACCGCGCGCATGCGTTAAAGGTATAAATTGAATCGATTAAATGTTTTATAATGCAAATTTTATCTGGAATATGGAAAAGAATGGTTAACAAAAAAGAATTAGGTTATATATTTTACCCTTCTATCCATTAAACTGTTGACTAAAGTGCTTTTTCCAGCATTAGGAACCCCAATTATGGCGACTTTTAATAATTTTGTATCGCAATTTATTATAGCATCATTTTGTATCTGATTTTGTTCATTTGCAATATTTTGAAACTCATGTACATAACGTAAAATATTATTTGGTTTATTATTAAATAATTTATTAAAATCTAAATGTTGCGTCATTGAACATAATCGTTTACAATACATGATTTATATTTTTTGTATTTTGCAACAAGCCAAACGCACTTTTGATTATAAAATTGTTTAATTATTGAGGTTATGTTTATATCTAATGTCAGATGTTGCGGTAGTCATTGTTGAAATGATAAATAATAATCGTCTTTAATTAATTACAAATATGGAATTGTTTGAGTTTAAAGATGTTAAAACAGTACTGGACCCAATTCACAAATACTCTCCTGCATTACGTGAATCTGGAATGCCCCTTATTATTGATAATGGTAAATATTTAAAATAATAATAAATTTACTTTATGTAATTATGTAATTTTATTAGGATCGTATCAATGTCGAATTGGTTGGATGAACCATTCGCAACCGATGTTAAAATTTAAAAGCGTTATAGCGAAACCTCGTAAGGAACGTACTAAAAAAGATGGGGAAATACCTGCGACACCCATGATACAAGTAGGAAATGATATCACAAACTTGGAAGCGGTTCGGTTTCAATTAAAAACACAATTCGATCGTAATATTGTCACCCATTACGAGGCACAAGAGCATATTTTTGATTATATGTTCACCCATATGGGGATTGATAATGAGGGGTCTGTACCGCATCCGATTGTTATCACTGAAGCATTTTTGAATCCAAACTATAGTCGACAATGTAAGTTTATATGTTTTGAGAATAAAACAAATTTAATAGAGTAATGTTCCAATTTGTAGTAATGTCCGAATTATTATTTGAGTGTTACGGAGTGCCTAGTATAGCATATGGCGTAGATTCTTTGTTGGGATACAATTTTAGTATCGCCCATAAAAAAGACAATTGTTTGATTGTTAATATGGGTTACTATACTATTCATGTAATTCCAATTCTAAATGGAGAAGTTGTTTACACTCACGTTCGTAGAATAAATACTGGAGGATACCATGTTATTACTTTCTTGCATAAACTTTTACAACTAAAATACCCCGGACATTCTGCAGCTATAACAGTAGGACGCGTCGAAGAATTATTACATGGACATTGTAGAATTGCTATGAATTATCAAGAAGAATTAAATCGATGGTCTAATCCTGAATATTACGAGGAAAATATTCGCAGAATTCAACTGCCCTATGCCGTTGCAGTTCCTATGTCTGGATTAACATGTAAGATTTTTTTCTTACTCATAAATATGTTTAACAATTTAGTAGTAATGCAAATCTTACAAAAAGTGCTAAATTTCAACCTTTAAATATTTTTTTATTCACTTTTGATTGAATTAAGACTCTTGCTACGTATAAGATTTTTTAAAATTAAAAATAGATGTCTATGGGAATTACGTAAATATTATTTAAATATTGTCTTATTTCTGCACGTCATCATTATAAAATTATATAAATTGCTCTAAAAACAGTTTATTCAAAAGAACTGTTGTGTTTAAAATATTCAACCTTACCCCGAAGTACATTCTTTGTATGTTACGCGCGCATGCGCCTGTACTTGTTTAAAATGAGGTTGGATTCGAATTAGTATTTTATTTATTATGTTTTCGTATTAGTGGAACAACAAAAAGAACGAAAAAAAGAGTTGGCTCGACGATTGATGGAGATGAATGCACGTAAACGTGAAGAAAGACTAGCTGAAGATGAAGACAAACTCAATCAATTGTTGTCGATCCAAGATCTATTTGACGAAGGAGAAGACGATGAGTATCATAAAAGTATGGAAGATAGTGGGCTTAAATCATTCGACGAATTACAGAAAACTATAACGGCTTTAAACACTAGAATTGAACGAACTAAACAAAAGATTGTCGCTGCGAATTCAACCGAAGAAGTTATAACAGTTGAAACTAAAATTAAAACTGTTAAATTTGAACCGGCTGCAAATGAAGATATGCAATCATGGTTATTGGGAGTGAAACGAAAAGTATAATTCTAGATAATATATTTGGCTAATCATTTGGGTAATTATTTTAATTCTAGCGAACAGACATTTTAAATAAACGTGCCGCTCGGAAACAGCGCCGCACAGATATGGCCAAACGCCGGACAGCTGCTGCCCAAGAACGAATGCGTATTATATCTCAACTTGCCCGCAAAGAAAAAGGAAATGATGATTTCGGTATGCGCGACGAGGATTGGGATGTGTATAAGACGATTAGCCGAGAGGGTGGTGATTCAGACAGCGAAGTCGAGAATGAAAAACTTGTCGAACTTGAAGAAATACTTCGTGAGCACGAACCTAACGCAGAGGCACAAGTAACTTCTGAACCGGGCGAAGCCCATCAACTTCACATCGGTATCGAAAGATACCGAGCACCAGAATTATTCTTTCAACCCTCAATGACCGGCTCCCATGAAGCTGGATTAACAGAAGTTATAGGTTTGCATCAGTGTATTTCTTACTTAAAAGCAAGCAACTTTTATAATTAAGTAATTTAAAAAATGAACTTATTCATTTTGAGAATATTCTGGTTTTTCTATAGGCTATGTTCTGTCGCAATTCTCTATTGTACAACAACAACACTTAATCGACAATGTTGTGTTGATGGGTGGTTGTTCAGTGCTGCCCGGTTTGAAAGATCGATTGATTCGAGAGTTACGAGAAATTCGACCGTTCAAATCGAGACTATCTGTTCGCATCGCCGACAGTCCTGATTTGTGTGGTTGGACCGGTGCCCGAAAATGGGCGACCACACCGAATTTCGATCGATTCCTAACGACAAAAGCAGAATACGCAGAAAATGGAAGCGAATATTTTAAATCGCATCCATCTGGGAATATTTTCCTACCGACTCCGAAACCATTGTCACCCGTACCGGAAGTGGAAATCATCTAATGTAAGTTTTGTTTTTAATTTTTAATTTGAAATGATCAAGATTCTTAATGTTTTTAATAATAAAAACTGTTCGTAAGAACAAATCATGTATGTTGCATTTTCCCTGTATCTTATTTAATACAAACTTGTCACAATGCTGTTAAAAACAGAATAGTGTTCCCAATCCAAGAAAATAAAAATATATTGCCTATCATGACCTTGTCACTATTTTTGAATACCAAGTCATTTAAAATCAGGTTTTAACTTAAAATAAATAAATATGTAACAAATACATTTATTTGCATATTTGTAGAAGCCCCTAATAAATACAGTATTATGAATATTCTTTAAAATTACAGTTTGCTACAATTGAAATTACATATGTGTGCTTTTATACAATGCACAAACTCAAACGGCTCCTATATGTTTATATAATCTTGAACCATCAACCACCATTTAATGTCTAATTGGCGTCACCTGAAAGAACGGGTCTTTAATTTGAGAATGGCAGTTGATGTCATGTTTTAATATTTTATAAGCTGTTTTTATTTATCACTCAATATTGAAATTAGTTACAGAGTAGGTTAAAATACAATTCAAAATAGTTACTAGTACAGCAGCCATTTTGTATTCTATTGTAAGCTCAATAGCTAATCTCAGTGGTAAATGAAATAGCGTGTTTGTGACGTCACTTCAGCGTCTATTGGTGTTTTTATAATCAGTTTAAAAAATAAATTTTGTTAGGTGATTTAAAATAAACACGAGTATATTGAAATGACTAGATACAAATTTGATATATTCACAAAATAAATTTTGATCAACAGTCCCATATACGATAGTAATATTAAAACATATTCAATCGTCTCTAGCTAACTGCCGCGAGAAATGAAAAGAACTATAAATAGTACACACTGCAGCGAACAAGTTTACGAATATTAAAAGCTTAAATTATAGTTAAAAATGCATTATACCACACATAGTACTAAAACTTGGCGAATACATATTATTATCATATTGCGAAAATTATATAAGACATACAAATGCTACTGATACACTACTTACGCTTTAACATGATCTATACTAAAACCTAATTATGAAATGATTCCTAATCTTTTATTTAGTGTTGTAATTATGTTTTTTTTTGGTTTTATATTACAAATAAAAAGGCAACTTCTAACGAGCACATTTAAATGTTTTTGGAGCACTCGTTTAAAATCGCCTAATTTCTATGATTAATTTATAAAATAAATAATTTTAGTCATGTATAATTTTGAAAAATGAAATTAAAACATTTTTGTTTTTCATTTATAATACACATTTTACAATTTATTCATTGGTAAATTAGCTCTAATGACCAACTTACAACACTATACTTTATACATGATTAAATTTGACCGTTATAAATCATACATTTAAATGTTATTTAGAATATCTAATGTTCCTTAAACTTATCATTTCATAAATATTTCTCTATAATGAAACTTAATTTACATAAACAATAGTAAAAACTTTAAATAATTATATAATTGAATAAAATCAAAATTCGTTAATAATCAATTAGTACAAGACTGACTTGCATCCGATGGAGCCGGAGACAGTAATGTGGGTTGAGATATTGGTGAGACTAATGTAGGTGTTGGTGAGAGTAAAGTCGGTGTGGGTGCTGGTGACAACAGAATTGGTGGTGTAGGTGACATCATACTTGAAGACGGGGATGATAAAGTTGGATTTGGCGACGCTACAGTTTGTGGCAGCGGCAATATGTGTGCTGGTACAGGTATAGAAGTATTCGAGTGATTCAGATTATTCAAATAATGCACATGAAAGCCGTTCGCATTAATCGCTGAATTCTCCCGATGAACACGGTTCTGATGGCGTATAAGATACGAATCCCGGACGAATGTCCGGCCGCAAACCCTGCACTCGTGATTCTGCCCGCGCGAATGGGTTCTTATGTGTATTGCGAACTGGTTCTTCGATACGAAAGTCACTTTGCATTGCTCACACATTAATGGTTGGCCGCCAACGTGCGACCAACGATGAGCAGTCACGTAACTTTTCACTGCGAACCGTTTCTCGCAGATATCACATGCGTACGGTCGTTCGCCGGTGTGTACACGTTTGTGCGTGTTTAAGCTGGACTTTTGCGTGAAACGTTTCATACAAAGCTCACACTGGAAAGGCCGTTCTCCAGTGTGAGTTCGCATATGCACCTCTAAATAAGGTTTGCGACAAAATGCCGCTTCACACATAGTACACTGAAATGGTTTGTTACCTGAATGTAGTTTCATGTGAACGTAATAACTCGATGCTGATGATAACATTTTACCACAGACTTTACAATCTTGTGGTTTACTACGACTAGATGATTGCCCTTTCAGGGACTCTGGTCCCTGGAACGAAACATTTTCATATTTTATCTGTAAAAAAACATAACATCAACAATACACACAATCTTTTATTATACACATCCATTTTGTTTAACTTTGCATTTTCTCTTAAATGGGACAGACATGCAAACTTTTTCGTGCAACATATTTAATCCTGTAACGCCATATTAAAATGATCTAAGTATATTTTCAAACATGATAGAATATATTCAATGAATGCTTGGTCTTCAGTACTTGATTAATTATAGTAACTCTACAATGATTAGCGTGTGTAATAAGTATACCTACTCAGTAGCACGTGTAAATACGCTAATCATTATTAGGTTTACATAATTATCGTAAGAATTACTTAGTCAAGACTAAGGGCTTGGGGATGGAAGTGTTGTTTTTTTTTTTCATAAACAAATACAAAACCTACATTAAGCCCTGCATCCCGTGAAGACTCATTATGTTGTGGCGGCAGCTGGATATGCTGTTCTCTGTGTTCTGGTTGCGTGTTTTGTGGAGATTGTTCATAAAACCCAAGTGGCACAACTTTGATTTCTGGTTCAAATAAACCAGATGACGGCAACATCTTGACGATTACAATAACTCGCGATTAAATTTATAAATCAAACTACATTTTAAAACAGACACAGTCGTAATATCTGTAAAGAATACAAGTGAAAATGTAAATTTTCTAAAAGTAATTAGATGCCAATGGATTTTTTGTTTTTATTTTAAGTTATGATGCATAACCTTCAAATGTAAATAAAGATACAATATAAAAAAATATTTTAAAGATATTAGACGCGTTTTCATATTTAGTTTCTATAGATTATTGAAAAACTTACGTTTGCCTTTATGTAATATGATTTTACATAAATTTCCTTATACTTTTATACCACCATCCGACGTGACTGTAGAACGCAGATGCGGGGATGGAAGTTGTTCAAATATTTGAACAAGTTCAAAAATGTGCGGTAAAATTATCACGGAAGCTTTGCACATCCTTTGAAAACTTTCAAAACGGGAGACAAAAACTTTCGATGAGTTGCGTTTACTCTACAAAATATTAGAATACTAGAAAAACAAATTGAAAATACTAACAAAATAGAATAATTTAGGGAAATTTCGTCATTACATTGGAATACGATTCATACAGTAAATAAACTGTACTCTAGAAATGAATACGAAATACTGAAAACAATTCACACTTTCATTGTTTATTTATCCATAAAAACACAATTTGAGTAATTATTACTTAGGTTTTTAAAGTATACAATGATTTTTTTTAAACATACGAAGATAAACTTATACAAAGGAAATATATTTCTCGATATAAAAAATTGCTCAAAAAAACAAGTTAGAAACAATAATGGATATACAATAAAAAAAAAAAAGAAAGAATATATTTTATCCGAATGCAACCCAGAAGCCTATATAAAATTACTAGTACATTAAATTACATGGTAAAAGTACAGTACTTATTACTTTATTTGATAATAAAACAAACTAATTAAATTGCATTCATTATCGCTCGGTCTCTCGCTCACTCTTGGATAAATAATATTTATCATCATCATTATTATTATTATTTTTATATATTAATTAATTATAATTATTATTTTTTTTCAAGTAGTGTGAATCGAACGAACAGTCTAATAATAAGTAGTGTTTCTTTAAAAATTATCTCTTTATGGTGGAATAGGTGTATGAATTCACATTCGAATGAAATATTAAAGTTTTATTTTGAAAATCAATACCAGCATAATAATCATAACTTTAGCAGCATGGTTATTAGTAACGGCTCCAGGGAAGTACAAGACTTTTCTTTTAATATCCTTACAAATACCATAGTAATTTAAGTTTTTTGTTTTTAAATTTTTATAGTTTTAGTCTCAACCTGATTTTTAATATTTTTTGTTTTTTTTTAGGTAAGCTTGTAAAATGGTTGATATAATAATGGTCCAGTATGATAATTTATTAAATTATTACTGCAGCGTCGCATTAGCACGGAGAGTGGAGGTGTGTAGTGGAGTTGAGTTGAGAGAGAACTCGTACCCATTTATGGTTTTTATTATTGATAAATGATGACCCCATTTGTTGATTTGATGCATCTTGCTGTTGTTGTTGTCTTCTCGGACTCGGACTCTCCACACGGAACAACAACGCCGGCCAT
Organism: Nebria ingens riversi; assembly: GCA_018344505.1. Classification (NCBI taxonomy): domain Eukaryota; kingdom Metazoa; phylum Arthropoda; class Insecta; order Coleoptera; family Carabidae; genus Nebria; species Nebria ingens. The sequence goes on from JADQWA010000850.1 coordinate 851,716, forward strand.
TATTTGTCGAGAGAGGTGTTTGTTTTGATTGCAATGACCACCTCCTCGCCACAGGACTTGAGCACCGTGCACAATAGCTCTTTGCCCGCGTCATAGTCGGCTCGCAATTGAGTGCCCAACTCACCGTCGGGTATCTTCAGATCCTCGCGTAGGTCACCGTTATCGGCCATCAGACATAGATAACCGTCATCGGAGATATCAGTCAATTGGTAGTCCTCGCGTTTTACATGGGGGACGTCCATGTTGTGAGTGGATGGACAGATATCTTCGTATTTTTTACCTAGCAACAACAAACTCAATCATAAATGCGTATGCCACCTAACACTCACGCTATATGTTCAGTTGAACTATGACATACATGAATATTTATATTTTATTCAACATAAATTTTGCATAAAATACATTTGGGTAAATCAAATTTTAGCAGACACATTCAAGACTTTCAAACAAAGATTGCCTGATTCAATCTTCATTTAAAATGAAACGAAAAACACAAAATTATGTATGACTCATAAACCGGTAATATCGATCAAGAGGATAAACTTAAAAAAAAAAACTAAAACATTATCATTGATTTTCGTAGGAAAATTAGAAAAGACCATTCAATATTTATGCCTTAGAATACATTTAGTATGAAATCAAATAAGAACAACGGTTTTTCATCAATTTAAATAATTTTTGAAAGCAAATCTATTTTCTGGCTTTGAGCCATAAAATGAATCATTAAAGACATAAAAATAATACAATAGTTTGAGTTTACAAATAACCACGCCCTGGTAATTTTAATCAAGACTGTAATTTGATATTGATAAAAGTAAGGTTGGAATAAAAAATAAAAATGAACAGTGTAGAATGAATTGAAAAACAAACAGTTCAGAATAAATATATTGGAAAACCTGTAAGGGGCAAATACCTGAGAAAATATCAATGCCAACCATGTGTACTTTTGCGTGACCGTGTTTGCCTGTTTTTGAAGTTGACATTTCTACAATTTTGCAAGGGCGTGCTTTCAGCATGACGAATCCGTTTTTACGTAGGGCAGAACATTGCATAGGAAAGGTAGCCGATGCACCAGAATCTCCGGTTTCGAAATGGGTATCCTCAATATCTGCCATTATTGTATCGTTTTACTACACAGCCTAAACAATCTGAAAACAAAGAACATTCAATTAGTTCATTGTTTGGTCGGAAACTCGGAAAAATGTACCGGTGTACTTGATGCGGTTGTGTAGTGTTAATATATAATTTCTAGTCTATATATTAATACATGCACAAACCAGTACAAAAAAAATACAAAACTTATTGCTAATTTTGTAATAAAAATAAAGATATATTACAAAAACCAACATTTTTTTCATGGTCAAGGTAATTAAATCTGAGTTCCTTGACACTGCATTTGATATTTGTAAATTGGGGTAGTAAGTACTCGTTAGAAACAGGACAAAAAGGGTTTAATCTAGCAATATTTATGTATATTCCGGGCGGCTGTTCAATATACCACGCGGCAGATCATTTTGAACATGTGGACATAACATCCCGACTTTGACCTAGTACAACATGCCATATTATGTTGACTTTTCACCATCAGGACGAAGATAAAAGGCAATAATTTACATGCAAAATCATTTTCGCTTGGTATCGTCGCGAACTACATGCTAAAATACCGTATTATTTATAAATTAATCTCCAACATGGCGCGAAGTATCCGCAAAATCATGCATTGTCAAACAACCTACAAATCGAAATTCTGACAAAAATAAATAATTTGTTAACAAACAAAACACAAAAATGGTGAAAAAATACGAAACAAGCATAACCATACCCTTGATTATAATTAGCAAACTAACAACACTGTAAATATTTAAAATTACTGTTAAAATCGAGTACTCACATGTGATCAAGATGGGTCTCTGTTCAGAGGAGGTAACAGCGCCTGCGTCCCAAGAAGTTCCCACGTAACTACTGCCGGGCCAACACAGCTGCGTACTACTGCATACCGCATCAAGCGGGAAAAACAAAATCAACGCATTTCTATTTTGATTATTATTATTTTATCACACTCAAAATCGGTAAGAACATCAAATAAAACAACAACTCGCATATAGACATTATATATTTTAATACATTTAACAATTATGGTCAATATACAATAAAACCTTTCCTATATTTCGTCTTTCTTGAAGTAATTTAGTAGCGCCTACAATTTCATCCAAAGGCCACAACGAATCGATTTTAATGTTTATTTGTTTCTCAAGTAACATTTTCAAAATGACATCGAAAGTGTTTTGAATTAATAATGGATTCTTTTCAGCGATTATTCCTAAATGCAAACCAGCAACGCATGTGCTATCAACAAATAAATTATTAACAGACAGATGCGTTGTTATAGTTTGAAAAACTTCAGAATTCAATTGATTCGCATCACGTATTATATTATTGGCACCTGATTAAATCAATCGTTTATCATTTAATATTTTTATAATATAAATCGCCAATAATACCAATTAAAACAAGTTTTCCGAATGGCTTCAAAAGTTGTAGATTCGACGTGAAATTATCACCAGCTTGATTATCGAGTATGAGATCTAAACCATCGGGTTGAATTTCTTGTATTTTTTGTTTATATGTGTCGTATTGTAGAACATGATCAACACCATTTAATTTCACTTCATCAGCCTTAAAAGGTGATGTTGTACCATATATAGTAACACCACTAACTTGACCAGCGAGTTGAGTGGCTGCCCAACCAACCCCACCTAATAAAGTCGAACAAAAGTAGTTTAAATTCGATTTATATTTAAGTTATAAAACAACCTGCGCATGAATGAATAAATATATGTTGATTCGCTCGCAAATTTCCGAGTTCTATAAGGCTAAAGTAGGCTGTTAAATAATTAACGAAAATGGCCGCCGCGTCTTGTAGATTTATAGAATCGAAAACAGTAAAACATTTACTTTGGTTAATTCGAATTTTAGTACGATATAAACCACCATTGTAATCATAACAAACAACTTGTTTTCCTATCTAGAAATATGATTAAAACTAAAATGATTTAAACATTTATAAAATAGACATAATACTTCAAATTTATCAGCTACATTTTTCCCAACTGCTGTTATCAAACCCGAACATTCCATGCCTAAAACAAACGGCATGTTTTCTTTTGGAATTAACCCTTGGCGGGAATATAAATCAGCAAAATTAACACCACAGTAATGCACTTCAACTTCAACAAAACCATCTTGCCATTCGGGCAGAGGATGGTCTGTAATCTAATCGCAAATATAAATTATGTACATAATCTATCAATATTTTATTCACAACTTACTTTTAACGAATCATATCCACCAAAATGTGTAACTAAAACTGATTTCGCTGAAGAATTCATTTTTAATTTATGAATGCCGATATTGTGCAAACGCAAACAATATTAAAAATGTTTGCTACGAAAAAGTATAACAGATTTTAAAATTTGCGTAATAATAAATAATTCATGTGTTCGAATAAAATACGGATATAAATTCGTAAGCGATGCAAATATTATTTAAAAACGCGCGCTATTTTATTCGTTGCAAGCAGTACAAACTTAATAAATATATAACAAATTAACACATAAAATCACGGTCAAACAATTTCAGGAAAAGTTTGTGCATATTTACTACTAGTTTTTTGTGATGTATCAGCAAAAAAATATATAATAAAAAATGATTAGTAAATTTGATGAAAACTCTTGAATTTTGGTAACCGTGTGAACTGTGCAGAACTGTGTTAGATTTAGAAAATCGGATCGAGATTAGATAAATCGAACTATACTAATGTAAAAGCTTTAAAATTTAGTTTAAACTTGTAATCTTTAGCCTACGTTATTACCATATAAGGTAAACGAACTGAATGCGCCGTGGTAGCGTTTTGTATACTGTGATTGTCAAAAGTTGGTTCACTGCCTAATCTTGTAATCTGTCAAGTATATCGTCTCCGCCCAACTACGTGGATTTAACCGGTGTTTATTAATTATTATTTATAAATATGTCCTATTCTACCAGTAAGTACATATTTTATATATATATTGCAACTAATAATAACAGCTAATAATTTATAGCGGAAATAATCACTTTGTAGGCATAGCAATAATAAATGGTGATTGTTTACAACTCTTCTATTGTTGTTTATATAGTTCATTGATTTGAACACTTGTTGAAATTTAGAATCATGGCAAGAATTAACATTAGGTTTCAGTTATTATATGTACTTATATATTATAATTGCATTTGTGAGTCATGTGTGTAAATAAGAATCCTATTAAGAGGAAATGGGAGTTTTATTAAATTTATGAAATATTCAATATAGTTATATTAATTATTATAAAATAAATATAGAGGCTTCGGATTTCACAATAAAATGGTTTGGTTTTTTGCCAAAACGTGGGAGGCTTGAAATTTACAGCAATGTAAAATGTATTTTTATCAATTTACTTGAAAAAATATAATTCTGAAATAATGCCATGCTATAACTTGTTGTGATGTGATCACGTTACATCACGATACATTAAGCTTCTTTCGTATATCTATATATTTCTTTAATTAAAACATTTAATTTTTAATATAAATCATAATAAAAATATAGAAATTGTGTCAAAAATAGCCATGATTTATCGGTTCTAACCGAATATGTCTATTCTGTTAATGTCCCGCGCGCATACATCCTACAGACTAGTTTAAGTTTAGTTTGCTACTAGAAAAGAATCATTTTAAAATAGTAATATTTTAACAGAGTATATTTATGCAACACTTCCGAGAACTCAAAGAGGACAACCCATCGTACTAGGAGGTGATCCTAAAGGGAAAAATTTCCTCTACACTAATGGCAATTCAGTCATCATTAGAAATATAGAAGTAATATTAATATAATGAGAAAAATACAAACATAACTTATTTATATTTAAATTATTGTAGAATCCTGCTATATCAGATATTTATACCGAACATTCTTGCCCAGTAAATGTAGCGAAGTATTCGCCCAGTGGATTTTATATTGCTTCAGGAGGTAAGAAAAAATAAACAAAAATACTACATTTTTCCGTAATATTAAACCTTAAATACGATATTTTAAAAAGATAATTCGGTTTTGAATAGCTAATTTTTATGTAGCGTAGATTGCATATGTTTTATCAAATATTTTCTTTAAAAAAAGACATGTAATATATAATGGCCTAAAATATTTTCGGAATTAGATCAATCAGGAAAAGTCCGCATTTGGGACACAGTGAACAAAGAACATCTTTTAAAAAATGAATATCACCCGATCGGTGGTACAATTAAGGACATATCTTGGTCACCCGATAACCAACGAATGGTCGTTGTGGGCGAGGGTCGTGAACGTTTCGGTCATGTATTCATGTCCGAAACCGGAACATCAGTTGGAGAAATTTCTGGTCAATCTAAACCAATAAACTCATGTGATTTCCGCCCAAACCGGCCATTCAGAATAATCACAGGCTCGGAAGACAACACAATCGCCATTTTCGAAGGTCCCCCGTTCAAATTCAAAATGACTAAGCAAGAACACAGCCGCTTCGTTCAAGCCGTCCGGTATTCTCCTACTGGGCATTTATTCGCTAGTGCCGGGTTTGATGGTAAATGTTTCTTATATGATGGAACTTCGTCGGATTTGGTTGGGGAGATTGGAAGTCCTGCTCATAAGGGTGGGGTTTATGGGGTTGGCTTTAGTCCGGATGGTAAACAATTGTTGACGGCCTCTGGTGATAAAACTTGTCGATTGTGGGATGTTGAGACAAGACAAATGGTGACAGAGTTTGTGATGGGACAGAATGTTGAAGATCAACAAGTTTCTTGTTTATGGCAAGGGCAGTATTTGCTCACGGTGTCCCTCAGTGGGTTTATTACTTATTTGGATGTAAACAACCCGGATAAACCCATTCGAATTCTTAAGGGGCATAACAAACCGATTACAGTAATGGAGTTGAGTGAGGATCGATCAACTATCTATACCGGCTCTCATGATGGGTATGTTAAAGAATTTTTATTATTATTATATGGAAGAATACAGTACACAATTAGACTACAATTTCACAATTATTTCTTTAGTAATAATAATACTACTACATATATCTCCATACACAAATGAACAAAACTTGAATTTACATAACAACTCATTTACATATTTTAAATTTAAATCCGCCTGCCCCTTAAATAAAAACTAAATCAACACTTTTAATCCTTCAAACAGATACGTAACAAGTTGGAACGCGTTATCGGGTGAAAACGAACGCATATCCGGTACCGGTCACGGCAACCAAATCAACGGAATGCGTGCCTCCGGTACAAAAGTGTACACATGCGGCATTGATGACTCGCTCAAACAATTCGACAGCGAGAGCAATGCGTATACAGGGCTTGATCTAAAGTTAGGGTCACAACCGCGTGGCATGGATATCTTAAGGGAGCAAGACCTGGTAATTTCGGCTAGCGTCCAAGAGATTATCGTCAGTAAAAATGGCCGAAAAGAGAGTTCAGTGAAAATAAGTTATGAACCGAGCAGCGTGAGCGTTAGTAAGGCAGGAGATGTTGCTGTCGGTAGTACTTCCGATAATTTAGTACATATTTATAAATTGAATGGATCTTCGTTGAGCCCTGCTAGTGAGCTGCAACATTTGGGACCAGTAACCGATTGTAGTTATTCACCGGATGATAAATATCTAGTTGCCTGCGATGGAAATCGAAAAGTTATTCTTTACAGTGTGCCGGAATATAAGGTACTGTGTAATCTTAGCCATAATGGTTTTAATTGCTTACTACATATTTTCAACGTTTTTCCCCAAAAAAATATTATTTTTGACAAGGTTTGCTACATATTTATGTGTTAACCTGATATTGTAAGCTTTTCTTTGGTGTGGTGCAGTTTTATTTAAAACAATTGCGAAATTGTAAATGCAAAAAGTGGTAACACGTTCATATATTTGACCACCAGAGCGGCGTAATAATAAATCGCTTTGCCTGTAGTTATTTCGCCAATATTTGTTAGTAAATGGTGAAACACTGTTTTGTGCTTATATTTTAATGTGTTTGTGCTTGCTTTTTATTGCTAACAATTGGATTGGATTAGACAGTAAGTATCGCTAAACTATACTTTAAAGATACACATCTGTGGTAATGGTTAAACATTCCCGAAGAATATCGCTTAATACTTTATTTTATTTTAATTAGTTGGCCCATGACAAGGAATGGGGCTTCCATAACGCTAGAGTCAACACAGTTGCGTGGTCACCTGATTCGTTGTTGGTCGCCAGTGGTAGTTTAGATACCAATATTATTATTTGGTTTGTTGAGAAACCAGCCAAACATATTATCATCAAAAGTGGGTCTAAATGATTATTTTATTAAATAATTGTTGTTATATACTGTAAATTGTAGATGCTCATCCCCAAAGTCAAATTACTAGACTCAGCTGGCTAGATAACGAAACTCTAGTCTCAGTTGGACAGGATTGCAATACAAAATTGTGGAGTATAACTCCAGAAGCTATAGTTGAGAAACCGACTTCCAGGATTTTTTAATAATTAAATACATCGACGTGTGTGAATTTTGCTATAATATTTTTTGTGCTATTTTATTTATGATGCATTTATAACAAAAAAACAAATGATTTAAATTTGCAAATGTGTGGTTTAACATAAATATTGTGAATGTTTGAAGAGTGCATATTCATAAAAAATAAAAAATGATTTATATTTAATTTTGTGAGATAAATAAATTATTCAGTGTTTTCTTTTTAAAATATATTTCTGTCAATTACATACAGAATAAAATGTATCACAGCTAATTCATTCCTTTTAACAACAACAAACTAAGAAAAGAAGAACAACAACATTTACAAGAAATATTTTAGCTATATTTTGTTATCGCTGATGCCCTAAAAATATACAAGTTAATTTATGCCAAAAATGTGAACTATTTAAGTAATATGTCTAATGAAAATTCGGTAATAGGGAAAGATATTTTCTGGGCAACAACGTTGTCTTTATACATCTAGTTTCGATTTTCGTTTACGGCTTGTGCTTTCGTCGGGATGCCGGTATGAAATATGTTTCCGTAAAGCATCTCTTGAACGAGATACATGTGGACAGGATGCACAGGCATGGTAACCGTCCTCGTGTGTTTCCATATGTACGCGTAAATTGTAGTGATTGCTTAGATACTTGCCACAGATAAAACATTTGCTAGTGCCATTATTTCCTTTCATTTTCCATTGCAATAGAGTCATCGTATTATCACTTGCATTTGTTTCAATATCAGGTACTTCTTTATTATCTACTAAACAAAATAGTTCATACTTCTGATTTATTTTATAAATTAGTAATATTAAGTTAATACTTGTCATAACCAAATTATCCGGTACGCAAGGCTTGCTTTGATATGATGAATGTTGTTGAGGTATCGGAATTTCACTAGCCACTTGTTTATCACATATAACAACAGGACTTGGTTGTTTATTTTCCTTAATTACTTCCTCTTTGATCACATTTGGTTGATTTGTACTATCATTGACGTTAATATTCATAATATGTAAGTCTTTTTTTACATCTAGTTGGGATTTCTTATCAGGTACCTTCAAATATATATATAATTTTTTTTTAAACCCCAATCGCCATTTTCAAGTTGTAAATTACCTTAAGATCACATAACCCTCTAATTTGTAAAAGCTTAGCTGCAGCTAGAACACTTGGCAGTTGTTTTTCGGACACCAAACATTGTCCGCGATACATAAACGATATAATAGCATTCAAATCATTGTAGTCTGTGTCTTGTAAAATTATTACTGGATGTTGTAATGGACCCATTTCCTTGATTTTAAATGTAAGGTTAATGCTACTAAAAATGCATTTTAAGACTCTACATACCTGAAAAAGCTGTAAAAAGTATGCGCTACATGTTGCTAAAACAACGCGATGCGCTTTTATGTTGCGACAACCTGCTGACAATGTGATATCAGTTAGTAATTCCGATTCTAAAAGTTTCGGAAGGCCACTTAGCACAGCAGTTTCATGATAATGCCATCGCAAAACATATTGTTGATCTTCCATCGATTTAAAAATTGATTTATATTGATTAATTAACTACAAAAACAACGAAAATGATCTACCCGGGATTGGATCTCTATCCATAATAATCCAGGGTATCTATTTATAACTAGTTAACTGGAGAATAAGCATGTGCCAAGGAATTTGCTAACCTATAAATATTAGAAAAAAAAAAATGTTAATGCCAAACATCGTAACATTTTTTTTTCTAATATAGGTCAAATAATATACACATTTAATTATGATTATTTTATATTTATTTCGCTCCATATAAACTATAAAGAAAATTATAACATTTTGCTGGTATTATATTCTATTAAAAATGCATGTATACATTAACCGGTGAATGTGCATATCAGCACATATTCATTTTTTAATTTACATAAAAAAAAAAAATTTAATATTATTAAAGAGATGATTATATAATCAGTCAATCAGGACCAAAGAAACTGTGTAAATTTTGAAATATATCGCATTTCGTCTTGACTAAGTAATAATTATGTAACCTATCAATAATTAACGCGTTAAGTGTAAATAAGTAATTTTCATTTGTTCATATGCGCTAGTAAATATACTAATCATAGTAGGATGAATCATACAATAATAATTACTTAATTTCGACCAATTGGCAAGTTATGTTGATTATATGTTATTATTTTTTAATAAAACGGCTATAGTAAAATTGATAATTGCGCAAGTTAGGAGATTTACATAGTTTGAACCTCACCTTTTGAGAAATGTAAACTTATTTTTCTCAAGTTGAGAACATTGAATATATACCTCATCCATTGCCATTGTGCACATTTCCCAAGTTAATGTATTATAGATCACAAATACAAAATATAAAAATGCAATATAATTTAACATAGAGTTGCATCTATTTGCGTAAGTGTTGATGACATCATTAATTTTAATTTTCGCCTATACGCTGGATCGGTTGCAATCGGATTGCGCTCAAAATACACAGTTGAAATATTTACATTTTGTTTTAACTCTTCGACGGCTGTCCAATCAGCGACTTGATTATCATTTAACTAAAATATATTTAAATTAAGTCATTTTAAAATTATATTGAGTAACTTACACATTACCCAAAATTCTTCAAGTTTTTGTAAATGTTTGATGTTTTTGATGACTTTAATTTGATTTTGTGCCAAATCTAGTGTTTGTAGTGCAACATTACAGTCTAATCCTTCTATTTCAGTGATTCCATTCTCTGATATATACAACTCGTCCAGATTTACCAACTTATCTAAGTTTTCTATACGAGTTAAGCGATTGGACTGAAGGCTGATACAAGTCAACTTGACCAATGCATCAAGGTTAGAAATTCTTGTTATTTTATTTTTACCCAAATATAGATAGTTTAAATTGATCAAACCGTCCAAATTTTCGATAGTCTACACAATTATAATGTTTCATAAACGAATCACACAACTGAAAGCGTAATGAAAAACGTAACAATAAAAATATATTTATACCTTAATTTTATTATCTCCAAGTTCAAGTAACATCAAATTAGTCAAATGGTCCAAATGTTCAATTTTTGAAAGTTTATTTGAAGATAAAAACAATTTTTTCAAAGTTTTTAAATTACCCAATCCTTTTATTTCTTTGATTCGATTGAATGATAAATCAAGTATCCTGAAAGGCATAATAAAAGTTTACTGCATTTGAATTATTTGCATTACGCAGTTATTGCGATTATTATGCCAAATAGAGATTTCTTTTTAAATGTATATACAAGTCTAGGGAGTTTTTAAATATTAATAGTTGGCAACACTAGTTAGTATGACTCACTCCAAATTAACAAGCGCGTCCAGATTTTCTATTTCGGTTATTTGATTATCGTACAAATCCAACTCAATTAAGGAAGTTAGAGTATCCAAATTTTCTATTCGTTTGATCAAATTCCATCGTAAATTTAATTGTTCAAGACACACTAGCGGTTCTAAGTTTTCCAATTTTCCTATACGCCCATGATTCAAATCCAGCTCGGTTGATGTAGGGTCTATTATAGTTATTTCATTTAAAGTTACTTGAGTATCTCCGTTCTCATCCTTTTCTGGAACTACTACAGTAAAATTATATACTATATTTATATGCCGGTATTATTTGGATATAAATACCTGATATGAAAGCACCCTCGTCCTCTTTCTTAGGATCTGACATTATTGCTGTTGATTATGAATTTTCTGGAAGCTGTTTACATTCACTAACTTTATTAAGTTAACTATAAAAATAAACAAAACGCAATATTTTTATCGGACGCCTAACCTAAACTCGATACAACTCGACATCGACAGTTGGTCGATTGTTTTGTAGCTAACTTCACTATAGAGCAATTTGTAACGGAGCAGTGGCGTGTTTCATATTTTACTAACGTTTTGCTAATAAAATCTTGCATATCCCATTATATAGGCGAATTAAGAAATTAGAAGAACATTTTTGTGGCATGAATCATCACTACATATGATTATATGTAGAAAGTGTATGATTCATGCCACAAACATATTCTTATGTGAATTCGACTATATGTATAAACATAGGAGTATGAATTAAAAAAAAGTAGAATTTTTGTTTAAACATTTTTATTCAAATCAATGGAATTTTCTTATAATAAGTATATGTACATAAATGATTGATAAAATGATTAAGTCTGAAATGTTACAAACATAAATAACAACAATAAATATATAAATACAATTAAAACTATTTACAAGATGTCAAAAAATTATACGAACATTTATAAATATTACAAATAATGAAAATGGGTTATACAGCGATTAAATCAGGATTATTTTAGAAAAATTGCATACCAAACTGATTTCACGGTTTAAATTGATTTATAGGGACAAAAAATGAGAACATATAAATAGTTGATCACATCCTAGAAAGTTTAGATCGTTGTTATTATCGGTATATGTATTTAGAAAAATCTAATAAGAAATTTAAAAATGCACTTGTTTAGAAGACATTTTTAATGAAGTAGTGAATTTTTATGAGTAATTGTATTGTTTTTTTTTTGTTTCCTGTAACCTTGTCTATAAAAGATGATTATTTTTATATTTAAAAAACAATGAAGTTTATGTAATTTTTATAAACAAAAACTAAATTGGCAAGTTTACGCTTTGATTGAGAAAATGGACGGTTGAATAATCTTAAAATATCTTAAGTTGGCGTATAAAAAGTTGTCATTTTGTGAAGTCCATTTCAATATTGTTAATTAAAATTTTCTCAATCGAATAACATTAAAATTACATTTTATCATGAAGGTCAATAATAATAGGGGTTTTTTTCAAAATGAATTTTCTACAATTTCCAGAAAATGGAATAGGACTTTTTTCTCTAAAATATGTTTGTTCACAATATCCAGAAAGTATTTAAATTTACATACATAATTATATATTTAATCTATTCTTATTGCTTTATTAAAATTAAAATAATTTAATCTTCAGTAATTAAAATTGAAAATTTGTTGATAAAATCTCTAAACTGAAAACGATATGTGTATTGCATATATAATTTTGTATTCAAGATGCTCTATAGAAATAATATTTGAGCTCCAGGTGTTAAGTAGTTTTTTTTTATAATGACAAAAGACGCTGCATTTTCTGGAATTTTTACTGTATAGTATAGTAATTTATCATAACCAACATAAACGAACAAAATAATATCTTAATATATATTAAATACCTGTGCGCATATAGTCGAAATTATAAATAAAAAAATCGCGAAATTAAAATATTTCGTTGCGCTTCTCATGAATCTTATCAAAAAAATAGTTAAGAACAAAATTAAATTAATAAATAACAAACGTCATGTTGAACCAACAAAATCCCAATCAACTACCTACGGATACAAATTTTGCAATGTGTCATCATACAGTGAATTATACGAATCTCTCAGTACGAACACATCATTGGGTTTTCCATTGAATACAAATTGGCCGGGCACTCGATGTATTGTTGAGTCGTACACCGGTTTAGGAACCACTGGTTTTTGAACAGGTTTTTTGGCGAATCCGTCATAGGCCCCGCTCCACTGGTACACCGTTACCGGTTTGCCATTGCCCAAAAACGGCAGCGGCAAATTTACTAACGAACCCGGACTTGGTGCTGAATTTGACTGGGATACATAACCAAGTCCGGGCACAAATGAGTATGGGATCGGTGGTAGACGTATGTAGTAAATGGGCGAGTTGAATGGGTGACTTGGGTCCACTGATGAGCGGGATAAATCGTTTTGATAATCGCCGCTAGGTGGTGAGATTAAGTCGAATAGATATTTGCTTTTTCGATTTGTTGCTGGGGCGGAATGGGCAAATGTTGTTAGGTAGAGTAGAATTGAAGCTTGGAATACGATACTGAAACAAAAATTGATACTAAAGTCTACAAATGAGAAATATTTACGCATTATGCTTTACGCTTAAGCCTGATTTATTTTAAGGAATTCAAGTGGGTTTTCGTAAATAAAATCTCAAAGACAGAAAATTGTTTTTTAATGATTTGGACGAAAGAAAACGCATATTTTCTGTCCTAGAGGTTTCATTTGCAAAAAAACATGTGTAAATTTCGAATTCGTTTGGTACACTTCTGATACAAATTGATATTTTTGACAAACATTATTTTTTAAATAATTGCTACCATGAATAATTTAATATTAAGTATGCATAATGATATTATTAAACTTATACCTAATTATAATAATTTTCACAGAGCTAAACTTATAATTTAATAAAGTATTAAACCAGTATATTTTTTTTTGTCATAGTATACCGTTAATTACATACCATTTTAAATTAAAGATTAATCTAAATAGGTATATTATAGAACATTAACGCATGCGATGCTGAAATTATTTATAATTATAATGACAAATATTTAATTGATAATTAGCTTGAATCAAGTTGTATGAGTTATCGAAAGTAATCAAAATTATAATAATAATAAAAAAACAACATTACAAATGTTCGCATTAACTTAAAATTAACATCGAATTAAACATTTTAAAAATTTGAGTAAAACACAAACAAACAAAAACGCTTAATGAAACCAACCAGCTGTTTTTTGTGTGTTTTATTTTAACCTTTAACTCAATCTAGAATATTTTTATATTTTTCTCATTCTTATAACCAAATATTTAAAATGTAATTGTTTTAAAGTCAGTCCACAAACGCATTTATTATTATTTTCTTTTAGCAGTATTCATCAATCATTATGCCCATCTAAGTATAGGTTTCCTATATTCCGTGTTGTTTTTATTTAACTAGACATCAGCGACGACTACTATTTAATTATATATGTGTTTAATGTACTCTCATTACCATCATGCTTATTCTCATAAGTACGTCATTTTCACAAATAATGAATATTTTTCTCTACTAACCGAGTTTTTTTTTTTTAATATTTTTGCTTTACCTAACATTGCCCTTTGTTTTTTTTTTTTTGTACGTGACTTTGCTGCCGTGAGAAAATCAGGTGTAAACTTTTGTATGCAGCTAGTTTTACCGGAATATGAATGAACTTAAACTACTACATATTAACTTAAAGGTTATGTTAAGTGTGTTACGCATACGTGATTGTATTTTTATGCGATTACCGTTTGAATTAAATCGACAGTGAACAATAATAATAAATATTTTATTCACGATTATTATAAAGGAATTTATGATATGTTTCATTTAATTAAGCGCTACTGATTTACGCATATTACTAGATAAATATTAGTTTATCAATTACAAAAATTACCTATATTGAATATTACATAAATTGAGGCTTTTTATCTTATAAATATTAATTTTTAATTTGTTAATTCTTGCATAGTAATATTTATCCATTTACGTCGTTATATAATTATTTTTTAAATTGTTTATAAGTAAACAAAAATATTATTCGCGATTTGTGATTATATTTTTATTAGTTTGAAATCTAATTTAAAGATTATTTAATAATTTATTTAAATTTCGTTAATACTAATTTAAACTGTAGTTTTAAATGGCTATAAATTTGTACTTAAAATTTATTAAAAGAAAATGCCGCGAAGAATTTCTACAAATATTTTAAAATTGGTTTGACAAAAATGTATTAGGAATGATTAAAAACGAATCAAAATGTTTGTTCAGTTATTTTATAACTGAAGAATGTCTGAAATATAAATCTAGTTAGTGTTTTTTTTGTGGCAAGTTTATTATTTAGATCAGATGATATAAGTAATTATGTTTTTGTAATAATTCAATTTACGAATTATTTATGAATTTTTTAAACAACGACCTTGTTTAAAGTTATAATGTAATAAACACCATATGATAAAAACGAATTTCACTTGCTGTAGAAATGGAAAAAAACAAATTAAAATCCTTGTTTGGTAACCCAAATTCTGATTTAGTGCCAAAAATTTTACTTTCTGATGGCCACTTTCCCTAAAAATGCGTGCATCAGTTATCTGTCGTGGAAACGTCACCGATTTCGGTATCGTTTTTAGGTAATATTTAAATATTAAAGAGTAATTAAATAAACACTGCTTCATCTAATAACATGAAATTTTGTAATTTAAATATGTTTTAACAAAAATTGTGCATCCTTGGACAAATTGTGCCTTGTCAATTATTTTTAAATTAATTAAAAAAAAAGTACAATAAAATAATTAAATCTGTAAATTTTTTCCGCTATTATTATTTATCTGTTATTGTAATAATAAACTTGTCCTCGACATGTTTGCTTCCTTATTGTTATCTTATGACACTTATAAACATTGTTTAATTATTACAATTGGAGCAACAATTACAACTAAAGTTGCTGGTAATCTATATCATAGTTGCAAATCCAATTTTTTTATCAGAAGCATATAATTTTAATAAAATAATCTTTACTTATATTTCGAACTTAAAAGGGCACAAAGGTCACATGTCCACATATTTGCAAAATATTTAAATTATAAATAATTATACATACATAACTTCATGTCTATTTCCATCAAATGGAATGGCAGAAACCCCTTTACATTCATTCTCAGCTTGACAATCTTTCGTCATTCAACTTCTGCTCCTAACTTTTCTTTTGCGCATTTATTCTCAATCATATTTATCCACTTATTCCGAAAACGACCCCACATTCTCACACCATCTCGCACAAGTGCTAAATCTTGTTCGTCAATCTTTCATTCGACATTCTTTCATTACGACTCATACAATCTCATTTGGCTCTCACTTATTCTAGGTACGAAATTTTTTACAATATCGCACTGCTCGTACATAATTATACTATTTAAATGTTTGACGTATATAATCTATAAATAATTTACATTTTTAAATATTATGCTTCGCAGCATGAACTAACGACACTATAGCTTACCATTACTTAAGTGACAGTGTTGCTATGGAAATATGTACATGCGGACAATGTTATTATGTTAATTATGATTTATGGTACTGAAACCTATATCCATGATTGTCTTCTTCTGTGTTTTAAATAACTATTCAAATATTCAAAAATAGACAATTGTATCAATTGTAATAACAAGAATTAATGTTAATCAAAGTCTAACTAGGAATTAAGAATCAGAGTCGTAATATATTCTGCAGTTATTCTATTTAAAAAAATGACTTATTTCTATAGTTGTGTTTTTTGATAAAATTATATGACCGCTGTTGAATTGTTAATAAATAAATAGCCTACCGTGTTTTAAAATGAGTTGCCATGGTTACGCGATCTACACTCAAGTTAAACAATAATAACAGCAACAAAAACGAACACACTTATAACATCCGGTAGTATGATGAACACAGAAGCGGTTATAAAAGAATGGTAGTATCTTCTGGGTGTACGGTGCTCTTTATATCCACCCGCACCACTAGGGAAGGGGGTCATACGACGACCGATGGACGGACGGACAGATAGGAGGCGTCTTCTTGTATGTATGTACGTGATAGTGATAATGCATATCGTTTACTTTTAAAACAACCAGCCCAATGTAATCTCAATAATTATATACGCATACGCACTTTTACCATTTATTATACTTAAATGCAGATCCGAATTGAGGACAACCAAGAGTCGACACTGCACTGTTCAGTGAGGGATTTAGAAGGGGAGAGAGATAAAACTAAATTTATATATATTTTCAAAATGATCATCTTAAATTTAGAACAAAATCAACGATTTAAACAAATATACTTTATTACTTCATATAGGTAATTAAATTTTGACTCTGCGTTAAATCCCTTAGAGTACAAAGGGGATATATCGTAGTAACAATGTTTAATAATGTAAAATATAGCTGGATTTTCTATTTTTCATATATTTTTTATTTAGAAATAGAAACATTTACATAAATCAGACAAATCAAAAAAATTGAGTGCTCAACATATTTGTATTGCCTTTTCTCCTCCTTCGTCTTTACTACTACTTCTTCTAATTCTTCTTCAAGCTTGTTTAATATAGTATGATATTTATTTTGAATTTACAGTATTTAAAAAACAATTGTTATGAACACTTCTTCTTTTTCTGCTACTACTTCTTCTCCTCTTCTTCTTCTTCTTTTTCTCCTTCTAATTCTTCTCTTGCTTCTTGTAGCTAAATATCCTACTTTTTATCCCAGTTTGTTTCATATAGTATGATATTTATTTTGTATTTACAGTATTTAGAAAAAAAAATTGATATGGAATAAATGATTAACATACTTTTATTATTCCTTCTTCTACTCCTTCTTCTTATTATTCTGCTTCATCATTAACATCTTCTTCTGGCTTGTTTCATATAGGTTCTAGGAGATTTATTTTAAATTTACAGCATTTAAATTAACAATTGATTTTCATAGTAATATGCATTTGGATTAGAATATGGATATATTTATCTTTGGTGACTCTGTGATGATATATAGGTATTTGAAATTGTGTGAAGACAGCTCTGTTTCAGTACATATTTTTTGTACCTAAAGGTGAATTCTATAATTTAGGGCTCAACACGTTTTCGATTAATCTTGGTCGTTCGCTATGCATGGTTATTGGCAACGTAGTATAATTTGTGCAGAAAATTAAGTGATCAAAAAATATTATTTCAAAATGAGATTAATGAGTCGTGCAAGATAGGTATATCAAATTACCCAACAAAACAAAATATATAGTAACATATTTGTCGATCATATAAAACAAAACATACACTGTAAAAAAATTATGTCAATTTACACTTAAAATTCATTTTATTTAATTGTACAATTACACTAAACATCAAGAAATTTTCCTAAATTCTATAAAATGCTAACTTTAAAAAAGGCATTTTATAAATTGAAAATACATTAATATTCAACATATTTTTTATAAATTTGGTATGTCGCGTTTTAATATATGAGTCTTGTTTCGTAAAGAAAGTTTGTGTTTTGTACTAGAAATCTTCTACAAAAATGGTAACCATCAACTTATAATTTTTTTCTTGTTAAGAATTTAAAAAATGTTTATCGGTTTATTTCTGGAATCAATTATCAAGTACTACGGATGAAATGAGACGTTCTATGGACTTTGGAAAAACACCAGACTCGTTTGCAAAGTTTAGTACGTCTGTGGCAAATAAACTTTACTTTTAATGTAAAATTGTACTCTTATTCCTTTAATTATTCTTAGAAACAACAAATCTCTTCGATGTTAATCATTTGCTAAAAATAATTAGTTTTTAAATAAATTTATGTAGGTGTTTTTCGAAAATTGTACCATATTTCAAGAGGTGTACAGCTTGATTATAATTCTAAGGTACACTAGTAAAAACACATGTTATCTAAACCCTCTTGTGTTCCACTTAAATTAAATTAATTTAATGACGATAAACATGCCAAATGGTGACACTAATTTGATAATCAGTATTAAAAAGTTCAATAGAATAGAAAAGATGTCTAAATTTTGTTAAATGAAATCGGTGCTACTGTTACACAAATGTCAAAACATTAACAAAAATTGTGTCAAAATGTAAGTAATTGGATATTTATCAATAATATTCTCACTCAACTGTAAAGTGTGGCATTTGTTGCTGCGACGGTGTAAAATATTTCTTCTTGAATCTTATACGAAGTTATAAGTAAGTGTTGTAATCATGAAACAAATCGGATCTCGTGATTTTAACAGAATTACCTACACTTTTTGGCCTTCCCTGAATCAAGTCTAACTATTTTTGAAATTATCTCTTTCTTTCTCCCTATCTTTCCTATCTAAACAACAATATACCTACCTACGTATAAGAAAGTCCTATACAAGACACTGTAGATGTTTTTTGACACAAACAAAACGATTTATTATATTTGCAAAAATATTATTTTACATATTCTACTAATTAACTACAATGTTTTAATAACAAATTAAATTATACTGTGTAAATATATTTGTTAGATTATTTTCTGTTATTTTTGGAAAATATGCGCATAAATATTTAAATAATTAAAATCAAAATTTGTGGTAACCATATCGGACACAAAAATAATAAATAATCTCTATTTAACTAATTTGTCTTACTATATTTCCTTATTTTAATAATAACAGTCAACCATTAAATCTCCGCATTATATTTGAATAAAATTCGTCTGCTAAAGCTTTACTTTAAACAATGCTAATAAATTTATATAAGTTAAAACATATAGAATCCGTTTCAATTACCAATTCAAAGTAGTTCGAATTTCTAAACACAATACATGAATTAAATGTGTATATAAATGTAGATGTAGTTATTTTGTTTCACGGGTTGGTACTGCTGAATAACGGTAACAAAAACATTTCGCCAATTAAACATGTTTTTCTGTAAATTATATCAACATAAATCACACTTTCTTTCATGAAACTTTAATGTATTAAAGAACAAAAAATAAGCAAGTTTCGTACTTCGTTTACACGGTATTTTTTAAAAACAGACTTAGATGGTAATCATAAAATTAATGAGAAATCTAGCTAATCACACAACTAGTTTTAATTAGTAGGTTTAAATTAAATGTTTTAATAATATATACATAAATGTTTTTAACTAAAATTGACTTGCGCCATTAAAATTCTATGAACACAGGCTATAACAGAAAAAAAATTCTCGCAAATTTGTTATTTTTAATCGTTCATTTATTTGAAGAAATCCCAAATGAATTTTTTAATTTATAAAAATGTCTATTCGTTTTTTTTTTTGTTAGTGAAATAATAAAATATTTCTAAAGATCTTTAACCAGATTAGTCGTTAATTTGTAAAATGGTATTTTATCTATATAATTTTAATTTGATCAAGATAAAATTCTTGTTATAAAATATTTAAATTATCGCCAAAATATTTATTACTAAACTGTTTCAAGTAACATAAAACCATAATTTTGATTATATTAAAAATATTGATATATTATTACGATGTAATTTTTTTATCAAAAATACAGGTATTATATATAACGGGAAATACGAAAAATAAGGGTTATTGATATTTTGTGGCAATATTTCTCATTTAATACGCTTGCTTATTGGCTTTCGTTTTTTTAAATCGAGTGATGATAGGTACATCGTTGGAAAAAAAAACATGAAGTACATAAATTGTCGGCAAGAGAAACATAAAATTTAGGTAGCAAATATATTTTTTAATTGCGTACAAATCGAATTTGTTTTACAACCATAAAATAGGAATTACATTTTCACTTAACCTTGTTATAGTAGTAAAGTTCTGCGAATTGATAGTATAATTGAATGATATAAATCTATACCTACTAAAACATTTCTACTGTTTTTCTACAACTTCGCACCACTGATTTATAATTTAATATAAATAAGGTTTGAATACGGATGTATGTCATACATCCAATAATGTTGGTTATTATTATTATTAAAGTTACCTCGATTCTTTACTTGTGTTTAGTGATTTTCTAGTCAAATGGCGCCAACACTAAATATAGTGTCACAAGTATTAAATATATATTATACTAATTATCCATCGACACGTCTTCAAGTTATAATTAAAATGGAAAGCCAACATTCTAGGCCATTTATACATTCTATTTCGTTCTATCATATTATTATTTTTACGAAAAATTTAGAATTTCTAAGCAACAAGTGGAAATTCTTTTGATTTGAGAGAATTTTCATGATTTCATAATTTCCTAATTAAGATATAATTTTCAAATGATTATATTTATAGTAAAAGTTTATTATAATATATAGATTCCATTTTCAATATTGATTAAAACACACTTATAAATTAAGTAGTTTTGTATTTTCTTTCTCATATATATATATATATATATATATATATATATATATATATATATATATATATAAATATATATATATATATATATATATATATATATATATATATATATATATATATAAATATATATATATATATATATATATATATATATATATATATATATATATATAGATATATATATATATATATATATATATATATATATATATATATATATATATATATATATATACGAGTATATATATATATATATATTAATTAAAACATTTATATTTACAAGCAAAAAATACATGAAAATTAAACTAAGCTACATAAGTAAATTTGAGCTAAACTAAAGTGAATATATAGTTCAAGTTATGTGATTTTAGCGTAAGTTATGTGAATATAGCGTAGATAAGGCTTTAATGTTGAATGAATTTGAAAACATGTTTTGAAACGTTGAAAAATGATTTGATCTGCTAATAAATTAAATGTAATTTCTTTGTTTGCAAAAGCAGATAAAATCTTTGTCTTAATTTATAATTTTAAAGATCGTTAATTATTGTCAGTGAACATTGTAGTTACGGTAGGACTTAAGATGCTACAATTGTTTGAATAACCATGAATGTGGCCTAGTTTTTCACTGGATTAAACAGTAGTGTAAGTATGTATTATAATAAAGATCTATTGATAAATCTGGTGGTGGTGGCTCAAGAAGTCAAGAAGCGCAAATGTTTAACTAACCTTTACGGAATATGTTACGCGCATTTTCACATTCATATCATACAAGCATGGCGAATGAAAACACCAAATCCGTACCGTAATGACAATTACTAATGCAATAATAACCATTTAGATAATCAGAATTAAGCTAATTAACATATAAAATAAATAGAATCGCGCTTTCGTTTTACCAAATATCTCAAAAGCTCATTATAACTGGACAGTTACACATCATCACACAACCACCTGTGGTTCAAAATATATTTCTTTCGTCATAATTATAATGGTTTACGCCGAGATTATTAAAATATAGGTAGATAATATTGAACTACTTAACGAGTTGGAAACATTGGTGTTTGCATCAACGTTTGTTTTCATTCCAATGCATTTGTACTATTTTGTATTAACGTCACTCATTAATAAAGTGGCTTCAGTTCTCACCAGGGCTACGTGACCATCAATCATAACTAATTACAAACGCGTTAAAATTCAAAATAAATCATAAAAATCTTTTACGAAATAAAACTAATGATACTGAAATTGACCTGTGATAAATCAAATTAAAATTTTCAAACCGAATAATGCATGTGGTGCCTCTAATAATAAAAAAAAGATATAACCTATATTTCCTTAGAAATAATTGCGTATTTCCGTATACACATAGTAACAAATGTTGGTCTAAAAATGTCAATTAAATTTTCTCTCTCTCTCTCTCTCTGTCTCTCTCGCTCATGTTAAAACAAAACTATTACACGTATCATTTGCGCGCGTCGCGGTTTAATTTCAGAGATAATAAATAGAGCCGAAACAGACGTGGAAACAAGTTTTTCTCGGCGAAAAGATATATAATGCATCATTTTGATGGTATTATATGAAGTCAGCCACAGACAATCAAAAAGACCACTGACCTATACGGTGCGCTGCATTTCTTATGACAAACTTGTATGTGTGTGTATGTGTGCACATAACTTCACGAAAATTATGCTGTGTTAACCACAAAAACTACACCACCAACTTGGGATTCTCGAGAAACTCATTTCTGAAGCACCGACCACAGAAAAAATGATCAACTCGATGACATGTTTCTTCTAACCCTTTTATTGTACATTGCAAAATAAATTATTACAAATACAACATTGAAATTCGTACATACATACATACAAAGCAACACAAGAAAGTATTTTAGTTTTGATTGCAAATAAAACTTATACATAAAAATTAAATTAATATTTTAACAATATTTTTAGAACTTATGTACTAAAATAAATAATAAATTAAAATCGTTAATTTTGTTTAACAATATGTTCAATTCTCTTTAAGACATAATGATAAACGTAAAAGTTATAAACAAAGCATCAAAAGTAGTACCTATATGTGTGAAAACAATTTACTCGTACTTAACTTTGTTTTTACAGAAAATAAATGGTTGTTTTTAGAAATATAAAACAAACAAAACATCTTTAAACGTTGGAGACAGGAATAATTAGTTGGTGCATTTAAAATGCAGTCACAATAATTTGTGCATGAAACAAGAAAAAAAAACTACGTAAAGTATGATAGGTACTAGGATTTAACGAGCTACATATATATCATAAAAACATTTTATAGTTTGTAAATCTAACTCAACATAACTATAGTTTAAATTTGTAATTTTAAATCAGAAACTTGATCAATATATAAATACCAATTATAGAAGAACATATAACATGTTTAGTTTACTATAATTATTACTGAAATAAATTGTGTTGGTTTAATTTTAATTAATAGAACTTGATATTATTTTGAAAAACAAGATTTATTTCTAAACAAAATTAATTTTGTTACAGGTTCATTCTGGACATTTCTTAGTAGTTGTTGAACAGTTCTGTGCATCGCATCGACTTCTAATGGTAAGTGATATTGTAAATATTTATTATTTATTATTATAAAATCATCTCATCTATATTCTTAAATATATATCTGTATAAAGATTACTATTTACATCTCTGAATATATCCTCGGATAAGTAGTTAATATAAATTTCCTATAGTTATCTGCCAGATAGCTATCTGGAAATAATCTGAAGTTTGAAATACTAGGCCTAAATTGTTTTTATTTAATTACTAATACAGCTGTAATACAAAACCACAACTTAAGCCATTTATCATCTTTTGTAGCGACAGGTAAATAATAAAAGACTTCAGTTGCGGAAAAATGGGTGTTAACTAGGTTAGATTCTTTGCGGGGATAATCATGCGATTGCTACAAATGCGCGCGCTTTTCTAACACTTCTGCCAGCGCTTCAAGGCCGACGAAGGTCGCTCTTGTGTTTGCGCAGAACGTCCTTGTCCGCAACACAAAAAGACCGAAATAAAAAACGCTTGCCGCAGGTGTCAGATTCTTATTTACTACATTACTAGCGTAAATCTATTTCAGCGGTTGTCAATATTGCTAATAATATAATACATTAACCTATAAAATACAGGCGCATGACAGACCGCAGAGTGCAACCACAAAATGACCGACTCGAAAATCATCATAATCATTTTGTTATTTATTATTTATCAATGCTCACCTATATTCATGCCCCTAATATTCTATCAATAGTGACTAGTGTATTTTTATTATTAGTATTATAGATTGTTTATAAGTTTAGAATTGATGCCTATATTATTTGAAATCTCATTTTTTGTCCGCGTTACGATCTTAAATATGTTTTTTAACAAATTTTAACCTATAATTGAGTTTAGTTGCATAAGTTGCCTATAAGGCTTACTAAAACGCAGTGGTTAGTATAATACATTATTAGATTTGATTAGTTGTATATCAGTGCGAACTCAATCATTATTCGGATAAAATATATATTTGGTTATCGTAATTCAATTCGGTCTCAAATTCCTCTGATTAGCAGTGGATGAATTTGAATACGTTAATTAATTAAAACTAGACAATGAAATATAAAATGTAGTTTGGCACAAACTCCTGTGAAAGTTTTACGCGTTATGTATATATTTTTGTATTAACCGTGTATGATATTAGCATTTGAATATGGCTTTATTACATGTTATCCAATAACAACTTGTATAGTGACTGATTTATAATGTTGTTAAAACAAGATAAATAAAAGCATTAAGAGGTGCTGACGCTTCAGTGCATCGCAGTGTTGATTAAAACGCTGGGCGTGAAAGTTAAATGTTATTTTATTTGAATTTCTCGAAAGTAGAATATCAATTATCAATGTTTTACATATGGCGCGTGAAAATAATCACTGATCAATTATTATCCTCTTAAGCTACATTATTAAATTAAATCATATTATTATTCTTTTATTTATCGTAAGGGAATTAGTCAACCGGATTCTAGAAAGTATAAAATAGTGTCACTTTTTTGAATGCACGAAATTCAAAATACATTTTTGGATTGGGAAAATATATAAAAGTTTTTCTTTATAGACAACAAAATTTAATTTAAATTGGATACACATTATTATAGATGTTATAGATTTATTGAAAAAATAGCCTACAGAATAAATTAATAACATCTGCAGTGTATTGCACTAGACTTTCTTATACGTAGTACGTACTACGTGCTTAAATAAGAAGGATATTAAAATATAAATGTTTAAACAATCAAGAAAATATCATTATTTATTGCACTATATTAGAAATTATTATGGCAAGACATTTATTAGTTTTCAAATGAACTTAAACCCTAACAAAATATTTATATATATATATATATATATATATATATATATATATATATATATATATATATATATATATATATATATAATATTTTACACATTTGAAACGCTTTTATTACTAAAGTTTAAAGTTTCATCATTTTTCCTTCAACAGTTTAACTGTACACACACAAAATTATCAGCGGAATTTACATTATTTTGTGTATAAAATTCAATAAAAAACTACTAATTGACAATTTAAGCGTTGAAATATATAAAAAGTAATACACATAAAGAAATAAATATCTAGTCCCTTATATTGTTTTAGAAAATTCAAAAATACACTTCCGGGTTCGCGCACGACCCTTGTGGTTAGTAGAGCTCTATAGAGTCTTATGGCTAGTGTCAGTTAGGAAAAAATGGCATATCATGCTAGGTGTTGTACGTCTTTGTGCAGTGATAATTGTATGATAACCGGGACGAAATACTTCGAAAATATGTGAAAACTAACAATTGAAACGTTTTTAAGTGTTTGTGGTATCAATTGATGGTCAGGATGGCATGGATAGTAAAATGTAAGTGCATTTATTACATATTCATTGTTGGCGTCATGTGTTTGGTTATGTAGCAATGGGTGTGTATATAGGCAACAAGTACTTGTTGAGTATATTTTGTTTTCTTGTTAAACACATCAATAAGATATTTAAGAATTCCATAGGTAATTTTCTTGTAATTGGTACACTTTTTGATGAACATTTTCAAATAAAAGTTGTACGAAATATTAATATTTTTCATGCTGTAAAGCACTCACATACAATTCCAAAAATAGTTAGACTCGATTCAGGGAAGGTCAAAGGCGTACTTTAGTTAAAATCTCGAGATCGATGTTTTTTATGGTTACAATACTTCGTATAAAAAAGTAAAAACCTAAAATAAAATAGGTTAAAAACAAGAGTCACATTTTTTTGTTTTAAAATGCGAAATACAAAATACATTTTTGGATTGTGAATATATATAAAAATAATCTTTGTAGACAGCAAAATTTAATTGAAATTGGCTATAGATTATAGATGCTACAGATTAATTGAAAAATACAGCCTTCAGCATAAATTAATAAAATCTAAAGTATGTCTCAATAAATTTGTTCGTTAATTAAAATCATTTACGATAACAAACCGGTTCAGAATCAATATTTTAAATCTTCTTAATAGCAGTAATAATCGTTAAGCTCATCTATATAGTTGTTTTACGCAAATTTAATAAAATAAAATCAACATCTAATAAATCATAAATACAAACAAACACACTTATATTGTATATAGTGCATGAAAATTATATTCAATACACGGTCATCAAATTTATATAAATAAAAACAATAGTTTGATGATATTTCTTTTTGTTTAAACAAAATGCAGTTGGACCACTTTCACGTCTTATATTTTCAAACATGCATTTCGTCACGTATTTATGTCAAAAATTGATACTCTAATTTTAGCGTAATAATTTCATTGGTTGTGAAAAAAGGATTATCAGATCTGTATCTTTAGATTTGTGCCCCTGATGATTTTATTTTAAGTATACGGTGTTTGGAATTTTTTTAACTAACCAAACCAGTCTACTAAACGGCTATTTATATTTGAATGAACATCTTGATAGGATTTATTGGATATGCACGATTTTATGAATGTATTCAGAAAATTTGTATATAGAAAGTAACAGATTCAAAAATAATCTGAATTCTATAGTTACGGTACGTTTCACACATAACATGAAGGCTTTTAAGAAAGTAAAAATGTTAATACATTGGTGATGCACCACAATCGGAACAAACGTGTTCTATGGCGACCATCAGTGAATTTAAATTTTTTTTATATTCCAATTTAAATATTCTATTTTCGAAACGCCAGTTTTTAACTTTTTATTTCTATCTACTCCAAATGTACTGTTATACATAAAACAATAGTATTAATTTGACATAGATTTGAGCAAAGGTGATGAGAATAGTGTATCTTAATTTACTATAATTATTATAATTACTGGCGGAAGTGTAAGATTTAGAATTCGATAATTGTTGAAAAAGTTGTCAAAATCATCATTTTTAATTCGTTGTGGACCACAGATTTACTTGTTTCGATATAATTTTAATTGGTTATAATTTCACGGATCTAAGTAAATATGTTTCGGATCCTTTTCCGATAGAGGCAGCATGCTGTAGAAAACACATATCAACAACTAATTGAGTAGTTATAAAACTTAGGAAGGAACCAATATTGCATTTATGAATTTTTGTAACTTCATTAAAATTTATAATAATATATGATAATTATAAGAAACTGCATTTTTGAGTAATATGTATTGCAGCGGAAATGATTCAATATTTCTTAATTATTGATTTGCTTATAAATTTCGCTGTTTTTACCGTTTCTACGCCACTGTTCACGTTTCATGAACTAGTTTCAGCGCAGTGTTTGCAGTGATACAAGGACATCAATGTTTTATTTACAAAATATAAATGTGAACCAATGTGTACTGTTGAAATTAAATATATAATTTGATAGCGATTGTGATTTTTACAAGGTATGTGCGCAATAAAATAGTTTTAGTATATTTAATGCATTATACTAATTTAATCTTATGCTCATAATTTCAGATTATGTTGAAATTTAATGATTTACTAAATTTTATTTCATGATGTAACAGTAATGGATATCGTGGTATGGAACTGCCTATATCCAGAAGATCTCTACTAGCAACATTGCTCCTAGCTCTTGCATCTCTATATCTTTCCTATACCTTCAACGCATGTCTTGTAACAAAAATTCATCATGCTCTCCCAAAGGTTTAACCCTTTACTAACTTCTGACTAATAACTGGTAGCATGGATTGAAAAGTCACGATTAAAGTGCAACTTATACAATCATGTAATGCTGGTGGTTTGCACAATAACAGTTGATATTAACACTTACTATACTATTTACCATACTTTTTAGCAGTGTGGCAATGCTTTTCTTATGTACAAAAACTGCACAGCGTTGTTACTATTCTCACTTATATCTAAAGTTGGTATACGTACGTTATAGCACGTATCATACCACAAAAATATGACAGTATATATATATATATATATATGACAGTATATATATATATATATATATATACCATCCTATAAGCTAAACTAAGATAGAAAAATTATCTCAGTCTTCGTTCTTCACAATGCTTCTTATAGGGTAAATTTGACATTACTACTAAAAAGTTTGAAAACTAGTATACTATATATTTAATACTCACTTTATTATTTCCATAGCAACAGTGTTGAACTTTGATATTATGCTATAAATTTAGTCAAGGCGACAAATTAGAATAGAATTTGCCAATATTAATTTTAAGATTCTTCATGCTACCTGCTATTTTATATTATTCAATAGGAGACTACTTCACTATATCACATTCAAATTAGTTCAGATTTTTATGCGAAACACTCAGTTTATATAACCAAAACGTGATAAGAATGTAAATATGTACTCGTTAACAATTTATTGCGTTTTGATTTACAAATTTACCGATATTCTTTAAAAAGTAATAGAATAATATATTATTTCTTGCATTTGATCCGCGCCATTTCAACGCAATAAATTGAGTATAACGTATTAAGATTCTTATAGCGTTTTGACTATGTAATAATTTAAGTGAAACAATTTTCGTCATATGTTTTTTTGAGTGGTTTCTCCTATTTAATGCTTTATTATATAAATAAAATGGTCGTTTCTTATAAACTAGTGGTCATCTAATAGTCCACTTGTGGAGTCCGAATATAAATATTCAGGACATGGCGTACGAGTTGTCCCCCTGTTGGAATACAATGAAACTGATGGAGCCCCGAAATATCGGTTTCTCCGTCAACAGGGGCTACGCCCTTCGCGACAACTCCCCTCAGCATTGATAATCGGAGTAAAAAAGGGGGGAACTCGAGCACTTCTAGAATTCATTCGTTTACACCCAGATGTACGCGCAGCCGGTTCTGAAGTGCATTTTTTTGATCGCCACTACACTAAAGGATATCAATGGTATCGACGGCATATGCCGCCCACACTTGAGGGGCAAATCACCATGGAGAAAACTCCAAGTTATTGGGTAACTAGAGAAGCTCCACGAAGATTGCAGCATATGAATAACGCAGCGAAATTATTAGTTGTTGTTCGAGACCCTGTTACGCGTGCTATCTCAGATTATACGCAAGCTGCTAGCAAACGGCCTGATATGCGTAAATTTGAAGATCTTGCGTTTATAGATGGGTCTTTAGGGGGGTTAGTTAATACGTCTTGGAGTCCTGTACGTTTAGGGATTTACGCGCGATATTTAGACCGATGGTTACAATGCTTCCCGCTATCACAGTTTTTATTTGTAAGCGGTGAACGGCTTGTTGTTGATCCGGCTGCTGAGTTAGCACGGGTTCAAGATTTTTTAGGCTTGAAACGTGTTGTAACTGAAAAACATTTTTATTTTAATTCTACTAAAGGGTTTCCGTGTTTATTAAAGTCCGAAGGACGCTCTTCGCCGCATTGTTTAGGGAAAACAAAAGGTCGGAGTCATCCACACATAGATCCGATTGCCTTGCAACGGTTACGGGATTTTTACAGACCGTTTAACCAAAGGTTTTATCAGCTAACCGGTATCAATTTTGGATGGCCATAACTATTGGCATTTACTATTTTTATAGCAACTTGCTATTATTTTCATCTCAATTTAAGTTCTAAAGCTAATTGGTATTTTGGTCGGTTTATTTTTGACTTCTATATTTTGTTACTTAATTTACTATGAAATTCTGTGCTGTAAATTTGTACATTTTTCTACTACTTAAAGGAAATTAATTTTTGTTTGTTTTATTATGTACACTGATTACGGCAAAAAATTATACCAAAAATCGTTACAGCTATTTATTTTATGATTCCTGTTATTAATAATTAATATTTGACTGATTTAAATAGTTCCTTTATATTTCATTGAATTTATATTACTTTAATATAGTTTTTCATTATATATATATATATATATATATATATATATATATATATATATATATATATATATATATATATATATATATTTAATATTTTTATATATTTACACAAATATATTTTGATTTATCGGTTTTGCTAATACAACTAATATATGTGTAATTTGACTGCCATATATAAATAAACATTTATTAAATGAATACTAAATTAAATGTACATACAAAATAAAAAGAAGCAATAAATAAATTTCGTATGAACATATCAGTTTCTTTTATATAAAATTAAAAAAATAAACAAATATTCTAAATAATAAAAATCTAAACGATGATAATAAAGAAAATACTCCTTTGCGAGATGAACACTAATTCAATATTATTTTAAATTTTAGTATATTGCAATAGCAACATATTAGTCTAATTAAGCTACACCTACCACAATAGCTAATACAAACTATGACGTCACAAGTATCACTGCTGAAATATTTACAAATTTCCACGGCGTATTTGACTGTAATTTTGAAATAAAAGCTTTACGAGCATTTAGAAACATTTTATTGCTATCTCTCGAATTATTGTACAACAATGAAGACAATGAATTAAATAAATAATTTGTAAAATAGTCATAAGCACAAGTTTTGTACCATACGTAACTAGCAATAAACTTATGCAGCATTCTAAATAAATATTTTTATTTATTCCCTACATATGCTAAAGTTGGAAATAAAAAATTATGCATATTAAAAATAATTTTTATTCAAATTATTTATAAAACTATGTATTATCCAAATCGACTTTATGAAATTGATAAAATGACACTGATTCATTTCCGGTAAACGAAGTTAATAGGGACGATTCATTTTCTGATACACAATGTAAAGAAAATTGATTTTCTTCAGGTCTGAAAATATTAATTATATTATTTACATAAACATACTTAAATCATATCGTAACATACTTTATGATTACACTATGATCCGGAATTTTGTCTTTTATAGATGGACACGGTAAATATAAGTTATATAACGAACTCGAATTTAATTCGATATTTGATGCTGTTGATGGCCCATTTAGTTTTAATTTTTCGAAAATATCAGAACCTTCATTCTTATCATCTATTTTCAATTTTTTATTATTTATTATTTCGGTGTTTTCCAACTTTCGTTTACTGCTTTTATTTGGTTTTTGGATCAAATATCCTTTTGCCGCTAATTCTTGGAATGTTCTATATTTAGCTAAACTATCTTTCGAATCTAATAAAACTGTGTATGCTTCTTCTAAACTAAATGGAACACCATTCCACAGCAATTCTAAACGGTTTGTTTGCAATAGAAATAATGTTTCATTTGGAGACAAAAATATATCATTATTTTCCATAAAACCAAATTGTGGATATATGTTTCCTATGCGTCTAGTTATTTTCGCAAATTTTCTATCTGCAAGCCAAATGGCTTCAGAACGATTATGCCTATAAAATGTATATGTTGTTTATTTGAAAAATACTCCATTGTTGCTAAATTAAAAAAATAATTGCTGATTATTATCAGAAATTCTATCAATAATTAAAATACATATTTGTCGTACTTAATTTATTAAAGAAATATACAAATATAGTATTTATAGTAATTATTTTAAGTTAGCAACTTTGATGTTTGAGCCAATGAACAGTATTCCCAACCCAAAGAAAATATGAACTATTTATACAAAGCGAGTTTTCGGAAAAATATTGATTCTTCCAAAAAAATACAGAACTTATAAGTGTAGAAAGCTTAATTCATGGAAGGTTTAATTAAATGTTTATAAATCTGACCTCCTTTCAACTCGTTCCGCAGACAAAATGTCTTTGATAGTCTCTAAGGATTTTCGTACATTATTAGTTTCATCCTCTGTATTATCAGGTATTAATCCTTTATTTTTTTTTAGATTTAATACTGATTTTATAGGATTTTGATGTAAATGTATCATTTGTCGAGCTCTATATTTTAAAATTGTAATTATTGCTAAATAACGGGACAACTATTTTACGTAGGCGGTTTAACTTACGTTAATCGACTGTTCATTTTTATAAAAATGTTTAAATTATTATTTCTACTTTCTAGTGTTTAATTTTTATTTAATATTGAGGTTATAATTCTGAAATAGTTCCATATTTATTAAATAAGAGCAGCACCTACCACCTACAGGGTTTTCCGCGGGCAAAATATAAAATGTAACTTGAAAAACAACACATTTAAAGAAAATTGATAATGAAACAATAAAGAAAAAACAACGTATTTTTAATTATAAATCCATATAATATTTAAACATTCATTTATTTATTTTTATGATCAAATTTACACTGCTTTAACTGTAACTTTTGGTAAACGAGGATTCTTATCCGATGGCTTATTACGCAAAATAGATTGTGTTTTTTTTTGTTGCCATTGTTCGCGTTCTACTTCTTCCAAATTTTGTCTGATAATTATAATTTTCTGACGCGTATCTTTATTGATTATCTATTATAATAAATCAATTTAAAAACATTATTCGTTTGTGATATGAGAACTTACTTTCATCTCTTCGTAAACGCCCTCTTTTACAGCAAGTTCATTCATGGTGATTTCCATATCCCGTAATAATTTTGTATGTGTCAACAATCCAGAATTTAATTGTAATTTACTTGTTTGAGATCTATTCCTGTCTCGCATTAGTTTCAAAGTAGTCAAATATTCTCGAGCCTGCAAACAGTGGGCTAGAAATTATTTAGTAAATTTGTTATATTTTTCATAAACCTCTGATACTTTTTCTTCTACTGTTTCCGTATTTTCTGCTAAATGAGCAATTTGTTCTTCTAGTACATGGGATTTCAATCGAGCATGCGTTAGTTCTTGAATTGCTATAGAGAATCGTGAACGTAGCCGCATCAATTCGTCTTCTCGTTCTTCGATTTTGTCAGTAAACGTCTGATTTTCCATACGTATTTGTTCAAAATCCATTAAATGCAATGTTCCACCGATTGTTTCCAATGATTTAAGCTTAGCGTCAATTTCACGAACCTTATCCCGTTTCTTTATAAAACCCAAACGAATCTCCCCGATTTGAGTGCTTTTTGTTGTTTGTCGTTGTATCAGTGTTGATATTAACTTAGCAACAATAAAGAGTGTATAAATATAGCTAATAAACAACATGAAAGATATTCATTTTACTTTGTCGGAAATAGTTTTACCAGTTTTCGTGTCTATAAGCCCTGTGGCGATTTCTTTTTCGCGTAACAACATCGTGCGAAAAATTTCGCTAAGTTCAATTTTTTGTTCATCTCTTTGTTGTTTCATTTCGAATGTTTCATTTTCAATCCCTTCTCGTTCCCGTTGTAATTTCGAACGGAACTCATAGAAATCGTCGATTTTTCGTTCGTACTTTAATTGAACTTCTTCGTAAAGATGAGGATTAATATCATCGAAAACTCTTTCATTCTATTTAGAAGATAATGGGTAACTGAACAGTAATGTAGATATTTAAGTACATTTTATACCTTTCGCTTTTTATAATATTCTGATAATTTCTTATTTAAAATCCCATTTTTCTGGCGCAAAGTAGTTTTTTGAACCATCAAATTTCGATATTCTTCAATATATGCTTCCCTATCTATCGGTGCACCGTAATCAGTTGGTAAATTATAATCATCGAAAAAACTTCGTCGGTCGCCCAAATGTTCATATTCTTCACCTTCTTCTCCTCCTGAACTAGAAACTATAAGTAGATGTGCGAAATAATATAAAATATATAAAAATTAATCATGAAATGTAATACATGTAACAGCAGGCCCGAAAACAGATTGTCGAGGCTCTCCGAAAATATTTAAATTCGTTGTGAAAACATTTACACGTTTCTGAGCAAAAATATTTTTTTCATCTACAATATAATTATCTGCATCGTAAGCATAATCAGGTTTTGCTACAGATGCGGTAGGGGATGAATGTTTCTTTTTCAATTTAGGCGCCGGCTTAGATTCATGTTTTGTTTTCGGTGCCGGTGTCGTTGCAGTTGTCGTTGCCGTTGCCTCAACTGCTGTAGCTTCAGATTGTCCCTCAGTTGCAACATCCGTTTTTTCGGTAGTTTCAACATGCTCTTCAGTTATTTTTCCGTCTTCACTCTCTTTTATAGTGTCTTCAGCTTGAGATTCAGATACTTCCTCAGTTTTTGATTCAGTTACTTCTTCAGCTGTATTTTCAACTTTAGAGCTAGTATCTTCTTGTGTTACTGTTACTTCAGTTATGTCTTCGACTTCCGTCGTAAGCGAGGTCGTCGTTTCCGTCACTTCCGTATTTGTTACTTCAGTCGTTTCTGCAGTTGAAATTGGTTCTGCTTCTGGTTCTTTAAATTAGCGAATTGATAACAAAAATATTAATGTATTAATATAAAAGACTGATTACCGGTTTCCGTTTTAGTTTCATCTTCTTCCATAATATATTTTATAAAATATATATATTAAAAACAAAAAATATTGAATACACTGGTATATTTTATTCTAAAATACTAATATTTACATATACAGAAATAATATTAAAAAATAAGTGCTTTATTTATCTGAAAAATGAATATTTTGTAGAAATTGATTTGACCTAAAAATACATAATATGCCGCCTTGTTACTACAGAAACGCAGTCAAACTCAGTATTGCCAAAGTATAAAAACTAGAGCTGTAACGAATAGTTGTTTGGCCGAATAACCGAATACCGAATATTCGGTAAACGTTTTTGGCCGAATAGTTGCCCCCACTACTGGAAGTAGCCGTTTTCGTGAATCGAAACTTGGTATTGAAAGTTGAAATATGCAACACAGTATAGACAAAAAACCGTTTAAATGTGTAAAAGAAAGAGTGCTATTTGGATTTTTTGTAAAGAATGCGATGATGGGGTAAAAGTTAAATGCAATATATGTGAAGCATTAATTTCAAAAGGGGGAAAGGAAAAAATGCTACTACAACTAGCATGCTAAATCACATAAAAATTAAGCATGCCAGTGAATACACTTCTTCAGGTCAGCAGTACTCTAAACTTTGTTAAATACTCTGAAAAACGAGTTTTACTTTTAATAAACACGATATTTAAAGAAATAT